>CM042153.1:22585941-22609587 GCA_023376005.1 Doryteuthis pealeii
ATGTCTCACGCCAGGAACTGACTGATAGAAATACAATACAACGTGACAGGGATCCGAAAGAAAAAAAAGGGGGAACGAGAGGTAGGAGAAATACGTAAGCTTAGTACGAACTAAGATTTATTTATAGTATGTCTGCGTGCGGCCGCCATTATTTTTAACACACACACATATATATATATATATATATATATATATATATATATATATATTATATAAATGTTTCGTGAAGGAAAAGGTTTAAGAATCGGTTATATTACCAGTTACAGATGTGTGCATTTAACAGTTAAAATCCCCTTCCCATTCTGTAGGTGACGAATACCGAGTGGTTAAGCAGACCGACTGATAATGAATCGACCGAGCTTCTATCCCGGCTGTAGTTAGCTTACAAATCTCTAGTCACACTGAAGAGACGTGATACGTCGAAACATGGTGTCTGTGGATGACAAAGACAATATATATATTATATATATATATATATATATATATATATATTATATATATATATATATATCAACCGCTCCGCACGAGCAGGATGTGACACAAGGTCAATTTCTTAAGCAGAGTTCGTCAGGTTTGAATTCAGAGTTTTCCTTCTCATTTAACCATGGTTAAAGAGCCCAGTCTGCCCTACTATTTATACATAGCTAGATGGTTGGTTGGTTTAATAATTTTAACGGCATATCAACCCGTCCAGGGTTATATCATGCCTAGCGGTTGGGGTGTTATACATAATGTGTATTCATATATATACTTTTAGTAATTGATTTTAACAATGTGTTAGCATTATTGGGAATTATATTGTATGGCATTGATTTGTTTCATGTCTATATTCTATGGTATAATTTTATTTCCCTTAAAAAAGAGAAAATATCCCCAATGTTAACATTTTCAAATAGCTAGAGGGAGCGTAGGATTCATACCTTTCCCAAGGGTATTAGCGCAAAATGAAATGCAATTACCACACCCAGGAGTTGAACTCGGAGCGACGAGTCCTTTTCCCATGACTTTAACCATTACACCACGCGCTTCATATATATATATATATTATAATGGAGATTGTGTGTTTTTCTGTCTGTAATCGAAACTATATTCCTACTCAAGTCACAATTCTCTTAGTTAATGACATCACATTCTCCATGGTTTTATTTTTATCTAAACCTCAATTATTAATAAAAGTGTCTTACATTATTAATACTGTTAACTATGTCTACATACTGAGAACATGCAATTATATTTATATATACAACAAAATAGCGGTTTACAGTGTGAACGGAAGGTTAATTTGCATATTAATATTAAAAAATCGAATTTAATAAATATGTGCTTAGTATTATTGATTTCTAACTGTTTGGTTTTATTTTAATGAATATAAGCAAAAATCTCTTCAATGAATCTTAAATGAAATCCTTAACAAGATAATAACTGTCATTTTATTCTTTACTTAAATACTTAAATTAGAAAAAATAACAATGAAAGACGAGAGTGATGGAAGAGTAAGTTTCAGTTGTTCCATTTTTTATTATACTCCCTCTGTTTCAAATCTTTTTTATCTGTATTCTTATTTAGTTTCATTAGCCTTTCTAATTTAATACAATATTTTATTACATTAAAACTTAAATACTTGCACCCGGAGGGTGCATATATTTGCTAGTATATATATATATAGTGTTCCAATTTTTTATTTGGATATTATATATATACACACACACATATAAGCTAACTTCCGATCACAGCACGGTATATATTAGAATTAGTTTTGAGTCTCCCATAAGATAAAATATACCTCAAACGTATGGAAACATAAAACTTTTAAGTAGGCAGGTAGACGACTTCTGTATCCAGAAATATACGATTTTCTATAGAAGTTTGCCGCTCTCAAGGACGAACGGTTTTCCACAAAAAAAAAAAAATTACCTGAGGCTTTTTTTTCGTTTTTCTTAATACGAAATAAAATTACTTTGATAGATAAATAGACACATACATACAAACATGCACGAGGGTGTTACTGATAGTGATGACTGTTTAATATTTTTAATATATCATTAAACCAAACCAAACAACGTATCTATATATTAATACTCGTGTTCCTTTAAAGTACGACCGTTATCATATTGCAATCCCTCTGGTTAAAAATGATCGTCCAAGATGAAATGCAAAAATGTAAATTCTGATTATCTCGTGTTGCTTATCCTCCAAATTCTTATTTCTAATGAGTGCTGAATACTGGACCATACCATTTTTATTATAAAGAAATAAAGGGATGAAAAAGGGCATGCTACACAGAAAAAAATATTAGAAAGAAAGAAAGAGACTTTGGGGAAAGATAGAGAGAGAGAGTGGTAAGCCCGCATAAGCGATAACGCTAATCTGTTTCTATCGAACATAATGAAAAAATGAAAAGAAAGAAAGTAACACGAGTGAGAGAGAGAGAGAGTTAAATCAAGATTATTATACTTTGGCCGGGGTTAGCTCAGTCGGTAGATCGTTCGGCTAGAAAAAACAAGGTTCCTGGTTCGATACCGGCCCTCGCCAACTCAGCGTATGAGTAGCACGAGAATCTGTGCGGTAAAGTAAGGAG
The DNA here is from genome assembly GCA_023376005.1 of Doryteuthis pealeii. Classification (NCBI taxonomy): domain Eukaryota; kingdom Metazoa; phylum Mollusca; class Cephalopoda; order Myopsida; family Loliginidae; genus Doryteuthis; species Doryteuthis pealeii. The sequence goes on from CM042153.1 coordinate 22,588,520, forward strand.
CTGATGGTAGGTGTGGCGTTCCACCTCAGATGCTAAAAATAATCTCCTTGGTCTAGCGCTAGTGAAAAGGGGATATACTCCCTCGCCGATTGGCTGATACCGAATTTAGGCCACCCCGACGACTTACATATTTAAGTATTTGCAATAGCTCCTAAGTAAACATATTAAACGTTGTAATAATTAAATTATCATACTGTGGTATATCCACAGGTCTTGCTAGTAATGAATTATTACTCAAGAAATGAAGACTACTTATTCTGTGTCAAGGACCAGACGGCACTTGATTTATGACCCATAAAACTTTCGCACAATCAACTCAATGGCGTGTTCATTATTGGTTTGTCCTCCTGCATCCGGTTGGTAAGGGAAAGGCCTCTCTAGATTCATCTTCCTTTCTTTTTGTTTACATGTATTTACATACCCCTCCACACGAGCAGGAGGCAACACAACGTCAATTTCTTAACCGGTTTGAATTCAGAGTTTTTCCTTCGCCAAACTGGTTGCATACCATAGTTAAAGAACCCAGTCAGCCCTACCATTTTCCGATAACTGGAGGGAAAATAGTTGGAATTATACCTTTCCCAATGGTATTAGCGCTATGTGAAATGCAAACAGCCTCGTCCATTTCCTACGACGATATCCATTAAACCATGCGTCTTCACACACACACACACACACACACATATATATATATATTAAATGCTATAACAAACACACACACACACACACATATATTAAATGCTATAAACACACACACACACACATATATATACATTAAATGCTATAAACACACAACATACACACATATATATATATATTAAATGCTATAAACACAAACACACACACATATGTAATGCTATAACACACACACACACATATATGTAATGCTATAAACACAACACACACACACATATGTAATGCTATAAACACACAACACACACACATATGTAATGCTATAAACACACACACACATATGTAATGCTATAAACACACACACACACACATATGTATAAACACACACACACACATATGTAATATAACACACACACACACACACATATGTAATGCTATAAACACACACACACACACAGATATATATATAATGCTGTAAACACACACACACACACACAGATATATATAATGCTGTAAACACACACACATACACATAATGCTATAAACACACACACATATAATGCTATAAACACACACAATATAATGCTATAACACACACACATTATATATATATATATATATATATATACATATATATTATGGATAATATGGGTGCTAGACTTCTGGAGGGAGTATATTTGGACGCATACCTGTCCCAAGGGTATTAGTGCAAAATTCAAAATGGCTTATCTAGGATTTGAACTCGTTTCGCCGTGTCCATTTCCTACGATCACAACGATTACCCCCCACGCGGCTTTACTTTTGTTTATAGTCGAGTCGTTATGGACGAGGTCGGTTAACTTTTACGACTCGATTTGCGTGTAAACCCAACGCCATTATAGAAGAAAAGCAAGAAGAAAAAAAAACAGCGAGAAGACCAAAAAGTCAAGGATTAACAAAAACTTAACAAGGCGTCGATTCGTTTAACGTTTTTCAATTTGCGTTCCAACACCTTTAGACGATCAAATAATTACCACGTGCAGACCTCGGAGGTATTTTTTTTAAACCCTCTCACACCTGTAGACACAACAATCCTCGGATGGCAGATAGTTGTGACGAGCCTGGGGATGAAAGTGACGCGGACTTTGACGGGGAAGAAAAGAGAGAGAGAGAGAGGATGGAGAGAGGGGATGGAGAGAGAGAGAGAGAGAGAGAGAGATAGGATGGAGAGAAAGAGAGGGAGAGAGAGAAGATGGAGAGGAAGAAAGGGAGAGAGAGAGATAGGATGGAGAGAAAGAGAGAGAGAGAGAGAAGATGGAGAGGAAGAAAAGGGAGAGAGAGAGAGAGAGATGCCGTAAAACAACCAACCAACCAATCAACCATCTCCATCTTGTTTAAAACACATTTTCATTTGATAGTTATCTCTAGGCAGTAGGTTCAATCCTGGTCAAAAGCGACAGTAACACAGAATACTAATTAACACAGAATAACACCTGTACCACATCTATGGTTAGCGGAATGAGAACAGGATACCTCGTGGATTGAATAAAGGGTTGGGTTCAAAGTTTCGTGATAGCTCCCGATTAGGACAAGAAGGTCCCCGATTACGAAAAGAAGGTTCCCGCTTGTGACAGAAGGTTCCGATTACGAAAAGAACCCGAGTTTGAAAAGAAATACCTGAAGAAGGTCGGAGGGCACATCGGCCGAAACGTTATACAGAAAGCAATGAAGATGAGGAAAATAGTCCGAATAATCCAAGTAATACTACATTTCATTTTATCTGATTTCACATAGAGGCTATAGATTCTTGCTGCCTTCTATAGGTTATACACCATTGATTCGGCTTGTGCAGGTGCATTTGCTAGAAACTCTAGATCATCTAAGTAGTCTGTATCTGTAATAGTTTCTGGAAGATATCACCTAATTCTTACATCTTTTTTTTTTTTTAGTGTGAAACCCTTTTCGTTCATTAGATCAAATGACGTTCGTAGTACGTAGTCTAGGCATATCATGAATAGAAATGGTGTTAATGTATCTCTCAAATAGCTAACGAAGGATTACCGTGACAATATCATATATATATATATATATATATATATATATATAATATATTATGAGAATAGAGAGAAGAAGTGAGACGGAGATATAGAGGGAAGGAGAAAGAGAGAAAAATAAAGAAAGGGTGAAAGACAGAGACGAGGAGAAAGAGAGAGAAATAGAGAGAGGGGGAGAGGGTGTTGGAGAGAAAATAGGGAGGAGAGGAGAAATAAGGTAGTGTATTATCCGTTGGGATCAATATTGTCTTTCTAGATCATATGATTCATCCATCTTTGTTTAAGACAGCCAACAACGTAAACAACATCTGCGAGTCAACTAACTGCGTTCTATTGCTCCCCTCCCCTTTTCTTTTTCAAAGACTTCATAATCAAATTACTTTTAAGTTTCGTTGCTGAGTTGAGCGAATGAATGAATCGACAACCTTGAACCGAGCGAACGAAAAAAAAAAAGAATCAACAACAGATAAACAAAATAGGAAACGAATAGAAATTAAGTCAATATTTTGTCTTTTTAAATACATGTCGTACCGGAAACAAAACTATCAAAAGAGCCAAGTCGTCGTCGTAAAACAAAACGGAAGTCGTTGAAATATCACTGCTGACCAGGAAGTGCTTTCATCTTAACGGATATTACTGGCGAGCAGAAAGGTATCTGAAGCCTTTAAAACGATTAAATATTATTGCACATTTATCTGGTGCCAGGCAGTTTTCAAACAAACCATATTATAATATATATATATATATATATATATATATATATATATATAAGAGAGAGAGAGAGAGAGAGAGAGAGAGAGAGAGAGAGAGAGAGAGAGACAGGTTAGCTCAGTCGGGAGAGCGTTCGGCTAGAAACCACAAAGGTTCCTAGTTCGATACCGGTCCTCGCCAAACAACTCAGGCATATGTGTAGCAGCAGGGATCTGTGTGCGGTAAAGTGAGGAGCTGATGGTAGGTATGGCTCTTCACCTCAAACGCCTAAATAATCTCCTTGGTCTAGTGCTAGTGAAAAGGGGATAAGACTCCCTCACTGTATGACTCATACCGACAATTAGGCCACAAACCCTGTACGCCTTTTTTAGAGTTAAATACATCTTATAATAATAGCACATATCGAAGACTGTCTTATAACCAAAACTACATGACTACTTACGCCCAACATACCTCAGGAATTGTGTAATTTCATCAACGAGTAATTTATTGTCAAAATCATTAATGTTAATACAGAGAATAAATCTTATTCATTAACGATGTCTCTATGAAATCTGAGTTGCATTTGCCTCAAAACATCCCATGTTTACCTCGCATCCCACGTATGCGGGTATGACACAAGGTCTTTTAACGTGGGATCACCCACGAGCCGAAGCACATGGGATGGCGGGTGCAAAAAATCTGTCAATCCCGTCGGTATTCCCCCTCAAGGGAGCGCCTCAGGCACTGGGCAATAAATCCAGCCCTGTCACTTTAATATCAAGGGGCAGGTGTTGCCTGGCGGAGATAGCCCCTTGGGATCACGCCGTTAATTATCCCTAATAGTCCACTGGCCGAAGCTACCGGACCCACTGGCCGAAGCCACTGGACCCATTGGCCGAAACCACCGGACCCACAGGCCTCGAAAAGGCCCATCTTATGAAGTACGTTTAAATCCTGCAATGTGTATTGTATATCACTAAGAAATAATGGTATACATAATATAAGGAGTGGTTAATTTGCATACTGGTTTTTAACCAAAACCGGGTTAAGGAAAAATTACTTGGCGTTATTGATATCTAATATTATCAATCTTATGAATGATTTTATATAAAAACCAGTCAAGATATAATTTAAAAATGTAATTCTTTTTAAATGTCTTCTTATTTAATTTCGTTATCCTTTCTAATTTAGTATATTTCATTATATTAAAAATTAAATACTTACGCCCTGGGGGCGTATATTATTGCTAGTATAATACAAAAATAGTAGGAATTTAAGTTTTCCTTCTACTAGATAGGTTGCCCGCCAAGCATAAATGACCGTCACCCTACTACTTAACCTAACTAAGGAAAGAACAGATTCTATATTTTTCCCTGAGGTCTTAGCGCGAAATGAAAAGCAAAACAACCCCGTCCAGGATTTGAACTCTGCTCGCCGTGTCTATTTCCTACAATCATAACCGTTACAGTACAATCAGCCGGCTATTGAACTTACGAGGAACGTGACTTATACTCAAGTCACGCGAAAGCACCAGTTCTCGTTAGATCATCGCAGTGAATCAGCGATGAGGAGCCTATCCAATTCTCAGATGCGTAACCACATTAAGCAACATCTTTATTGCAATTAAGTTGAGGCCAATGAGCCATATCTAAGCAAAACTAGTAAATGATAACTCACGAATAACGTTCTGCTAGATTAACTGGACCATATGACCTTTAGGCACCCCTTTTTTCGAATCTCGTTTCATCAGGACATTTTTTTATATACTACAGCAATAATATACGCCCCCAGGGCGTAAGTATTTAATTTTAATATAATGAAATATACTAAATTAGAAAGGATAACGAAATTAAATAAGAAGACATTTAAAAGATTACATTTTTAAATTATTATCTTGACTGGTTTTATATAAAATCATTCATAAGATTGATAATATTAGATATCAATAACGCCAAGTAATTTTTCCTTAAACCCGGTTTTTGTTAAAACCAGTATGCAAATTAACCACTCCTTATATTATGTATACCATTATTTCTTAGTGATATACAATACACATGCAGGATTTAAAGCGTACTCATAAGATGGGCCTTTCCGAGGCCTGTGGGTCCGGTGGTTTCGGCCAATGGGTCCAGTGGCTTCGGCCAGTGGGTCCGGTAGCTTCGGCCAGTGGACTATTAGGGATAATTAACGGCGTGATCCCAAGGGGCTATCTCCGCCAGGCAACACCTGCCCCCTTGATTTAAGTGACAGGGCTGGATTTATTGCCCAGTGCCTGAGGCGCTCCCTTGAGGGGAATAACCGACGGATTGACAAGATTTTTTGCACCCGCCATCCCATGTGCTTCGGCTCGTGGTGATCCCCGTTAAAAGACCTTGTGTCATACCCGTCATACGTGGGATGCGAGGTAAACATGGGATGTTTTTGAGGCAAATGCAACTCAAGTTTCATAGAGACATCGTTAATGAATAAGATTTATTCTCTGTATTAAACATTAAGTGATTTTGACAATAAATTATCGTTGATGAAATTACACAATTCCTGAGGGTATTGTGGCGTAAGTAGTCATGTAGTTTTGGGTTAGACAGTCTTCGATTGCTATTATTATAAGATGTATTTAACTCTAAAAAAAGCGTCGGGGTGCCTAATGTCAGGTATGAGTCATACAGTGAGGGAGTCTTATCCCCTTTCACTAGCACTAGACCAAGGAGATTATTTTAGGGTTTGAGGTGAAGAGCATACCTACATCAGCTCCTCACTTTACCGCACAGATCCCTGTGCTACACATATGCTGAGTTGGCGAGGACCGGTATCGAACTAGGAACCTTGTGGTTCTAGCCGAACGCTCTCCCGACTGAGCTAACCTGTCTCTTCTCTCTCTCTCTCTCTCTCTCTCTCTCTCTCTCTCTCTCTCTCTTATATATATATATATAATATATTATATAGTATATATATATATATATATATGGTTTGTTTGAAAACTGCCTGGCACCAGATTAAATGTGCAATAATATTTAATCGTTTTAAAGGCTTCAGATACCTTTCTGCTCGCCAGTAATATCCGTTAAGATGAAAGCACTTCCTGGTCAGCAGTGATATTTCAAACGACTTCCGTTTTGTTTTACGACGACGACTTGGCTCTTTTGATAGTTTGTTCGGTACGACATGTATTTTAAAAAGACAAAATATTGACTTAATTTCTATTCGTTTCCTATTTTGTTTATCTGTTGTTGATTCTTTTTTTTTTTTCGTTCGCTCGGTTCAAGGTTGTCGATTTCATTCATTCGCTCAACTCAGCAACGAACTTAAAAGTAATTTGATTATGAAGTCTTTGAAAAAAGAAAGGGGAGGGGAGCAATAGAACGCAGTTAGTTGACTCGCAGATGTTGTTTACGTTGTTGGCTGTCTTAAACAAAGATGGATGAATCATATGATCTAGAAAGACAATATTTGATCCCAACGGATAATACACTACCTTATTTCTCCTCTCCTCCTATTTTCTCTCAACACTCTCCCCCTCTCTCTATTTCTCTCTCTTTCTCGCTCGTCTCTGTCTTTCACCCTTTCTTTATTTTTTCTCTTCTTTCTCCTTCCCTCTATATCTTCCGTCTCACTTCTTCTCTCTATTCTCATATTATATATATATATATATATATATATATATATATATATTGATATTGTCACGGTAATCCTTCGTTGCTATTGAGAGATACATTAACACCATTTCTATTCATGATATGCCTAGACTACGTACTACGAACGTCCATTTGATCTAATGAACGAAAAGGGTTTCACAACTAAAAAAAAAAAAGATGTAAGAATTAGGTTGATATCTTCCAGAAACTATTACAGATACAGACTACTTAGATGATCTAGAGTTTCTAGCAAATGCACCTGCACAAGCCGAATCAATGGTGTATAACCTAAGAAGGCAGCAAGAATCTATAGCCTCTTATGTGAAATCAGATAAAATGAAATGTAGTATTACTTGGATTATTCGGACTATTTTCCTCATCTTCATTGCTTTCTGTATACGTTTCGCCGATGTGCCCTCCGACCTTCTTCAGTATTTCTTTTCAACTCGGGGTTCTTTTCGTAATCGGAACCTTCTTGTCACAAGCGGGAACCTTCTTTCGTAATCGGGACCTTCTTGTCCTAATCGGGAGCTATCACGAAACTTTGAAACCCAACCCTTTATTCAATCCACGAGGTATCCTGTTCTCATTCCGCTAACCATAGATGTGGTACAGGTGTTATTCTGTGTTAATTAGTATTCTGTGTTACTGTTCGCTTTTGACCAGGATTGAACCTACGCCCTAGAGATAACTATCAAATGAAAATGTGTTTAAACAGATGGAGATGGTTGATTGGTTGTTGGTTGTTTACGGCATCTCTCTCTCTCTCTCTCCCTTTCTTCTCTCCATCTTCCTCTGCTCTCTCTCTCTTTCTCTCCATCCTATCTCTCTCTCTCCCTTTTCTTCCTCTCCATCTTCTCTCTCTCCCTCTCTTTCTCTCCATCCTATCTCCCTCTCTCTCTCTCTCTCTCCCATCCCTCTCTCCATCCTCTCTCTCTTCTCTTTTCTTCCGCCGTCAAAGTCCGCGTCACTTTCATCCCAGGCTCGTCACAACTATCTGCCATCGAGGATTGTTGTGTCTACAGGTGTGAGAGGTTAAAAAAAATACCTCCGAGGTCTGCACCGTGGTAATTATTTGATCGTCTAAAGGTGTTGGAACGCAATTGAAAAACGTTAAACGAATCGACGCCTTGTTAAGTTTTTGTTAATCCTTGACTTTTTGGTCTTCTCGCTGTTTTTTTTTCTTCTTGCTTTTCTTCTATAATGGCGTTGGGTTTACACGCAAATCGAGTCGTAAAAGTTAACCGACCTCGTCCATAACGACTCGGACTATAAACAAAAGTAAAGCCGCGTGGGGGTAATCGTTGTGATCGTAGGAAATGGACACGGCGAAACGAGTTCAAATCCTAGATAAGCCATTTTGAATTTTGCACTAATACCCTTGGGACAGGTATGCGTCCAAATATACTCCCTCCAGAAGTCTAGCACCCATATTATCCATAATATATATGTATATATATATTATATATATATATAATGTGTGTGTGTTTATACATTATATGTGTGTGTGTTTATAGCATTATATGTGTGTGTGTTTATAGCATTATTGTGGTATATGTGTGTGTGTTTACAGCATTATATATATCTGTGTGTAGTGTGTGTGTGTTTACAGCATTAATATATATCTGTGTGTGTGTGTGTGTTTATAGCATTACATATGTGTGTGTGTGTGTGTGTTTATAGCATTACATATGTGTGTGTGTGTGTGTTTATAGCATTACATATGTGTGTGTGGTGTGTGTTGATAGCATTACATAGTGTGTGTGGTGTTTATAGCATTACATATGTGTGTGTGTGTGTGTGTTTATAGCATTACATATGTGTGTGTGTGTGTGTGTTTTTATAGCATTACATATTGTGTGTGTGTGTGTTTATAGCATTACATATGTGTGTGTGTTTGGTTTATAGCATTTAATATAATATATATGTGTGTATGTGTGTGTGTTTATAGCATTTAAATGTATATATAGTGTGTGTGTGTGTGTTTATAGCATTTAATATATATGTGTGTGTGTGTGTGTGTTGTTTATATGCATTTAATAGTATATATATATGTGTGGTGTGTGTGTGTGTGTGAAGACGCATGGTTTAATGGATATCGTCGTAGGAAATGGACGAGGCTGTTTGCATTTCACATAGCGCTAATACCATTGGGAAAGGTATAATCCAACTATTTTCCCTCCAGTTATCGGAAAATGGTAGGGCTGACTGGGTTCTTTAACTATGGTATGCAACCAGTTTGGGAAGAAAAACTCTGAATTCAAACACCGGTTAAGAAATTGACGTTGTGTTGCCTCCTGCTCGTGGAGGGGTAATGTAAATACATGTAAACAAAAAGAAAGGAAGATGAATCTAGAGAGGCCTTTCCTTACCAACCGGATGCAGGAGGACAAACCAATAATGAACACGCCATTGAGTTGATTGTGCGAAAGTTTTTGGGTCATAAATCAAGTGCCGCTGGTCCTTGACACAGAATAAGTAGTGCTTCATTTCTTGAGTAATAATTCATTACTAGCAGACCTGTGGATATACCACAGTATGATAATTTAATTATTACAACGTTTAATATGTTTACTTAGGAGCTATTGCAAATATTAAATATGTAAGTCGTCGGGGTGGCCTAAATTCGGTATCAGCCAATCGGCGAGGAGTATATCCCCTTTTCACTAGCGCTAGACCAAGGAGATTATTTTTAACATCTGAGGTGGAACCACACCATACCATCAGCTCCTTACTTTACCGCACAGATTCTCGTGCTACTCATACGCTGAGTTGGCGAGGCCGGTATCGAACCAGGAACCTTAGTTTTTTCTAGCGAACGATCTACCGACTGGCTAACCCCGGCCAAAGTATAATAATCTTGATTTAACTCTCTCTCTTCTCACTCGTGTTACTTTCTTCTTTTCATTTTTTTCATTATGTCGATAGAAACAGTATTAGCGTTATCGCTTTGGCGGGCTTACCCACTCTCTCTCTCTATCTTTCCCCAAAGTCTCTTTCTTTCTTTCTAAATATTTTTTTCTGTGTAGCATGCCCTTTTTCATCTTTATTTCTTTATAATAAAAATGGTATGGTCCAGTATTCAGCACTCATTAGAAATAAGAATTTGGGGATAAGCAACACGAGATAATCAGAATTTACATTTTTGCATTTCATCTGGACGGTCATTTTTAACCAGAGGGATTGCAATATGATAACGGTTAGTACTTTAAAGGAACACGAGTATTAATATATAGATACGTTGTTTGGTTTGGTTTAATGATATATTAAAAATATTAAACAGTCATCCATATCAGTAACACCCTCGTCATTGTTTGTATGTATGTGTCTATTTATCTATCAAAATATTTATTTCGTATTAGAAAAACGAAAAAAAGCCTCAGGTAATTTTTTTCTTTTGTGGAAAACCGTTCGTCCTGAGAGCGGCAAACTTCTATAAAAATGTATATTTCTGGATACAGAGTCGTCTAACTGCCTACTTAAAGTTTATGTTTTCCATACGTTTGAGGTATATTTTATCTTATGGGAGACTCAAAAAACTAATTCTAATATTATACGTGCTGTGATCGGAAGTTAGCTAATATGTTGTGTGATATATATATAATATCGTAAATAAAAATTGGAACACTATAATAATATATACTAGCAAATATATGCACCCTCGTGCAAGTTATTTAAGTTTTAATTAAAAATATCGTATTAAATTAGAAAGGCTAATGAACTAAATTAAGAATACAGATAAAAAGATTTGAACAGAGGGAGTATAATAAAGATTGAAACAGAGGGAGTATAATAAAAAATGGAAACAACTGAAACTACTCTTCCATCACTCTCGTCTTTCATTGTTATTTTTCTAATTTAAGTATTTAAATAAAGAAATAATAATGACAGTTATTTTATCTTGTTAATGGATTTCATTTAAGATTCATTGAAGAGATTTTGCTTATATTCATTAAATAAAACCAAACAGTTAGAAATCAATAATACTAAGCATCATATTTATTAAAATCGAATTTTTAATATAATATGCAAATTACCTTCCCTTCACACTGTAAACCGCTTATTTTGTTGTATATATAAATATAATTGCATGTTCTCAGTATGTAGACATATTAACATATTAATAATGTAAGACACTTTATTAATAATTGAGGTTTAGATAAAATAAAACATGGAGAAATGTGATGTCATAACAAGAGATTGTGACTTGAGTAGGAATATAGTTTCGATTACAGACAGAAAAACCACAATCTCCATTATAATATATATATATATATGAAGCGCGTGGTGTAATGGTTAAAGTCATGGGAAAGGACTCGTCGCTCCGATGTTCAAATCCTGGGTGTGGTAATTGCATTTCATTTTGCGCTAATACCCTTGGGAAAGGTATGAATCCTACGCTCCCTCTAGCTATTTGAAAATGTTAACATTGGGGATATTTTCCTTTTTAAGGGAAATAAAATTATAGCATAGAATATAGACATGAAACAAATCAATGCCATACAATATAATTCCCAATAATGCTAACACATTGTTAAAATCAATTACTAAAAGTATATATATGAATACACATTATGTATAACACCCCACGCTAGGCATGATATAACCCTGGACGGGTTGTATGCCGTTAAAATTAGTTAAACTAACCAACATCTAGCTATGATAAAATAGTAGGGCAGACTGGGCTCTTTAAGACGCATGGTTAAATGAGAAGGAAAACTCTGATTCAAACCTGACTAACTCCTGCATTAAGAAATTGACCTTGTGTCACATACTTGCTCGTGCGGAGCGGTTGATATATATATATATATATATATATATACTATATATATATATATTTATATATATATATATATTTTGTCTTTGTCATCCACAGACACCTTTAGATGTTTCGACTATCACGTCTCTTCAGTGTGACTAGAGATTTGTAAGCTAACTACAGCCGGGATAGAAGCTCGGTCGATTCATTATCAGTCGGTTCTGCTTAACCACTGCGGTATTCGTCACCTACAGAATGGAAGGGGATTTTAACTGTTAAATGCAACACATCTGTACTGGTAATATAACCGATTCTTAAACTTTTCCTTCACGAACATTTAATATATATATATATAAAATATATATATAATATATATATATATGTGTGTGTGTTAAAATAATGGCGGCCGCACGCAGACATACTATAAATAAATCTTAGTTCGTACTAAGCTTACGTATTTCCCTACCTCTCGTTCCCCCTTTTTTTTCTTTCGGATCCCTGTCACGTTGTATTGTATTTCTATCAGTCAGTTCCTGCGTGAGACATATGGCTGACCCCACAACTCCGCTTCTGGTGATCCCTGCACTTTCCTACGATGCAACGACGACCCCAGAGTCATTTCTAGGTCATCAACGAACGCACGCCTGCTGGACGTGATCATGACGACATAGTGTGCTGGCTACATCGGCTGTCAAACTACAACAATATTTAGGGGTAAAGTCACGATAACATTCGAACTCACCTCCCCTTTTCCTCGAGGAATGCGGGTGAAATTCACCGATACCTCGTAGGCTTTATATATACGATTCAGACTTCTAGGATACAAACTGCTCACGTTGCATCTCAGTTTGGGCATATCTCATCTATCTATCTATCTATCATCTATCTATCTATCAGCCCACATTTATTCTGTTCATATGATTCTATTGATATGTATGTATGTATGACAAGGTGTGTCAAAAAAGTATCGAGATTGTTTTACTTTTGACACACCTTATTATTCTGAGAAAATTACCGTCCATTGATGTTCATTTCTATCTGGTAAATGCAGCTTCAAACTCGCCACTTTTTTGACACACATTGTATTCTGAAAATAAATGAACGTTCCATTCATTGTTCATTTCTATCTTAGTAAATACGTTTCAATCTCGAGTCTTTTATGACACACCTTGTATGTATGTAGTATGTATGTATGTAATCTGTCTGTCTGTCTGTCTCTCTTATATATATATATATATATATATATATATATATATATATATATATAATATATATATATATACGAGTTAAATAGACTAAAAAATTGAGTTAGAAAAAAACTGAATACCCAACAAAAGGAACAAAATTCTCCAGTTATCTATATATCTATCGATGATTGATCTATCTATTTATTGCAGTTACTTATCTATCTATCCTTCTATCTGCTCATATTTATGCATTTCACATCAATTCTATTCATATCTACCCATCTATCTATCACCGTCTGTTTTTTCTATAATCTATCTCCGGTCATATCGATCTCTCTATCACAGTATATTCATATCTATCTGCTCATATATATGCTTTTCAAATCGATTCTATTTATATCTGCCCATCTATCCATCTCCGTCTGTTCATATCTTACTATCTATCATATATACTATCATCTATCTCCTATCTATATATATCTAATCAATCTATCTACCTACTCTATATATATCTATCAATCTATCTACCTATCTATATATATATATCAATCTATCTACCTACTATCTATATATATATATCAATCTACTACCTCTCTATCTATATATATATATCAATCTATCTACCTATCTATATATATATATACAATCTATCTACCTATCTATATATATATATCAATCTATCTCTATTATATATCAATCTATCTACCTATCTATATATATATATATCAATCTATCTACCTATCTATATATATATAATATCAATCTATCTACCTATCTATATATATATATATCAATCTATCATCTACCTATCTATATAATATTATATCAATCTCTCTACTATCTACCTATCTATATATCAATCTATCTACCTATCTATATATCAATCTATCTACCTATCTATATATCAATCTATCTACCTATCTATATATCTATATTCTTACCATCTATATATTATATATCTACCATCATCTACCTATCTATCTATCTATCTACCTATCTTATCTATATACCTATCTATCTATATACCTATATATATATATATATATATATATATATATATATATATATATATTATATATAATATATAATTATTAAATGTAAGTGAGAATATTGACACCCCTTTTATCATTTTGACACACCAACTTATATCCATCCTTTGCAAGTGACCTTCATTGCCACATTCCCACTGACACATCACATTCAATTCCATTGGAAACTTTGCCAATAACACATCTACAAATTCTTAGTTTAGCCACGATTCAAAACCATATGACCAATTTTGCATTTCAGTCCGTTCGTTATCCCCAGAGGAGGTGTCTTTCCCAGTTCCACCCATTTCGGCAGTTGTCAGTCAACAAGCTATATTTAATTGCCCGTGGGAGAGAACGATAGATAATTGGAACTTTCCTAATTGCTAATGACTGAATACAAACATTGGTCAAACGAAGAATTCAATTCTCCTCGTTAACAGACTTCATTAAAGTGTGCGTGCCCAATTCTGGAACAAAAATGCATTGATGGAAACGCACGTTTGCGAGAAAAAATAAAACAATGCAAAATTAATCACAAAGTATTTTAGATGTGTAACGGTGCACGTTAGGGTAGATCGTTTCAACTTTTTTGAAATTCAAAAATATTCGCCTGAGAAATGTTGGGTATTGATATAAGTTCTTGCATCCGTCCGTCTGCAAAGGACGATGAGTAGTGTCCAAAAGTGTTTTAATTACGTACCTGGGCTGGTCTGATATGGAGGATGTGCAGTTGCCCAAGCAGCAGATCTCTCCTCTCCACACTGCCGCTGTGGTCCAAAAGGAAATGTAAGAAACCAATGCAGTTTGGCAACGGAAGTGTTGCAGGATTGCTGTGTTAGCGCTGAAGTCCAGTTTACTCCATCTTAAGGACTCCGGCTCGGATTTGTTATCGGAGTTTACCCCTGGCTTCCGGGAATATATATATTTACCACACCCATCGCACGACAGGATGTGACACAAGTCAATTTTTAAGCGGAGTTTAACAGGTTTGAATTCATGTTTCCTTCTCCTAGACTGGTTGCCTAACCAAGGTTAAGAGCCAGTCTGCCCCACTATTTACCATAGCTGGAGGAGAGAAGGATTCATACCTTTCCAAGGGTATTACGATAAGTAAATGCAATTATCACGCCAGGATTTGAACTCGGGGCGACGAGTCCATTTCCATGACTTTAACCATCACCACACGTTCCTACCTCATATAAAGTCGCTCGGCATCGGTGGTATTGTAATAAACTCTTCCTCCCGTAGATGGATTGACGACCAGGGCAAGGGAGCCGCATCTAACCAATTTAGGTTTTGTGTGTGTAGTACGTGCGCCAATCTACTACTATCTATGTGGATGGTGGTTTGCTCCCTAGAACCCATCTGCTTTATTTTCAGCTCCTGTGTTTTTGTGTTTTTTTTTGTTGATCAATTTCTCTCATATATATATATAATTATATATATTATATAATATATATATTATATATATATATATATATATATATATATATATATATGTGTGTGTGTGTGTGTGTGTCAGTTTGAAAAAAAATCTAATTTTTGAAAAAACTGAATTTCCTTTTTTTTCCACACTAGTAGAGTTTAGAAGTAATATATATATATTATATATATTATATATGTATATATGTGTGTGTGTGTGTGTGAGAAAGGAAATGAATCCGACGGTATGTATATATTAAAGAAAGAATGAAAAAAGACAGGTTTAAATGAGTTAAGTGGTGAGTTTATTGGCCGACGCTGCAGTGTTTGATCTTATTATTAGATCATCAAAAAATGCACAATGCTTTCTTTTCGATACACACACTTACACAGTTCCATACTCACACCGTAAAAGAGAATGTATTGACGTCATATTTCAAACCGTCTTCTTCTTTCAAACACCAAAAGTAAATTACTAATCTGCTTCAACTTTTTAGCATATAGTTTTAAAGATCATCTAATTGAAGCCTTCCAAAATCATTATTTATAATACATTAGAATTGCTCCAAAATCTTATTCAATCCAGAAAAGATTATCAATTTATTCTATTCAAATGAAATTAATTAGAATATATCAAAAGTAGCATTTGAATTGAAATTATAACACAACCTCAGCCCAACCGGTCAGATAAGCTCCATTTACCTCATTGATTGAGATACGTCAATAAAAACATAGCAAGATATTGTAATAGTAAATACCAAATACCCAACTTTCTGGGTGATACTTTTTGATATTCAAATGTGCACTGGTCTGTATGGGAGAAGGAAAACTCTGAATTCAACCTGTTAAACCCATCTTAAGAAATTGACCTTGTGTCACATCTTGCTCATAGGAGGGGTTGGTAAATATATATAACAAAACTATTAGTCCATTCCTACGACTCTAACATTAGACGCAAACGCGCCATACATGGTAGCGCGTGGTCTAATGGTTAGAGTCGTGAAAATGGACTCGTCAACCGCGAGTTCAATTCCTGGGCGAGGCTGTTGGCATTTCACATAACGCTAATACCCTTGATGAATCCAATTCTCCCTCCAGCTATGGGGTAAAATAGCAGGCAGACTGGGCTCTTTAACCAGTCTAGGAGGAAGGAAAAAAACTATGGTTAAAACCTGTTAAACTCGCTTTAAAAATTGACCTTGTGTCGCATCCTGCTCGTGCGGAGGGGTTGGTAAATATATATATTACATCCTGCTGGACATTCATGAGGTGTGATGGTTAGGAAGCTAGATAAGTAAACCCTTGTAACTGGTAACCCATACTTCTGGCCTTGTGCCACATCTTAGTAAATAACTATATCACATCCTGCCCGTGCTGAGATATTGGATATAAACATACTTCGCTTTTATATTTTCAGTTATTTTTCAATTAGGAGCTCAAGATTGGAGATCGTGTGAGTGGTTTGTCGGGTGGGGTCTCAGGGTTTCTAAGGGTTATTATAAAAAAATACATTTTATTGCACCCAAATAGTCATACAATGACAACTCATTTTATTTATATCTAAACACAGCAGATTACAAGTAAAAGGCAAAGTAGCTATATAAGATATACAAAGACACACATCTCCTGTTTTTCGTTTGAGCATAGAAGATTAAATTATACATTCTAAAAAGTATCTAACTTTATCGTCATAATATATTTGGCTGCCTAAAAAAGGGCCCCTTATAACAAGACGGCGTTTGTTTATCAATTATTCTTGGCCTACGAACAAAAAATGTTTCTCTCTGACAACTAAAAAACAACTTATATTATTAATGTTGGTAATGTTACTGGCAACTTTTTCTCTTTGTAGAATAAGACTGAACAACAATAAATCCTCGGCCAAGTTATATCAGACGCGTTTTTTTAATTACAAACTCTGGGCGCACTTGATTCCAAATATGTCACAAGCCTTGGCTAGCATTGGCTCTTTTTGTTTATTTTAATAAATAACACGAACCTGCCATTGTTTTATTAATATATTATATATATATAATATTATATAAAATGTTGTTGTCTGGTTCCACGGGAAAAATTTGATATGTTTATAAAAAAGAACAAGGTCCGCTAAATGTTATTATGTTCTCAGAAAAAATGTTTCTGAAACACACACACAGCCTATCAAAATATCGTGACATATTTCTGCCAAATTAATGCCTGAAGACGACACAGAATCGAAACACGTGTCGCGTATGTAGGATAAAAGATAAAACATTTTTCTGAGAACATAAATATTTTGCGGGACCGTTCTTCTTTTTATAATATATAATGTGTGACACTGTTAACACGGCCCTTTTTTCCCCAATATACAGACCAGCACTGCTCATACCCCTACAAGAAGGAATCCTAACATCTCCCAACAAGATTTCACCGCGTTTGTCCCGAGAAGGTTACAAAAACCAAAAACGGTTATGCGGTCATTCCCCTATAGAATAAATGTTCATCTTTTGGAACAATTCGTGTTTTTCTGTATTTTCCACAGGCAACACACACACACACACACACACATATATATATATATATATATATATTAATATATATATTATATATATATATATAAGGAACTGTTTTATCGATCATCTTTTCTTCTGTCTCTTCTACTGCCTATCTAAAAGTATTTGAAAACACGTGCGTACGTCTCTTGAAATCTAGACAGTTGCAATTTAAATCGATGTGTTTATGTCGGTGAAGAGTTTAGTTATCGTGTATCGTCTCCACCCCACCATTTACCTACAGAAAATCCGAAATGAAAGACATTTCTTTTTATCTTCACAGCCTGAAGGTCAGATCGCGTTAAACTGGCGGCCGAAGTAGATAAATTGGTTTCATTGCCAGCATTGGCGGATGCATAAACAAGGACATCCTATTCATAATATGAAATTTTTATAGGATTGCTAGTCCTAGACATACTAAATGCTGGGCTGACGGGCGGTCGGAGAGGGCCCCCTCCAATCAATGCGGCTGGTCACGTCAAAGCCCTGCACCTATATGATTTTCCAACCCTATTGCCCTTATGGCAAGCCCCAACCCTTTTTATCAATATGGGTGCTAGAAGGCGGTGGCTGCGGGTCTACAATGTCCTGGGAATGACGTTAAACTCTATCTGAATGGTGGGTTCCAGTTTGCGAGTTGGGGATTGTGGAGCCCCCTTAAGTCACCATTGCTCCCTGGTCCACTCTGACTCGGAGTGGTAGTACCGTTAGGGTCCCACTATGGGTTGAATAGAAAAACATGAGTTTATAAAACAAAATGTATTATCTATTAAGATTGATTTATTTCAAACTTTATCAGCATTAATGACCCACTGAGGGTTGATTATGCCGCTAAAACAAAACAAACCAAACATTACTAAAATGCACTCTTGACAGTGAAAGTTGTAAATTGCTGGAGTGCCTATTGTCAAATAATCACCCGGCAGCGAGAGTCTACTCCCCTTTTCGCTAGCGTTAGACAAGGAAGATTGTTTTTTTTTCGAGGTGGCAGCGCCACACCTACGTCTGCTCCATCCTTACCGCACAGATAAGAGATGAGAGTAATGGCAATGAAGGAACTTGAGGTGTGTTGGTACTCCACAATCTCTAAGCTTCGAATGTGAACCCGTGGGTTCAAATGCTGGAGCGCTTGGGATTGTGGCGGTTACCACACACTCCGAAGCTCCCGAAACTTCTTGGCATAAAATATCCCTAAAGATTTGACATGCCGTTAAATCATCAACCAATCAATTAATCAATGTTAATATAAATGCGCGTAATCGAGAATGAGGGTTATAGAAAAAAAGAGAGGGCGAAAAAAGTGAGTGCGAGACAAAAGAGAAGAAAAGTGAATGTAATGAGAGAGAGAGAGAGAGAGAGAGAGAGAGAGAGAGAGAGAGAGAAGCAAGCGTATAATGAGAGAGGGTTGAAGTGCGACACTTACCGTCAGCATCCCCACTTTACCAACACAGGTCCAGATTAAAGAGTAATAGCAATGAAGGAGCTTTGGTGTGTGATACTCCACAATCCTCAGAGCCCATAATTTTGAACCTCACCGCTAGATGCAGTTTAATGTCAATAAACAGGACACGAAGACCCTCACCCACCGCTTTCTAGCACATATATGAACAAATGGTTAGGTGTTTGCCATATGAGGTAAATTGAAGTATACGATTAGGGCAATAGGGTTGGGACAATCATATAGGTGTATGGCTTACGTGACACAGCCACTTGATTGCGGAGGATCCACTCCATTACCGCCGTCTGGCGCTGAAGTCTGGGCTAAGTGGACTGTTAAAACTCATGGATTGCTCACACATCAGGATTCTACCTTAAGGCATCACGGGTCACAACTATTTATTTGTTTTGCAACAGCTTTTCTGTGCCTTATTTCTTCCTTTAATCTTGGGAAGTGCTGAAATGGAAATGATACGATTAGCCATTTTGAATAGAACGGCACATGTCGTCAATCAGTGAACTAATCCTTACAATCATTTAACGTTAAGTCCTTTACTTAAACATCACTTGATATAGACATTTTTTTAAAACTTTCGTTTCTAGATTAAACATAAGCATTTATCTACGAAATACGATTAAAAAAAGCCCGATTGATTATATCCTGCATATATATATAGAGAGAGATTGCAATCGTAATAAGGTCATTTTGCGTCTTAAATAACACACACATACACACACACTCACGCTTTCGACAGTTTCCAAAGTTAACAGCTGATTGCTGTGCTATTTTTCTTTTCATCAATATGATTCGTATATGAAGGTTTGTTTGGTTTGTTGCAATTACGGCATTCAACCTTGATATATGGTTAATTTCATGCTGAGTCGTTGTATACTGAGGTTTTCACGGTACCGGAATCGATAAATGTTGTATACCCTTTCTTACTTTCTTTACTTCTTACTTGCTTCTATATCTTGGACATCTTTATTCTTCTGGTCGGTTTGCTATTCTGATCGTCTTTGTATATCTTGTCTATGACATCTTCTAAGGTCTGGACTCTTCAGGACTTCGGATCTGGTTTTCTGTTAGGGATTTTCCTTATCAGAAGCCGCTTGTCATTGTTAGTTTTTAGTAAACACAAGACTTCGATTTTCTTTATATGTTACTTTATTCGGTAAATCCCCACGAGCCAGAGCATAACATAGCGCGCATGCAGACTTTACAGCTAGACAGAGCATCATGCCGACGCTCTGCCCGACGTCCACTGCCAAAACTAAACTCAATCTCCTTACAATTCTTAACCTGGAACAGGTTTTCTTGCTTTCCAGTTCCCACGATTTATCCCCGGAAGGCAAGGTGGAGTGAGGTCAAACGCCGCACTCACTTTCAGGGCCATCAACTGCACTGATCGCCACCATATCTCTATACTACCTTACATAGGTATGGAAAGGGTCCATCCCTAGACATTAAGGGGATTGACAATAATCTTATGCCACCGCAAGATTATGTAACAGTACCACTACTGGTGGCGATAAATTTGAGACAGTGAGTTTGAGTCTCATATTCGGCTATGATGATAAGTTTGACTTAAAAACATTTAATTTTCCCAATCTTTTCCGAAAAAAACATGATAAATGATGGCGTTGGCATGAGTAAGTCACGGAAAGGTTGCGTATGGCGTTAAAAACACAAGGTAATGAGTGTGGAGATGA
>CM042153.1:22609597-22629597 GCA_023376005.1 Doryteuthis pealeii
CAACACACACGCATATGTGTGAAGCAGCCACGAGGATCTGTTGTGCGGGTAGTAGTATTGTTAGAGGTAGACTGATCGGTTAGCTTATGTCTTCACCTCAAACGCTAAAATAATCTGCCTTGGTCTAGTGCTAGTGAAAAGGGGATAGACTCCCTCACTGTATGACTCATACCGACATTAGGCCACCCTAAACATCGAGCCTTTTTTTAGAGTTAAATCACAATCTTATAATAATACATATCGAAGACTGTCTATAACCAAAACTACATAGACTACTTACGCCCAAACCCCTCAGGAATTGTGTAATTTCATCAAGAGTAATTTATTGTCAAAATCATTAATGTTAATACAGAGAATAAATCTTATTCATTAACGATGTCTCTATGAAATCTGAGTTTGCATTTGCCTCAAAAACATCCCATGTTTACCTCGCATCCCACGTATGCGGGTATGACACAAGGTCTTTTAACGTGGGATCACCCACGAGCCGAAGCACATGGGATGGCGGGTGCAAAAAATCTGTCAATCCCGTCGGTATTCCCTCTCAAGGGAGCGCCTCAGGCACTGGGCAATAAATCCAGCCCTGTCACTTTAAATCAAGGGGGCAGGTGTTGCCTGGCGGAGATAGCCCCTTGGGATCACGCCGTTAATTATCCCTAATAGTCCCTGGCCGAAGCTACCGGACCCACTGGCCGAAGCCACTGGACCCATTGGCCGAAACCACCGGACCCACAGGCCTGCGAAAAGGCCCATCTATGAGTACGTTTAAAATCCTGCAATGTGTATTGTATATCACTAAGAAATAATGGTAGTACATAATATAAGGAGTGGTTAATTTGCATACTGGTTTTAAACAAAACCGGGTTTAAGGAAAAATTACTTGGCGTTATTGATATCTAATATTATCAATCTTATAATGATTTTATATAAAACCAGTCAGATATAATTTAAAAAAATGTAATCTTTTTAAATGTCTTCTTATTTAATTTCGTTATCCTTTCTAATTTAGTATATTTCATTATATTAAAAATTAAATACTTACGCCCTGGGGGCGTATATTATTGCTAGTAATACTAAATAAAAAAGGTAGGAATTTTAAGTTTCTCCTTCTACTAGATAGGTTGCCCCGCCAAGCATAAATGACCGTCACCCTCTACTAACTTAACCCTAACTAAGGAAAGAACAGATTCTTATATTTCCCTGAGGTCTTAGCGCGCGAAATGAAAAGCAAACAACCCCGTCCAGGATTTGAACTCTGCTCGCCGTGTCTATTTCCTACAATCATAACCGTTACAGTACAATCACCGGCTATTGAACTTACGAGGAACGTGACTTATACTAAGTCACGCAGAAAGCACCAGTTCTCGTTAGATCATCGCAGTGAATCAGCGATGAGGAGCCTATCCAATTCTCAGATGCGTAACCACTTAAGCAACATCTTGTATTGGCCATTAAGTTGAGGCCAATGAGCCATATCTAAGCAAAACTTAGTAAATGATAACTCACGAATAACGTTCTGCTAGATTAACTGGACCATATGACCTTTAGGCACCCCTTTTTCGATCTCGTTTCATCAGGACATTTTTTATTTTACACCGTCAAAACCGTTTTTTTTATTTACAGCCGTCAAAACCGTTGTTTGTTAACAGATAATTTTTTAGAGTTTTTTTTTTTAATTATAAAAACTAACCCCTAACCCTAACAAACACCTAAACAAGAGCCCGACGTTACAACTGACTTGAACGTTTTGTTTATACACAGAAAAGATGAGGACAACAGTCCGAAATATCATAATTATTCAAGTAGCAACTGATCAAAAGGTCAACTAAACCTTTCGCCTCAAAAGCAAAGAGTGGACAGTCTAAAAAAAGAAAAATAAGCGGTATGCAAAGGGTAAATTAGTTTGTTTTGTTTTTTACTATGAGACATTTATAGCGGCTACTTATATATTTCTTGTGCTATATATGTCGTTGTGACTTAATAGGAACAGTCTGTCACCCCAAATCACATTGTTATTACAAGTGCGTCATTAGAAATGCCTACTATAAGTTCGTTTTAACACCTGCTGATTGGGTTTCACGACTCTTGCAACATTGAGGCCAATTTCTATCTTTTTATTTTTTATTCTACTTTTCTTTCTTTTTACCTATTTTTCTTTCTTTCTTGTTAATCTTTCTGTTTTTGGCGCGTTTTGTTTTAGTTACTCTCTTCATTTCATTGCTTTTTCTTTTGCTTTTTTTCTTACTTCGTTCCATTCTTTTTTTTTTTTTTTTTGTATACATTTTTCTACTTTCTTTCTTGGTTCTTGGTCTGAAGATCGCATAGGCGAGAAACTGTCAGTAAACCAGGTGCCATTGATTCTATGTCAACGCTACCTTAAATTAAATATAAATGCTCTATCAATGATATTGAGCCACTGTTTCTTTATAAATATAGCGCTATATTATCTATCTATACGTGGACTTATACTAAGTAAAAACTTAGATTTTTAGTTTTGCTCCTTCCATCTCCTTTCTTCCTTTTTTTGACAACCATAGGCTAAAATCTACATGCCGCATTGTGTTGCAAAGTGAAACCATGGGTAGCAACATGCTGGATGTGAGAGGTTGGCTGAAGAACCTAAATGGGTCAACGACAAGGATCAACCAGTTCTGTAAGGAAACTACTGCTCCTCATCTATAACACTGTCGCCTATTGATGAGTTTAACAAACAGCTACCGAAAGATATCGATGAACCGATCCAACTTAATTTACCACGTACTCCACGTTTACGGATTAGGTACAAGCCCTACTGATGTGGGACCACCCACAAACGGAAGCGCATGAGTGGCGGGTGCAAAAAATGCGTTGATCCCATCATAATTCCCCTCAAGGTGGCGCCTCAGGCACTGGGCAATAAACCCAGCCCTGTTTCTTTTAAATCGACCGGGGTGGGTGTTGCCTGGGGGATGACCCCTGGGATAACGATGTTAGCTTGTAAGATCCAGGGCCAAAGCACTGGACCCCCGCATGGGCCGGGTGTACATGCTAACAACATACAATTGTATTTATATATACAAGAAAAATAGCAGTTTACAATATTAACGGGATGGCTAATTTGCATATTGGTTTTTAAAATTTGATTTTAATAAATATATGCTTAGTATTATTGATTTCTAATTGTTTGGTTTTATCTTAATGAATATGATAAATCTTAAAGAAAATCCTTTAACAAGAAGAAATAACTGTAATTTTATTCTTCACTTCCTAAATACTTAAATTAGGAAATTTTAAGCAACGAAAGACGGGAGTGATGGAAGAGTAAGTCTCAGTTGTTCTATTTTTCGATTATAACCCCTCTCTGTTTTCAAATGTTTTTCATCTGCATTCTTATTTAGTTTATATTACTCTTTCTAATTTAATATAATATTTCATTACATGAAAACGAAGGGTGGATATATTTGCTAGTATATATAAGAGAGAGAGGAGAGAGAGGAGAGAAGAGAGAGAGAGAGAGAAATTTGTTTATGTAATTATCTACGTATAAGTGTAAACAAACGTACGTATGTATATTTATTGTACTTCTATTTCATAACACTTCCTGTTTTGATATAACCTCGTTTTACAATATTAATATCCAAAAAATTCAAACATATTTTTTTTTCTCATTCTTTTTGAAAAACAAAATTTGCATTCAAATATTTTCTTCATGCAAATGCTGTTCAGTGTTGTTTTGCTGCTTCTTCTCAAAAACCATTGCGAGTTAATTCAGTTCCCTTATTGTGGCCTTTTGTCAGACGTGGCAAGGCTTAGTAATTGTGTTAAAACTTTTTGGTACGACAATAAAAATCAGTAACTTTTTGATTTTGTTTTGGATCTTACAAATCACTTACCTTTTTGAGATTCTGTCTAGAAATTATTCGAATAAATATTGTATCTAATTCTGCCTTTTGAGATTCCAGACAGAATTAGATATAATATTTATTCGAATCTTTTCTAGACAGAATCTTAAAAAGGTAAGTCAGAATTCCCGTTAATCTTAGTTTGTTTCAATTTTCAATCTTTTAATAACTTTACATGAATTTATAAAAATATTTTTAAATCTTAATAAAATTGTTTTAAGAACACACCTGTTTTACTGGACTCTTTTGAAGCATGAAATAGATATGTTCATGCTTCAAAAGAGTCCAGAGAGGGAGTCTATCCCCCTTTTCGCTAGTGCTAGACCAGGGTGATTGTTTTTTTCCTGGAGTGGAGTGCCTCCTTACAGACAGTTCCCTACTTTACCCCACATATCAAATTACACAATCTGTGCTACTCATGCGCTGAGTTGTCGGGGAACGAGGAACCTTGCGATTCCTAGGCGGGTGCCCTACCGACTACCGACACTGTCGGATCCGACGTTACACACGCAAACGCGTATACAAACAAGTGACACGCGAATACAGTTAACCAAACGCACACATTTGTCCATATTTATATCATTTGCTTCATTTTTTAAAAATACTTTCGTTGCCTGAAGACTGCCGCAGAGCAAGAAACCAATGGTACCAAAATTGTTCTAATGATCATAAATTTACTAATAAAACTTTTATTTATTTATCTATTAACAGATTATCACAGATATTAAGCACTGTTTTAATAACACTGTACGTTGGATTACTACCGCTTCTTCAAGTAATAATAGTGCCAACCATACCACATGGATATATATATTATATTATATATATATATATATATATATATGATTTAAACATCTCAACCATTTCACGGCCGGTTTTTTGACATCTCAACCACTGATCTCATCTGATGATTGGATTACCATGAGACTTTAAATTATGAGTGTGAAACCATATTACCATTGATTATATATATATATATATATATATATTATTATATATATATAATATTGTACCAATTGCTGCTTTAACTTTTCCGTTTCAGTGGCATCAGTATATAATCCAAAAGTGCTCAATATATTAAAAACAGAGCAGTAAAATTTTTAAAAATGATAGAAGAGGTAAAATCCAGGGTCTACCATGGTGTCAATCATAATGATTTCATCAGGACCCTACCTACGTTTAACTAACTCGATGTAATTCCTTAGTTAAACGTAGGGTAGGGTCCTGATGAAATCATTATGATTGAAACCATGGTAGACCCTTAATCTTACCTCTACTATTATTATTTTTATCATATATATATATATATATATATATATATATATAGTTAAAAGAAAGGAAATGAATCCGATGGTATGAGTATATAAGAAGATATGAAAACACCACAAAATGCTGTTAAAGTGAAAACATTTTATAACTTCGCTGATATTGAACAATATTTCGATTTTATGAAAATCATTATCAGAGCTTGTTTATACTCCGTATTGTTGATGACGATTTTCATAAAATCGAAATATTGTTCAATATCAGCGAAGTTATAAAATGTTTTCCCTTTAATAGCATTTTGTGTTGTTTTCATATCTTCTTTATATATACTTATAATATATATATATAATATATATATATATATCAAAGATTGCTACCACATCTTAACTGTAGCAGTATAAGTAGTTAATCCAAAAGGGCTCAATATATTTCGTAAAATGTAGAGCATTTATAGTTGTAGAAAAAAGTTTTTCTCTCTACCACGGGTTCGGTATTCAAGGTATACCTTCCACAGACTGGAGTAAGGTGTACCTTGAACACTGAACACTGAAACCGTGGTAGAGAGAAAAACCTTTTCCTACAACTTTATATATATATATAACATTTTTAACATCTCAACCATTTCACGACTGGTTTTTAACATCTCAACCATTGAACTCATCTGATGATTGGATTACCATGAAACTTCAAGTTATTAGTGTAAAACCATAATATTACCATTGATTTATATATATATATTATATATTATATTATATATATAATATATTATATATATATATATACATAATATAGTAACTGAGGAACACTTTCTTTAGAGATGTATGAACTAATATAAGTACGTTGACATCTCGGATTGCGAGGAAATCTGATCGAGACTAAATTTGAGCAGCTGCTCCGATTTAGATCTAGTGTGTTTTAAAGATAAAAACAAATAAATACACTATACGACTGCCATATTAATTTAATTTTGAATGAACATGTCTTCTGTCTTTCTCTCCTTCATTAGGAAATACTTGAGTTTAACCCGAGGCAAAGAAGATTCGCGCACGAATTCTCCTAAAAATGACAACTTTCTGCGCATCCATCCATTATTGCGATGTTCCCTGTCTCCTGTTCCTTCCCACGCACCTATTCTATCGAACCATTGTAATTAATAAAAGTAACTCCGACAATTCAGGTATGCATTTACCCTGTTGGAATAATTTTTGAAATATATATATATACATTTACCAACCCATCCGCACGAGCAGGATGTGACACAAGGTCAATTTTTAAGCGGAGTTTAACAGGTTTGAATTCATAGTTTTCCTTCTCCTAGACTGGTTGCCTAACCAAGGTTAATGAGCCTAGTCTGCCCCACTATTTACCCATAGCTGGAAGGAGAGAAGGATTCATACCTTTCCCAAGGGTATTAGCGATAAGTGAAATGCAATTATCACGCCCAGGATTTGAACTCGGGGCGACGAGTCCATTTCCCATGACTTTAACCATTACACCACGCGCTTATAATTTTTGGAATATAAGGTGTGCCGTGGATCACAAATTTAAATTTATAGACTCTTCAAGGCTGCATGGACTCAATCGGCCAATCAACATGCTCGAATACGTGGTTGGTTAACTATTTAAATGCCTTGGAAAACTGGTGGTCAGTTGCTCTTGCTTAAAACTGACAAACACAAGTATCATAGGATTCTAGATACACGGACCAACTGGAGAAGTAAGGACGTTATCTTGTGAACATCTGCACATGGACACACCAGTTAGCCGACAAGTATAAACTTACATTCATCAGTTCTGCGCGAGTTCAAATCCTGGAGGAGGTTTTTTGCATTTCACATAGAACTAATAACCTTGCGGAATCTAATTATTCTTTCTCCAGTTATGCGTAAACAGAAGGTCAGACTGGATTATTTAACTTTGGCATGGTGACTTATCTAGGAGGGTAAAAACTTCTGAATTCAAGGCTGTTAAACTCCCTTTAAAAGTTGGCCTTGTGTCAAAATCTGTTCGTATAGAGAAGTTGGGTAAATAGATAAATACGGTCAAATATACACTACAGGGGCCGGGTTAGCTCAGTCGGTAGAGCGTTCGGCTAGAAACCACAAGGTTCCTAGTTCGATACCGATCCTCGCCAACTCAGCGTATGAGTAATACAGGGATTTGTGCGGTAAAGTAAGGAGCTGGTGGTAGGTGTGGCGCTCCACCTCAGATGCTAAAACAATCTCCTTGGTCTAGTGCTATTGAAAAGGCGATAGACTCCCTCGCTGACTGGCTGATACCAACTTTAGGCCGCCCCGTCTACTTTTTTTTTATACACTCCAGTAACAAATACAAAAACAGGAAGGTTGAGGCAACGCTCTCTCTCTCTCTCTCTCTCTCTCTCATTTATTCCTTTTCTCATACACACACATTTATTCTCTTTCTCTTTCTGCCTGAGAAACACGAAGTTTACACTTATCTAAACGTTTTATCACGAACCTGAGACACCATTTTCACCTTTGCAGGCGAAAACACTTCCTCTAATTTCATTATCGCATGAATACTCGACTCACTTCGCGCCATTTTTTACTTGAGTTACTGACAGCGTTTTCTACTGATTCAACATTTACCAGGGTTAGTAAAAAAAAAAGGTAATGCCATTTTTAAGAGCAGTTATAATTACCAACACAGGAATATGTATCATACATCAAAATGAAGCTGGTCATCTCTGGATCACATCCCTACTTCTCCACATAGGTGAGTAAAAAAGTAATGCCATTTTGTTTAGGAAACATGTATCACATAAAAAATGAAGCTGGTCCCCTATGGATCATATCCCTACTTTTCCACATAGTCACCGTTTCCTTTAATAGCAATATTCCACCTTCGAATGAGAGCATGTATCTCTGTCCCATAAAATTCTGTTGACTGTTCTTTGAGCCACTTCTTCACTACAGATTTCACTTCCTTGTCACTGGAATAATGTTTGCCTCTTAAACCTTCTTTCATGGGGCCCAAAGAGATGATAGTCTGAAGGTCCTAACTCTGGTGAGTATGGAGGATGCGGTAAAGTTGTCCACCCGAATGAGGTGATTTTCTCCCTTGTCCTGATGATTGTGTGTGCTTGAGTACTGACATGCAGACGGAGGATATTGTCGTTTGGCAAGTTTTAGTCTCACTCGTCGGATTCTTTCTCTGAGTCTCGTTAGGGTCTCACTGTAGGCCTTAGTTTTAAATCAAGAGAGCAAGTGTTGCCTGGGGGGATAGCTCCCTGTGATCACGCCGTTAAATTAACACCAGTTCAGTGGCCGAAGCCACCGGACCCCCGTCCCGAAGAGCGGGTTATTGGTGCGTTTAGCATCTTACAATCCGTCTTATATATCACTACAAAATAAAGGTTTATGTAATATATTAATTTGCATACCGGTTTTAACAAAACCGGGTTTAATGAATAATTACTTGGTGTTATTGATCTCTATTATTATTTTATTCTCCAACGTATTAAATTTAATCCTATGAATGATTTTATATAGGAACCAATTAAAACAATTAAAATAAGTGTAATCTTTTTATATGCATTCTTATTTAATTTCGTTAGTCTTTCTAATTTGATATATTTCATTATATTAAAACTTAAATACTTACGCCCGGAGAGCGAATATTCTTGTTAGTCATTTGAATGAATAGAAAAATAGCATCCTATCCGCTGTATAGCGGATTACGATTGTACCATTGAAAACCACGCCTCACCCTCCTCACCTCACATTTAGCCCTCTGCGCATCTCCCCAGGATACAATAGACCTTTTGGGCCCTTGAACTTGGGACCCTTGATCTAGGTTATCAGTCCATGTGTACATTTATATAAGGGCCATGAATATAACCATTTTTTTTAATAACGCAAGAGGAGGGAAGTGAAAAAATTGACCCTTTACGATGTCTGTTTCCCCTGGATATTCTGATAGAAATATTTTTTTTTATGCTCGTAAAGGCAATAATTATATTATATATTTTCCCTGCGAAGCCATACACCAAAATGTTCTGTCTCAAGTTGTTATTCATAAAACATTCTTTTTATGGTGAGTTCAATTTGATCGCATCTGATCGATATTATCTTGTCATCGATCTTGGATTATTTTTAACTGAGGTCGAACAAAATGCAATATCTGGTTGATTCTACAACATAACATCTTTTATTAGCACAAATAAAAGAACTAGATACACAAGTATGTTTGTAAATATATATACATATATGTATACGTATGAATATACAAGGAGTGTCAAAAAAGTATGGAGATTTTTTTGTACTTTTTGACACCTTGTATTCTGGAAAAAAATAACGATCTATTCATTTTTCATGTCTATCTTGGTAAATACAGCTTTAATCTCGATACTTTTATGAAACACCTTATATATATATATATATATATATATATATATATATATATATATACATACATATACATACATGTATATATACATACATTTATATATATACATACATATACACATATATACATACATTTATATATATATACATACATACACATATATACATACATTTATATATATACATACATATACACATATATACATACATTTATATATATACATACATATACACATATATACATACATTTATATATATACATATACACATATATACATACATATACACATATACACATACATTTATATATATACATATACACATATATACATACATATACACATATATACATACATATACACATATACATATATATATATACATACATACATATATACATACACATATACATATACATATATATATACATACATATACACATATACATATACACATATATATACATACATATACACATATACATATACACATATATACACATACATATACACATATATACATACATATACACATACATATAGACATATATAGACATATATACATACATATACATACATATAGACATAATACATATACACATACATATAGACATATAGACATATATACATACATATACATACATATACACATATATAGACATATATACATACATATACATACATACATATGCATATATATATATTATTTGGGAGATAATATGGGTCTTATATTTCTAAACAGATAATGGTCATCGATGGAGGGTTTATATTTGGATTAAGATAGCGTGGACATGGAGTCAACACTGGTTACTGAGAGTTTCTCGCTTATGCTATTTTCAGTAACCAGGTGTTAATTTCATGCCCACTCTACGTTAACTCAAATATATATATATATATATATATATATATATATATATATATATATTAGTCAGGGTAGCGTGGACATGAATGCAACAGCGCTTGATTAAAGACAGTTTCTCACCAACGCTATGAAAATCTGAGATAGATTTGCATCAAAACAGCCCATATTTTTAGTGCATTTAAAATCCTGCAAAGTGTCTTATATAGTTATTTACTAAGCTTAGATTAGATGTGTCACAAGGCCAGAAGTATGGGATGCCCAGTAAGAATCGAACTCACTAACAATGGTCTGCTAATCTAGCTCGCTAACCATTAAGCCACGTGAGGTACCCAATGACAGTTTTTGAATTCCCAAGTCATACCAGCTCGCTACCATGTCGTTGGAGGAAGCGTCGTCGTTGCAAACTCCCTACATCCCTTGCGGACGTTTTTGACATCCATTCATGACTCGCCATACGTTAATTGGCGATGAATTTCAATCGGTTTTATGACTTTTGCAGCAAGTGATACGGACCTTGAAAGCTATTTTTCTGATGTACAGCTGAATTCCAGGGCACCTTGCTGGTAATATATTATTTCGAGATTGTCCATGGTCGCAACAGGCAAGCGCTGACAGTAGATTCAAGAATTTACTTCACGTCTCTGGTTCCAGGTCCGGTTAAGTCTTATTTATTATTCACAGCGCTGTATAAAGGGAGATAAAGGGGATGAGATAGATAGATAGATAGATAGATAGATAGACAGAAAGAGGGGGATAGACTTGTGTTGTATCTATTTCACAGATCAGTATTCACTGAACCACTTTGTAATCTATATCCGCTTCGTGTTATCTCATCGCTTGATCGAGTTTTAATCCAGTCAGCGAGTTTCTCATCCGAGGCTTTCTCAAGAAAAACGAAGAGGGCCATTTAAATAGCTGTGCGGACCTAATGGAGAATAAACACAATATCCTTACACGCCTACGATTGTTCGGTGGTTGGCTTTATGGCATGTCAGCACTTGTTGAGTTATCTTAGACCGAAGTCAAACGTATTTACAAGTAATCATATGGTTTCGTATAACTAATGATAATAGTTATCTGTAAAGAATTATAGCTTCAAGTAACAACTCTTAATACAAATGATTTGCATATGGTTATATAGTTTCCAGTATTCTCAAATTATACTTATAATGTGTACACAATTATATGGTTTCAATGTTTCAAGCTATTGTATGACCTCTAATGAGGCCGTCCAGACTACAGCATTGTTGGGATCGACTGGAATACTTAGAAGAGTCCTGGAGACCAGAGAAGACTTGCTGTCATTCAACCTCCTGTGAACCACTGGCTAAGGTGGGTGGGAAAAACTCTTATGGAGTGAAATAATAATAATAATAATAATAATAATAATAATAATAATAATAATAATAATAACAATGAAAACGAAAAGATAATCAAATACCTGGACTTTGCCAGAGAATTGAAAAAGCTGTGGAATATGAGGGTGGAAGTGATACCAATTGTAGTTGGTGCATTAGGAACTGTCCCCAAAAGCTTAGAAAAAACACTAGGTGAACTGGAAATCAGAGGAAGAATTAAGGCCATTCAGACAACAGCCTTATTGAATTCGTCTAGAACACTCAGAAGAGTCCTGGAGAACTTAGTAAAATTGTTGTCACTCAGCCCCCAGTGAACGCTGGTGTGAAATAATAATAATAATAATAATAATAATAATAATAATAATAATAATAATAATAATAATAATAAGAAGAAGAAGAAGAAGAAGAAGAAGAAGAAGAAGAAGAAGAAGAAAACCAGACCTAGTATTAACAAGAAAAAGAGAATACGTCAACTGGTTGATCACCCAGCAGATCACAGGGTGAAGATGATGGAAAACCAAAGGACTGAGAAATACCAGGACCTTACTAGAGAATTGAAAAAGAAACTGTAGAATATGAGGGTGAAAGTTATACCAATTCTAATTGGTGCACTTAGAACCACCCCTTAGAGTTTAGAACACAGAGGAATTAGAAATCTGAGGAAGAATTGAGACCATCCAGACAACAGCATTGTTAAGATCAGTTAGAATACTCTGAAGAGTCCTGGAGATTTAAAGTCCATCAGCTTACGCTGGTATAAAAAAAAAATCACAATGAGTGAAATAATAATCAAACGAGACAGTGCATTAGATCAATCTATATCAAGGCAGAAAATGGAGGCGCGTGGTCTAATGGTTAGAGTAATAGGAAATGGACTCGTCGACCCGAGTTCAATTCATGGACGAAGCTGTTGGCATTTCACATAGCGCTAATACCCTTGGGAAAGGTATGAATCCAATTCTCCCTCCAGCTATGGGTAAATAGCAGCGCAGACCGGGCTCTTTAACCATGGCTAGGTAACCAGTCTAGAGAAGGAAAACTCTGAATTCAAACCTGTTCAACTCCGCTTAAGAAATTGACCTTGTGTCGCATCCTGCTCGAGCGGAGGGGTTGGTAAATATATATATATCAAAGTAGAAATAGATAAGACGCATAGTAAATGGTAAATTCCCAAACTGGATTCTGGATGAGATGCATAAAATTTTCTAAGATTTTGAAATACTGACGGTTACCCTAATCCCAGCTGAGAGACCAAACCTAGCGTTAATTTATAAGAAAAAGAGAACTTGTCATCGAATGGATTTTCCAGTCTTGGCAAATCAAAGAATGAAAATTAAAGAAGAGGAAAAGATAGATAAATACTTAGACCTTGCTAGAGAACTGAAAAAAAACTGTGAAACATGAGGTTCAAGGTGGTACCAATTGTATTTGGTGCCTTTGAAATGGTCACCAAGGGTTTAGAAAAGAGACTGGAAGAATTTGAAATAATATATATAAAAGGTAGAAGCCAAAATAAAACTACTTTATATATTATATTTTTTAAAAAGACAGAGATTTACTGAGTGTACATAAGTGCACTTTACTTTTTCACTTATAAAAGGCAGAAGCCAAATTCACTCCATATTTCATCGCGAAATGTCAAATCATTTTATCGTGAAAAGAGATTTTAGGTAAATTGAATTTTGCGTATCAGAGTTATAGATTTTACAAAGGCGAATGTTTTGATAATGTTCCGCACGGACAAAGACCACAAAAATGATAAAGTGGAAAATTAGACAGGAAATTGCTTTATTCTTTATCTTAAAACATTCTAAGTATATTGATCTGAAAAAATCTCACCATGGTCTGCTGCTTATTCTGTGTTCGATATATATTTATAGGTATATGCAGGCGCGTGGGCTAGTGGTTAGAGTCGTGGAAAATGGACTCGTCGTTTCGAGTTCAATTCCTAGACGAAGCTGTTGGTATTTCACATAGCGCTAATACCCTTGGAAAGTTATGAATCCATATATTCTCCTTCCAGCTATGGGTTAAATAGTAGTGCAGACTGGGCTCTTCAGCCTTGGGTAGGTAACCAGTCTAGGAGAGGGATAACTCTGAATTCAAAATTCCTGAGGTCGGTCGTTGATTGGGTTTGTGGCAACCCTTGATGCACCAATTCTTTCCAATCGACTGTGCCAAAAAGTGTGGATGGTCCAACACAAACCTTCACCACTATAAATAAATCCCTGTGTGGATGTTCATTGTGTGTATGAACCCTCATACGTCGAAAAATCGACGGGAGAGGCCATTTTTTTATATATATATATATATATTATATATATATATGGTGGCCTTTACATACATACAGATGTGTGTATCAAAACAGGTAAAAATCCCCTTCGCATTCAGTAGGTGAATATAGCCTAGCGGTTAAGCAGCCCGACGGATGCTGAACTGATCAGATTTCAATCCCGGCTGTAGGTAGCTTACAAATTTCGAGCCACACTGAGGAGACTTGATAAGTCAAAACACGTGTCTGTGGATGACTAATATATATATATATATATATATATATATATATATAAGTTTCTCTGGGCGTAATTTGCATGGGCGCTGCCATAATCACTTCACGATTGAGAGGAAACGAGACCATACCCCATAAATCCGCCAGTTCATAGCGGACATGTTGTTTTTCAGATAAAACCTCACATGCCAAGCAGATGTGTTTCGCAAAAGGTAAGCTATCTCATTCTGATGGTGAGGTTGCGGTTCTGTAGATTTGGGGATTGTAGGATACCCCTTCATTAACATTACACTCAGATCCACTCTGACCAGGAGTGGTAGAACCTGTTAGAGTCCCATGTATGGGTCGAATAGATCTGTTTGAAAATTATTCGTATTCAATAGGATAGTGTGCAGAGAATACTCTTAGGACACACATACGCAAAACATGTTGTTTTCTTTTACGGCATATCAACCCTTTTCGGGATATCTAATGCTAAATCCAGTCATTTTCATAAACAAAGGACTCAGGTTGTTTACAGTACATACTATTACTTAGATGGTCACCCAATCATTTAACCGGATATGCGCTGCTTAAATTCGGTGATCTAGCGTGGACCGATACTTTCAGCATGATTTAACCCACAAAATAATATAATTATAAACGTATAGAGAACGCGATTCCCTAACTTCTAGGCATAAAATAACCTGAGACAGATTGATATCCCATTAAATTCAATCAATCGAAGTGAAACACAAACAGGCTTGTCCAGGATTTGAACTCGGCTCACCAGTTCATTTCTCACGACGATAATGGTTACACCACACAGGCATTGGGGGAGGGGGTAATTGGTGCGTTAAAATAACTCATAGATATGAATTTTTTACCCATTTAGAGACAAGAGGTTACCATGGACTCATCAGAATTATTTACACATCCTTATTTACAATGTTGATAAGATACTGTAGGTCACGTTGACCTCGTTACCAGGACGAAGGCGTGCGAGTTAGTGCCGGAAGTAGTTACTTGATAGATAATGTTTTGACTCGACGCCTTATAAATTTAGATTTATATACAAATTTTAAAATTCCGATTTTATAAATAGCGCATTTTTTGTGTATAGCACGCAACCGTAACTTTAGATTACGACGTTCTCTATAATACGCACTGAAATTTCTGAGCTGTAGTAATAATATTTAACCTATTTGTCCAATTTTTTTTATTTGTCCGTACTGATTAAAAATATGAGTTTATATAGTTGAGATTATGTCTTAAAACACTAAAGTTACGCAGTATTTATAACAAAAATACGGACATGTTCCCACAAAAATGCAACAAGCCTGTGGCAAAAAATAACAAAAGACAAAAAAATGAATGGATATAAATTCAACAGCACATTATAACTGACAATTTCTCTTCTATCCAATTTTTAACATATATATATATATATATATATATATATATATATATATGAGAAGAAAATATTTTTAAAATATAACAAACACAGGATGTTATAATCAGGAAACAATTTTTATTGTTAATACTTAAGCATTTCGGTATATTGTACCATCTTCAGGACGCTGTTAAGTAATGTTTATATGAGGGACAAAATTAAAGATGTTAAGTGTATAGTGAATGTGTGAATATGATGCTATTAACCGTTAATTTTTATATGCGCGTTTGTTTACGAAAGTCAATGACGTGATCAATGTATGTGCAAACATTTCCTCACCGTATTATGAATAGATGTAGCAATTAAATATTCTCCTATATTTGACAGCTGCCTCTGGCCGTACGGGTAAGAGGCTTGGCAAACGAAAGTTCGTTCGGGTCTCAAACCCGGCCAGGGATAGCTGTTAAGGTATAACAATACTGATGAGAGGTGATACCTCGAAACACATGTCTGTGGATTACTTATTTATTATATATATATATATATATATATATATATATATAATGGAATTGTAACATTTCGGTTACCATCAATTCAGTACATCTGATGATGGTGTCCTTGAAATAGTCTATTATGCTTTCATTATATATCTTCTATGATTGTTTTTCCTAATATATATTTTTATTCTGTGACTCTTACAATAAGAGTACTCATTCAGCTCTATAAATTACGACTACTGAAAAACTACTTCGCCGTAAGGGAGATTTCTTCACTCAATCTCTGGATTATATATATATATATATATATATATATATATATATATATAGTTTTCATGGGGATTATTTATTTTAGTTGTTGTTTGTTTTCATTTTTTATGGTTGCACGTTTATTCAGGTAGTAGAGATTATTGCAAGTGGGCTTCAATGGTTAGTGCGTTAGTTATTAAAGATATTAAATCTATTGCAGCCGGTGTTAAATGCTATGTTATTGAAAGAGCAGTCTCCCTTTGTCTGGGGGTTTTGGGTAATCTCCTGCACCAGGAGACCCTTTTTTTGGTCGTGTGACGCAGGAACCCAAGAAGAGAACCCTCTTAGACCGAAGCTACTGAATAAGTGCCGACGTGCTTGTCACCACTCTCCAGCAGACACCTATGGACCATAGGTCCTATGGTGCATGCCAGACGTTACAGACTCTACTTACAATAAGTGGTTTCCACCTATTTTGTCTATTAACACTACTACATATGTTTGGACACTTGTGACATTATATAGCCTGGGGAAATTCGTTCCCCCTATATATGTTATAATAAAAGTTATATAAACTAGCAAATATATGCACCCTCTGGGTGCAAGTATTTAAGGTTTAATATAATAAAATATCATATTAAATTAGAAAGGCTAATGAAACTGAATAAGAATGCAGATAAAAAGATTTAGAACAGAGGGGGTATGATTGAAAAATAGAAAAAACTTTGAAACTGACTCTTCCATCATTTTACATTACTCCCGTCTTTCATTGGTAAATTTTCCTAATTTAAGTATTTAGTTAAAATAGGAAGTAAATAATAATATTACAGTTATTTCTTCTTGTTAATGGAATTCTTTTAAGATTTATTCCTGAGATTTTTGCTCATATTCAATAAGGTAAAACCAAACAATTAGAAATCAATAATACTAAGAATATATTTATTAAAATCAAATTTTTAAGATCAATATGCAAATTAGCCTTCCCATTCACACTGTAATCCACTATTTTGTTGTATATATACATAAAATTGCATGCTATTAGTGTGTAGAACAGTCTTAATGATGTAAAACAATTTTATTTATAATTGTGGTTTAAATAAAAATAAAATCATGGGGAATATGACGTAAATAACAAAGGGGATTGTGACTTGTATAGTAATATAGTTTCGGTTACAGACAGACAAAACCACAATCTCCATTATAATAAGATGTAACTAATGCGTTTGTTGTTTTCCTAACTGAAGTATTCCGCATTGGGGTACTTTTCCTTTAAGTAACCTAATGCTTTATAAGAACCACAGTTAACAATCTGTGAACCTTTTATATTATATATGTTAATTTTTGTTATTCTTACCGGAAGTTGCTTCTGGGATTTGTTGGCGTTTTTTTATTGATATTTTATAGAAGATTTTAGTATTATTATCACCGTATAACAGAGGATGCAAACTGTATTATTGTTACTAGCAAAATAAAAAGACACCTTCCGGGCGATGTAAAAATAATTTTTTGAAAGATATTGCCTGAGGGGACGAGAGCTGAAAATTCAATGTCATAGAGTGTGTACCATAAGTACGTAAAATCGTCAAATTTATTAAAGGAGTGAAAAAAAAAAAGAAAGAAAGACAATTTGAAATGGAAACAGTTCCGATAACTTTAAATATTATATTAGAATAAAACAATCTATATATAAATATATAACGCCGGGCATCTATTTATTGAAACAATGAGGATTGTCTAATGTTGCAGGCTCACATTTTGAGTACATTTATTCTACGTTATGACGTTGGATTATGTGTTGGGTAATGTGACGTAAGCAGTGACGCAGTTTTTGTTACAGACAAAAAGAGAGCGAATCTCCATTATTAATAGATTTGTAGTTAAATATTATCATATGGCACTAATATCTGATACACACACACACACACACACACAATAAGTCATCCACAGACACTGTATTTCGACGGTTCACGTCTCTTTAGTGGAGCTAGACACAGCAACTACCTCTGACCAGGAAGGAAACCCGACTGACTTTTCGTCAGACCGATACGCTAACCTCTCGGCAGTTGCCGTTAAGGGTCGCTGTTTAAATTATTAAATACATAAATTTGTTTATATATTTTACGATCACCAGAGCGATCCAGTCTGTAAACAACAGACGATCATTGCTTTATGCTGGCAGTGAAAATTAATTTAAGTCGCCTCTCGAGAGGCTCTACCGGGTTTTGGGAGCACATATAATATATATAAAGATTTGAATAATTGTTGTATACTCTCTTTACTTCTATTATTCTTCTGCTCATCTTTGGTATCTTACGTTCTTCTTCTAGCGTCTGGACTTCGTCTTGGGGACTTCGTGTCTGGTCTTCTATTGGGGATTTCTCTTTATCAGAAGCCCTGTGTCATTGGTAGTTTTTAGATAATAACCCAAGACTTCGATTTGCTTTAGATCATATTTTATTCCGAAATCCCCACTAGACTACCTGCGCAGATTGAGTACGGCAGTGCGCTTAACACGACTTACCCCTTTCGTGGTTTGGCCGATACTGAACTAAATTCTGTTTCTAATCTAAACCGGAAGAGGGTCTTCGCCACCGATTCTCACGGTATCCACTGGAAGGATTAGGATGAGGTCAAGCCTTGTCATTCAATCCTTCAAGGCCACCGGCTGCAACTTGTAACAGCCATTTTGTTTTCTACACTACTGTAAATAAGTGTTAGGGTACTAACAATTATGTAACATAATTATTACGAAGCTCAGAAGTAGATATAAAGACATAACTCTCAAAATACAAACAGAAGGATTGGTGGTTTGAATACGTTAAATACTTTCATTATATTTTCCATACGATTCACATAATGTATTGATTCCTACAGAAATTATTTTCGCTGAATTCTCTTTGCATTCCTAAGACATACAGACAGCTGTCGCCTCGTCTGGCATCAAACAATCAAATCACCAATTAATCTAAATGCATCATTACGCTTCATGGTCGTTTGGCACAGGGCCATCATTCATGCTTGCCGATTCCATTATGTCCAGCAGACTGCCCGGAATTCTTGGAATTTAGTAAGCTTTGATTCGCATGGCACACGGGGTTGGTTGGCTGGTTGGTTGGATTTTACGGCATGTCAACCCATTGGGTCATTTTATGCAGAAGACGTTGTTGTTTTAATCATTCTTCGGGGATACTCATTTTTTAGTCACTATTTCTCACCTTTCTCGGTGAGAAACTGTCAGTAACCAAGCACCGTTGACTTCACGTAGCCATAACAAGGTTAAAGATGCCAGTCTGCCCTGCAATTTACCCATAGCTGGAGGAAATTAATTGGATGCATACCGTTCCCAAGTGAATTAGCTGTATGTGAACTGCAAACAGCCTAGTCCACAATTTGAACTCTGATCGCTGTGACCATTTTCTACGCCGATAACCATTACACAACAAGTGCCTCCATTTGTATATATATATTTGAATATATATCATTTCGTTTACTGATTTTTAATAGAATACATAGCTCGGTTGGTAGAGCGTTCGACTAGGAACAAAAAAGTTTCTGCTTCGATACCGACCCTTCGCCAACTCAGCGTATGAGTAGCAGAGGGATCTGTGCAATAAAGTGAGGAGCTGATGGTAGTTGTGGCGCT
>CM042153.1:22634597-22664597 GCA_023376005.1 Doryteuthis pealeii
GCGTGCATATACATGCGTATATATAGAGAGATATATAGGAAGCGCGTGGTGTAATGGTTAAAGTCATGGGAAATGGACTCGTCGCCCCGAGTTCAAATCCTGGATTGGTAATTGCATTTCACTTAGCGCTAATACTCTTGGGAAAGGTATGAATACTACTCTCCCTTCAGCTATGGGTAAATAGTAGGTCAGACTGGGCTCTTTAACCTTGGTTAGGCAACCGGTCTAGGGGAAGAAAAACTCTGAATTCAAACCTGCTGAACTCCGCTTAAGAAATTGACCTTGTGTCACATCCTGCTCGTGCGGAGGGGTTGGTAAATATATATATATAGAGAGAGAGATATTTGCCAAGCCATTTAACGAGCAGGGTTCGACACAAGGTCAATTTATTAAGTGGAGTTTAACTAATTTGACTTCAGAGTTTTCCTTCTCGTAGATTGGTTTCCTAGCCAAGGTTAAAAGCCCAATCCGCCCTACTATTTATCCATAACTGGAGAGAGAGTAGTTGAATGCATACCTTTGCCAAGGGTATTAGCATTATGCGAAATGCAAACAGCCTTGTCCAGGATTTGAACTCATGTCGACGAGTCTATTTCCTATGATTCTAACCATTACATACCGTGCCTCCATATACATGAGCATATGTGGGTTGAAATAGTAGTATACGGTTGTATGTTTTCTAAAGGAAATCGCAAAAAATCGTTTATGCGTAAAATATTCCTTGACAAGATAAGGTTGTTTTGTTTGGGTTTTTTATTTTTGTTTTTTTGTTTTTTTTTGTCTGTTTTTTTCATTCACTTATGTGACTCACAAAGTAAAAAGCATGAACTAAAAGGAAATGTGTTGCTAAAAGAAAGAAAATCGAAAACGAGGCAGAAAATAACTGCAACAGCAGCAGTAGCAGGAGTTGAGATTAAAGAAGTGACGGGGGAGGATATATGGGGAATATTGAAGGTGTTTTTTTTTTGTTTGTTTTTTTTTGTATGATTTTTGTCTTTATTTTTTCATCTGTCTTCGACCCAAAAATAGTTTCCTGGTGATTGCGATATTTCTCTGGCAATATCTCATCAAAGAATTTTGCCCAAGCAAAAACTATCTGACAATCAGAAAAATGTTTGGCGGTGGCAGTCTTATAGAATCCAGATTGTTTCAGAAAAAAACAGCTTGACACATACGCAGCTAGAATATAACAAACTCTAATTATTCAAACTATATAGCAGGGGTTCCCAACCTTTACAGCTCAAGGGCCACAAAACTTAATTCAAGAGGGTGTTACATAATTCATGGGTAGCCTACAAATCATGTGTGTAAGTGTAGTTAGATCTTGAATTAAAATTCGTTGAAATTCAGAATCGGAGGGGGTTATATTATTGATAGGTAAAGACCTATACTTGATCCCCCCTGACTTCCCCCAATGGGAAGGTGTGAGAATGGAAATTAAGTTTAGTTAGTTATATTTTGGCTGTTAGTCCAAAGGAGCAGACGTAAGGATTCGTCGCTACTAAGATGCCTTATCACCCATACTAAGGGTGATAAGATTGGGAACCTTTCCAGA
The DNA here is from genome assembly GCA_023376005.1 of Doryteuthis pealeii. Taxonomy (NCBI): domain Eukaryota; kingdom Metazoa; phylum Mollusca; class Cephalopoda; order Myopsida; family Loliginidae; genus Doryteuthis; species Doryteuthis pealeii. Next base: position 22,636,153 of record CM042153.1, read on the forward strand.
TGGAAGCCCTTTTTAGCATATGGGTGCTAAAAGGCTGTGGCTGAGGGTCTTATTTTCCTGGGTATGACGTTAAACACTATCTGATGGCGAGGTTCCAATTCTAGAGCTCTGGGGAATTGTGGAGTACCCCCTCATCCCTATTACTCCCAGGTCCACTCTAACCCGAAACGGTAGTACCTCCTAGGGTCCCATCTATGGGTTAAATAGAAAAATATGAATTTTAGAAAATGTGTAAAATTTAAGTACCTATCAAAAATGAATAAAACAAAACGTCTTCAGCATAAAATGACCCAATCGATTGACATGCTGTAAAACCTAAACAACCAACCAACCAACAATCCAACCAACCAGATGGATGTACATGATTCTTTAAAAATCGAAGATGTTGCAAGCAAAAAACTTGGACTTTAAATCTTCTAGAAGATCAATGAGTTCCAACTGCAGCTATAACCATATTTCATCAGGGTCAACAGGAAAAGGTGAAGAGAGGATTTTGGAGGTTTGTTGTAGGGCCATACTAATGACCTTTTGAGGTCAGGTCAGATCAGGATAAGACAGGTCTTCTTTCTTACCTGCTACTAGTATAATGTAAACTAGTACTACCTGTTCCATCGTCAGTTTGCTGGCAACTAAACTGGTACCCACATCAGGCATGCCTCGGCTTGTCAGGGCAGGTGGGTGTGTGCGAACACTCAGCATCACTAAAAACAAGAGTTGTCAAAGGGCGGATGAGCTCCAGGGAAGCCAACGGTCATCCCCAACGACAGTAGTGGGATTGGGGTATTTACCATACACATAAATCCCCAACATAACCTGGCGTAAGAGCTGAGGCTTCCAGGGAGGCTCGCCTCTCGTGAAGTGACTCAATACTACCCGGGACAGCACCCTGTAACAGTTCGGCAGTCTAGTCGTCTCGGACTTTCCTCTACCACTGAACCATCTGCGAGACTGTCAATATAGTGGACTGGCGTAGGTGCAGCCACTTTCCACTTAAAGATATCTCACGCACAAGTTTCACTGGATGCCGCCCTCAACTTTCACTAATGAGACTCAAGGTTCGCATGTGTCTCATGAACCACGGGTTGGGGACCCCTTGCTATAAGTCATCGCGTGTAATTTTGTGTATAAAAAGATTCATGAAAACTAACAAGTAACATGCTTCTATGTAAAGCTCATTTAGTTTATAGCAACAAAGAGTTAATTAGAATACCGTAGGGTATCCCATGACAATCCAGAAACCATTTCTCGTTCTCATTTTACATCTGTTCTTTGAACAGTGTATCCGTTATCTCTTACCTTGTAAAGGAGCGGCGGAACCATATGTTGATATTTTCTAAACTCATCAAGTAAACCGTTTATCATTTGTACCCCTTTCAGATATTGCTTGTTCATAGAACAATATGCGTATATTTTTATCTGGTGAGACACATTCGTGTATTCTTGCTCTTAATACATCTGTTATGTATATTGTTTATAAAAATGGTTGAATGTTCCTCTGTGTGTCTATGAGTTCATTTTGTATTTCTTTCCGTTGAGTTCAGTGTTAATGTATCACGGATATACTAATGCTAATATTGGTCCTCGGCGCAAAGCTTATCAATGCATTTATATAGTATGTTCAAGGGCACCGCATGTGTTGTAATGGTAAGCAAACTAGATTCACAGAACATTGTTAATGAGTTCGATTCTTATTGGGTGCACCATTCGTCTGGTTTTGTGCCACATCTAAGCTATGCTTGGTAAATAACTATTTGAGGATATATATATATATATATATATATATATATATATATATATATGTGTGTGTGTGTGTGTGTGTGTGTGTGTGTGTGTATTTGGGGCAGCATTCTTTCATTTATACATGTAGAATTAAACAAAAGACACATCTCCTGTTTAACAATTTTATTTTTTATCTTTTCAAGTTTTCTGGCCAACTTTTTAATATTTGGGTGGAATTCGTGGATAAGTCCAAAGTTCAGGTCCCGAGTACTTTCGGCATTTCGAAGTACCATCATCAGGGGTGAAAAAAAACTGGAACACGTCACCCCTGATTACGGCACTTATCCACGAATTCCACCCAAATATTAAAGAGTTGGCCAGAAAACTCGAAAAGATCAAAAATAAAATTATTCAACAGGAGATGTGTCTTTTGTTTAATTCTACACACACACACACACACATATATATATATATAATATATATATATATATATATATATATATATATATATAGTAAAAATACAGTTGAAAGAAACAAGTTCAAAGAGTAAATTGTTTCTTTCACACTGTATTTTTCCACCTTACTTTGCATATCCTCTCTAACCCCCTCCTCTCTTTTGATTTTCTCTCCCTCCCTTTCCAATGATTTCCCTCTGACCATTCAAATTTTCCTCACAAACGCTATCCCACCCACTTGACTTCTTCCCCTAATCCACCCCTCTCCCGTCCACTTTCTCTTCTATAAAACACTTATATGATGCCTTAATGATTAAACGACTGATGAAGCTGAGCTTAATGCTCAGCGAAATATATCTTCTACATACACTTGTCTGAGTTTTGTTCCTTTGTTCCACATATCTCTACTACATTCTGTCGGATTTACTCCAATCCTCCTTCCTCATATATATATTATTATATATATATATATAAAATCATTTACAATGAATTTTATCCCATCCGAGCCAGCTAGGTACCATTATAAATGGTGAAAATCTGTTCTTACGTGTATAAGAGTTATCTTCCCTTTTGTATTATTTGTAAGAGGAGGAGGAGGAGGTAGAAGAGAAGGAGAAAATAGTCTGGTAGTGGGAGAAAAAGATGAGGCCACAAATATCACCATTTCAAATTTGATATTTGCAAATAGAACTACGAGGAAGGTAACTGGTATACATGCGTGTTGGTAAGACAAAGATCATTTTGTATTTACCTTTTGTGTTTCTATGTAAACAGAAGCCCCTTTCTAAAATCGATAAAAATCAATTTTTTCCGAAAATGACAAATCGAATGTGTAGAGGTAGGTTTATCTACGTTAATCAATAAAATTGTATTTCTGAAAAAAATATCTCGTTTTTTTTATGTCTGGTCACAGGTTGTTCAGATGTCATGAATTTCTATAGAATCGTTTACAGTTAAATTCTATAGTACAATCGTGTACAATAAATTTCAATGAATTTCTCTAGTAAAATCGTTTACAATGAATTTGTATAGTAGAATCGTGTGCAATGAATTTCTATAGTAGAATCGTGTACAATGAATTTCAATGATGAAATTATTTACAATGAATTTTTCTAGTAGAATCGTTTACAATTAATTTACAATCGTTTACAATGTTTACAATGATTTCTATAGTACAATCGTTTACAATGAATTTCTATAGTACAATCGTGTACAATGAATTTCAATGATGAATTATTTACAATGAATTTCTCTAGTAAAATCGTTTACAGTGAATTTCTATAGTAGAACAGTGTACAGTGAATTTCTATAGTACAATCGTTTACAGTGAATTTCTATAGTACAATCGTTTACAGTGAATTTCTATAGTACAATCGTTTACAATTAATTTATATAGTACAATCGTTTACAATTAATTTCTATAGTACAATCGTGTACAATGAATTTCTATAGTACAATCGTGTACAATGAATTTCAATGATGAAATTATTTACAAGGAATTTCTCTAGTACAATCGTTTACAATGAATTTCTATAGGGGATTAGTTTACAATAGATTTCTATAGAATCGTTTGCAATGAATATCTATAGTAAAATTCTTTGTAATGCATTTCTATAATAGATTTGTTTACAATGAATTTTTACACACTCATTTATATTGAAAAGGTGTACTTATTTTTATACGGTGTCATACTCAGATTTTTTTTATTATAGCTTTTCAGTAGAGTGGTGTTTGGTAATTAATCCATATCTATATATTAATACTCTTGTTCCTTAATCTTCCTACCTATCTTGCAACACTCTCTGGTTAAATATGAGACCGTCCAAATCGTCCAAGATAAAATGCAAAAATGTCAATCCGGATTATCTGGTGTCATTTAATCGCCGAATTCTTATGTATGTCGTTACCTCAGCTAAATAATGGATCCTTCCGTTTTTATTATAAAGAAAGAATAGGAATAAAAAGGACAGACTACACAGAAAAATACAAAAAGAAAGAAAGAGAGTAGGGGAAAGATATAGAGAGAGGATGTGAGCGTGCGGAAGCGATAATGCTAATCTGTTCAATCGAACATAATGAAAAGATGAAAAGAAGGAAAGAAAGAAAAAAAAGAGTGAGAGAGAGTTAAATCATGATTATTATACTTTTTACATATTGAAGTATTTCGCAATAGCTCTTAAGTAAGCATGTCAAACGTTGTAATAATTAAACTATCATACTGTGGTATATCCACAGGTCCTGCTAGTTATGTATATTAGGGAAGAATACTTGAAACAATAAAATGTGTACCAACAAATGATCATAGACAAAAAGTATAATTAGAAGAAATGGATCTTTGAAAACATAGTTATTAAAACTAGCAAATATATACACCCTCCGCCGGGTGCAAGTATTTAAGTTTTAATGTAATAAAATATTATATTGAATTAGAAAGACACATGAAACTAAACTTATTTAAACTAAACTTATAATGCAGATAAAAAAAGATTTTAAACAGAGGCGAAATAATCGTAATAATTAGATTATCATACTGTGGTATATACATAGGTGCTGCTAGTACCTAATGATATCCATATAGTAGTATTTTTAAATCAAGTTTGATGGTTGAGAGTGGGTATTTGCCTCATACCTCACTTGTATGGGCTGGGCACAAGGCCTCGTTTTAACGTGGGCCCACCCAAAAGCCGAAGCTCATGGGTGGGAAATAACAAAAATTGCGTCGTTGCCTGGGGGGATAGCCCCCTGGGATCGACGCTATTATTAAACTCTCGATAAGTCCAGCAGCCGAAGTTCGCTGGAACCCCGGCGTTAACTGGAAAACCGATTGTGCAATGAGTTTATAATAATAATAATTAAAAAATTCATTTTGATGGTTTGAGAGTGTAAAAATTCATTTTGATGGTTGAGAGTGTGTAAAAATGAAATGACTATGAAATTTAAGTCTCTGAGGTGTTGAAAGAATTCTTCTTTAAAATGCGCGAATCCAACCTTTACGGCGCGCCATTAAAACTCATCATGTTGTATGTCAAGGGGGGGGAAGAATAAAACAAAACCTGTTGATATATTTAACTTCCTTGACAAAGACACCAGATCCATACGAAAATAGGATTTGGATCAGATTCAATCTTAAATGGCAAGGAGGTTATTTTTGCCTGTGTGTGTGGAAATGAATTGGCGTATATGGAGAGTGCAAGCGAGAGATCATTGGGGAGAATTGAAAGAGGCGGGGTGAGATAGAGTGAGGATAAAGTGAGAGATACGGAGAGAGAGAGAGAAAGAGTGATAGATGCGGGGAAAAACAGAAGGTTAAAGAGAGAGGCAGAGAGGGAAAAGAAAGAGAGGTAAAGATATAAGAAGATATGGAGAGGAGAGAGAAGGGGGAGGGAAAGGGAGACAAAGAGAAAAGGAAAGAGAGAAAAAATAGATAAATATGAAAGGGGAGACAATCAAAGAAAGAGAGAGTAAATAGAGAAGATGAGTGACAGAGATAAACAGAGAAGGAAAAGAGAGAGAGAGAGAGAGAGAGAGAGAGAGAGAGAGAGAAAAATGAATTGGCGTATATGGAGAAAGCAAGCGAGAGATCGTTGGGGAGAATTGAAAGAGGCGAGGGGAGATAGAGTGAGGAGAAAGTGAGAGATACGGAGAGAGAGAGAGAGAGAGAGAGAGAGAGAGAGTGATAGATGCGGGGGAAAATAGAAGGGTAAAGAGAGAGACAGAGAGGGAATAGAAAGAGAGGTAAAGATATAAGAGGAGAGAGTGAGGGAGACAAAGAGAAAAGAAAAGAGAGAGAAGAGAGATAAATAGGAAAGGAGAGACAATCAAAGAGAGAGAAAAGAGTAAATAGAGATGAATGAGAGAGAGATAAACAGAAAAGGAAGAGAGGGGAGTGAAAAAGAGAGATAGAGAGAGAGAGAGAGAGAGTAAATAGAGAAGATGAATGAGAGAGAGAGAGAGATAAACAGAAAAGGAAAAGAGAGAGAGTGGAAAAGAGAGATAGATAGATAGAGAGAGAGAGTAAATAGAGAAGATGAATGAGAGAGAGAGAGAGATAAACAGAAAAGGAAAAGAGAGAGAGTGGAAAAGAGAGTTAGAGATAGAGAGAAAGATAGAGAGAGAGTAATTAGAGAAGATGAATGAGAGGGATAACAGAAAGGAAAGAGAGAGAGAGAGAGAGTGAAAAGAGAGTTAGATAGATAGATAGATAGATAGAGAGAGAGAGAGAGAGAGAGAGAGAGAGAGAGTAAATAGAGAAGATGAATGAGAGAGAGAGAGATAAGCAGAAAAGGAAAAGAGAGAGAGAGTGAAAAAAGAGAGTTAGAGAGAGAGAGTAAATAGAGAAGATGAATGAGAGAGAGATAAACAGAAAAGGAAAAGAGAGAGAGTGAAAAAAGAGAGATAGAGTAAATAAAGAAGATGAATGAGAGAGAGAGATAAACAGAAAAGGAAAAGAGAGAGAGTGAAAAAGAGAGTTAGAGAGAGAGAGAGTAAATAGAGAAGATGAATGAGAGAGAGATAAACAGAAAAGGAAAAGAGAGTGAGAGCGAAAGAGAGAGAGAGAGAGAGAGAGAGAGAGAGAGAGAATCAGAAAAGAGAGATATTTTTATATCAAAGCTCTGGTTGCGTGTCAACCTGACTTTTTATGTGACAATCCACCAAATCCCTGAAGATCCCCCTGAGATTATTAATGTCACTAAACTCTTTTTTCCTTGTTTTTCTCTTTTGTTTTCTTTTCATCATTTTTTTCTTTTTACCACTTTTTTCTTTTTTTCTTTTCTTTCTTCTGTATTTTTCAAAAACAAATATTTGACAAAAGATATTTGCAACCGATTGGATAATTCAATTTCCTTTTTTAATCATCGATTTATTTCGAAAGGAATACGAATTGATATATACACGCCCAAATTCATGCAACCCACGCTCTCTTAAAAATACCCACGTTTCGTGACAGGCACACAAAATATAAAGTACTTTACAAAATACGATCAACAGATACCAAGACTTTTGGGACCATATTACCTTTAGGCACCCCTTTTTGATCTCGATTAAGAAGGGACATGTTTTTCATTTACACCGTCAATATCCGGTTGTTTTAACAGACGATTTTTAGACTTTTTTTAAATTATAAAACTAACCCCTATCCCTAACTCCTAAAAAACAACCGGATATTGACGGTGTAAATGAAAAACATCTCCTTTCTTAATCGAGATCAAAAAGGGGTGCCTAAAGGTAATATGGTCCGACATTTGCTTTAATTCTTTTTTTTTAATTTCAAATTAAAAATTAATCAGAATTTGTCTTCGAAGCTGGGATACTTTTGAAGCAACGAAGTCTATGCATATCAGTGCTAATTTTTGATAGTTTTAATTAGTAATTTTAGTTTGTTTTGAATTACGGCATATCAACCTCGGTGGGTCATTTAATGCCGACAAAGTTTTGAAATAAATTCATTATTGATGGATACTCAATTTTTTTAATAAACACATTTTTCCATTCAACCTATAGGTAGAAACCTAACATGTACTACCACTCCCGGTCAGAGTGGACCAGGGACCAATGGTGATGAAGGGGTACTCCACATTCCCTAGGCCTCCAGAACTGGAATCTCACCATCAGATAAAGTTTAACGTCATTCCCAGGACATGAAGACCCTCAGCCATCGCCTTCTAGCACATATGATAAAAAGGGTTGGGGGTTGCCATAATGGAAATATAGTTGGGACAATCATATAGTTGCTAGGGCTTGACGTGACTAGCCAATTAATTGGAGGTGACCTCTCCGACCGCCCGTCTAAGTAAGGACCAACGTGGAGTGTTCCTGTTCATTTCTGTTTTTGGTAAAGACAACTTCAGTCTCAATATTTATGGTAGCGGATCTTCCATTGGTCGAAGCACCTTTAGAGCTCCTCTTCTGGTATTATGTGAAGATGCATATTTCTTTCAAAGTCTTTCATGTCCTCAGATATATTACCTTTGAGATAAATATGTTACATAATGTATACAACCTATCATTTTTAACAAGTTGTGTAGAGTAATTTGAAATAACGGTAAAACAGTGGGAAATCACTGTGAGTTTATATTGTTTGATTGAAAAAAGTGTCACCTGAGGTTCATCTCGAACGATGCCTCTCATTAGCGAGAGTTACACGACTAGATGACCCTGGGAAAGTAGAATTAAAAGTTAGTGGAGTTGAGTCTAATGGCCCGTTGGGACAAGACACATTTTTTCTACCAGAAATATTTATTTTGTTGGTTGGTTGGGTGGTTGGATTGGGTTTTTACGGCACGTTAACCCACTGGGTCATTTTATGCCGAAAACGTTTTATTTATTAATTATTGATGTGTACACGATTTTTTAAACTCATTTTTTTAAATAAACTTCTTTAAATTCATCTTGTTCCATCCAACCCATAGATAGTACCCAACAGGCACTACCACTCTGAGTTAGAGTGGACTCAGAAGCAATGGTGATGAAGTGATCTTTCTTAGCGCAATGTTTACCAATGCATTTATATAAGATGCTCAATATGATTGTTTTTCTATAATAGAATCAATTACAACGAATTTGAGCACATCTGAACCAGATGGGTACCATTATAAAAAAAAAAGTTGTGAGAATACGTATACCAGTTATCTCCCTTTTTATTATTCTGTAAGAGGGGGAAAAGAAGGAGGAGAAGGTGGTTGATTGGTTGGTTGGTTGGGTTTTACGGTATGTCAACCCATTGGGTCATTTTATGCTGAAGATGGGTACTCAATTTTTCTTTTTTAAACTCCTTCTTTAAACCCATTTTCTGTAAACTCATTTTTTCTATTCAATCCATCGGATGGGAACCTAATAGGTACTACCACTCGACGTTAGAGTGGACACAGGGGCAATGGTGATGGAGGGATACTCCATATTCCCTGAGCTCCAGAACTGAAACCTCACTACCAGATAGAGTTTAAAGTCATACTCAGGATAATGAGACCCTCAGCCACCGCCTTCTAGGATATATACGATAAAATGGATTGTGTTTTGCCACAAGGGCAAAAGGGTTGGGATAATCATATAGGTGCTGGGGCTTGATGTAACCGGCCGATTGATCGGGGAGGCAAAAATAGAGTCGTTTGGTGGATGGAATTTTTATGGGTGAAATTTTCGTGTCGTGTCCCGAAAAACAGGATGAAAGGTCAAATGTTGTGTAAATGAACACGGCAACGCGAGTTCAAATCCTTGACGAGGCTGTTTGCATTTCACCGTTATGATCAAGTTATTTATTACGCATCCCAATTATGCAGGTCAAAAACAAGGTCTTATTGATGTGCGGCCACTCACGAACCGAAGCTCATGGCATGGTATGTATCAAAATTGTGTGAATCCCCTCAGCATTTCCCCTCGAGGGGGCACCTCAGGCACTGGGCAATAAACCCAGCCGTACCCCTTTAAATCAAGGGGGCAGGTGTTGCCTGGGATCACACCGTTAATTACCTGTCCAGTGGCCGAAGCCACCGGATACAGGACAGAGCCCGAGAGCCTACATCAGGTATGTATTCACCTTGCACTAATACTCTTGGGAAAGGTATATATCCAACTATTTCACCTCCAGCTATGGATAAATAGTAGGGCAGACCGGGTTCTTTAAACTTGATATAGCAATCGGACTAAGAGAATGAAAACTTTATATTTCAAACCCGTTAAACTAATATTGTGTTAGATGGGTTTGGTAAATACATACATGCTGATAGGGACGCAGGACGCGCACCTGACACATAAAAATCTAAAAAGACGCAGTAAAATCGTATCCATGCGTCTCAGTTATTTTCTTTTTTTCTTCCTTCACCGTTTTAAGCTAACCATACAAATATATTTATATTTTTCTATTTATCTTCTCAATAATAGATAGACAGATAAATTGATAGATAATGAACATAATTAGGTAGCTATTATTAAAATTGAAGTAATTAGTAGAGGAGATAATTGCGTCGCTACATGAATATTCTACTGGGTGAATATTTATAAACACTGAAATATGTGCCCGATACAGACAAAAAGGAATTAGTGAAAATGTCTATGTCGACCTTTACAAAACATTATATCTACCAACTTGTTATTTGTGTCTGTCTGTTTTGCATTTACGTGACTGGGGGCGTGTACAACAATTAAATGTCGGTCAGCATTGAAAAATTCACAACATTTCATAAAAGCTAAAAGGTATGCACCCACAAACTTCATATATATATATATATATATATATATATATATATATATATACAAGAAATTTGAAAAAACAAGTGTTCCAAAAATAAGATGAATTTATTTATCGGCGCTTAAACGTTTCGGTTTGTTTAAACCTTCATCAGGATGCATTATGGGGTGAAGAAATTGATGGATGTTTTATAGAAGACAGGAGATAAAAAAATCTTTATAAAATGTTGTTGTTGTTGTGTAACTGTATTTGTTCAGTGTTATATTTTTGAAAGACGAGTCGCGATCCGCACACGCAAAGATGTCATAATGCGTGACGTAACTCGAAGAAATGAATTCAACAAAAGACAAGAAAAAGTATTAATGGACTGATTTTATGAGAACAAAGGTGGAATGATAACTAAATAATTAAATAAAGCCTGGTATTTTGTAGTTATTTAAAACTATTTTAGCTAGAAACGGTGATATGTTAAAGCCTGAGCAATTTCGCTTTTGCCCTCCCTTAATAATCGACATGGATTTTTCATGGACATAAAGTACTCGATTACGGGTAAAAGAGTTTTATCTATTTATTCATTATAGTGTACAATACATTCAAGGTTCGATTGTTAGCATTGGTTTCAAAGCCAACTTTGTTACCCACTTATTGTCAAGACAACGGGCCCGTTAAGAACACGATAAGGAATATATATATATATATATATATATATATATATATATATATATATATATTATATGCATATTGAATTAAACAATAATGTGTTCCAGTTTTTTTCAAATTATATCAATGTGGAGGCTGGAAGGAGAAGAATTGATGAGGAAGGTGCTATAGGCATTTTAAAATGTGTGTACTGCATTGGAAATTAATTTTGTTTAAGGTTGGTTTGTATTGTTTTATGTATAAAGCTTCTAGTATTTGGAGTTTTTGTTTATTTTTTCTTTGTGCAGAATGTGTGAACATAAAGTGCTCGATTTGTCTCCACATTAATATAATTTGAAAAAATTGGAACACATCACCCTGATGATGGCACTTCGAAGTGCCGAAAGTACTCGGGACTTGAACTTTGGTGGACTAATCCACCAATTCCACCCAAATATTAAAAAGTTGGCCAGAAAACTTGAAAAGATCACAAATAGAATTGTTAAACAGGAGATGTGTCTTTTGTTTAATTCAACATGCATAAATGAAAAAATTCTGCCCAAATACATGCACACACACACACATATATATATATATATATATATATATATATATATATATATATATATGTATATGGGGGGTGATAATAGATTGGATAAAATCCAACGAAATATAATTAAAAGCTGAGGAATGAAGCAGATAAAGTTGTTTGTGTTTTATCTGCTTTTATTCCTCAACTTGTAATTTATAGTGGATGATATGGGTGTTATATTTCTAAGCAGATAGTTCTCAGTATCATTGATAGAGCGTTTATATTTTAGTTAAGATAGAGTCAACATCTGGTTATTGGTTTCTCGCCTAAGCTATCTTCAGATCAAAAAAAATTTCAGATCCTGGACGAAGCTGTTTGCATTTAACATAGCGTTAATTCCCTTGGGAAAGGTTTATCCCTCCGGCTCTGGGTAAATAGTAGGACAGACTGGGCGTTTTAGCCTGGCTTAAGTAACTAATTTAGGAGAAGGAAAATTCTTAATTTAAACTTGTTAAACTACGCTTAAGAAATTGAGATTGTGTCACATCCTTCTTGTGTGGAGGGGATAGTAAATATGTACAAGTAGGGCTTTGGTATTTGATAACCCACGAAGGTTGATATGCCATTAAATAAAGAAACTAAACCATTCTTACTGAGTATCCATATTTCTGGTCGGTTGGTTGTTTTACGGTATATCAACCCCTTTGGGGTCATTCAATGCCGAATCGAATCATTTTGATATCTGGTTGCTTACAGTACCCGCTATTGCTCAAATGGTCACTCATATAACTAGTGAACGGACTTATCTCTGCTTAACTTCGGTGATCTAGCGGGAACCGGTGCTTTCAACGTGACTTGACCGTAAGCTCATATTTCTGGCCTTGTGCCACAATTAAGTTACGCTAAGTAAATAACCACCAGTCTTTGTTTTTGTTTGTTGTTGTTTTGTTTGTTTTTAAACAGAAAACAAAACATTCCCGCTGAACTCCCACTTCTTTTTAACCCTCGACCCCCTCCAAATCCCCTGTTGACCGTGGGTGGCGACCCGTAATGCTTAAAGACGGAATCCTGGTATATGAGTTGTCTATAATATGCAAAACCCTACTTTAGCTAGACGGGCGGTCGGAGAAACCCCTTCGATCAATCGGCTGGTCACGTCAAGCCCTAGCACCTATATGATTGTCCCGACCAATTTGCTCTTATGACAAGCCCGAACTCTTTACTATATATGTGCTAGAAGGTGGTGGCTTAGGGTCTTCATGTCCTGGGAATGATGTTAAACTCTAACTGATGCTGAGGTTCCAGGTCTGGGGGGAATGTGGAGAACCACTTCATCGCCATTTCTCCCTGGTCCACTCTGACCCGGATCTAAACTATCGCTATGAATCATTCAAAGTTTTGCCGGCATTAAATAACCCACCGTGGATGATATGCTGTAAAAAAATAAATAAATAAAATAAAATTAAAATAGATACCCCCACTCCCACCCTGTATTACCTTTCTTCTATATATTGCATAGCTCAGTCGGTAGACCGTTCGGCCAGAAACCACAAGGTTCCTAGTTCGATACCGGCCCTCGCCAACTCAGCGTATGAGTAGCACAGGGATCTGTGCTGTAAAGTAAGGAGCTGATGGTGTGTGGCGCTCCACCTCAGACGCAAAAACAATCTCCTTGGTCTAGCGCTAGTGAAAAGGTGATAGACTCCCTCGCTGATTGGCTGATACCGACTTTAGGCCACCCCGACGACTTTACTTCGTGCCCAAACCCTCTCACCTCGTTCAACCACAAACACTTTCTATTTTTTTTTCTTTCTGTGCGACTTATCTTATCAGTCACGTGACTATCTTCCTTCTTTTCTTTTTAATTTATTTACTTTTTTATTTTTTTCTATTTTTTTTTTTTTGTGCACTTATCTGCAGATAGAAGCTTTTCGATTTTTAGCAGGATTCACTTATTTCAATCGCTGGAGAGCATTGTCACGATGTCATCATAACCTTTTCTTACTTCCTTTTTTTTTTTTTTTTTTTTTTTTTTTGAGAGGGTGGGGTGAAGGGGTGGTAGAGATATTCTGCTCAGATATTTCACCTATCATCGGCATATCAACACCTTATGGGTTATTTAATACTGAAATTTCATTCAGTTGTAAAGTGTTTGATTATAATCCAAACTAACGACTCGTTTGGGCTTTAAAGGTAAAAAAATGTGATACCGCTAAAGTGCAATGGAACATTGAAAATACAGTCAGGATTAATACGCTTGTTCCTTAATCTTCTGACCGTTATCATCTTGCAACACCATCTGGTTAAAAATGAGACCGTACAAGATGAAATGCAAAAAATGTAAATCTTGAGTATCTGGTGTTGCTTATCCGCAGAATTCTTATTTTTTATGTGTGTCGTCACCTTGGCTAAATAATGGAGCATTCCATTTTTATTATAAAGAAAGAAAGGGAAGAAAAGGACATGCTACACAGAAAAGTATAACAAGAAAGAAAGAAAGTAAGGGAAAGATAGAGAGAGGGGGCGCTAACGTTAATCTGTTTCAATTGAACATAATAAAAAGAAGGAAAGAAATAAAGTGTAAGAGAGTGTTTAATGAAGATTATTATACTTTTTACATATTGAACTATTTCATCAATAGCTCTGAAGAAAACATATCAAACGTTGTAACAACTAGATTATCATACTGTGGTATATCCATAGGCCCTGCTAGTAGTTGTAATTGTATTCAAGATTCGGCATTAAATAACCCATAAAGAGTTGATATGCCGTTAAACTAATAAACCAACCCAAATACTTTTTTATTTTTTAAATGTTGATAATTTTCTTGATTTTCTTTTTCTTTTTAGAATCCGGGTGCGGTTAAAAGGCTATCAGTGTTAGTGACATATTAGCATACCCATTCGTGCGATTAATATAGCAACCTTTCGGGGGCACATCATTAAACTTTACCAGTTGTCATTTGATTTCGCGTAAATTAACGATTTTATCTGCATGACTATATATATATGTATGTATGTAAAGTAAGTAAAAATGTAAAGTCGTCAGTTATCAGTTATCAGCATCACTGGTGGCCTAAAGTCGGTATCAGCCAGACAGCGAGGGAGTATATTCTCCTTTCACTAGCGCTAGACCAAGGAGATTGTTTTTGCTTCTGAGATGAAGCGCCACACCTACCATCAGTCCCTTACTTTACCGCACAGATCCTTCTACTACTCATACGCTGAGTTGGCGAGGGCCGGTATCGAACCAGGAACATTGTGGTCCCTAGTTGGACGCTCTACCGACTGACATTATTTATATATATATATATATATATATATATATATATATATAGTGTGTGTGTGTGTGTGTGTGTGTGTGTGGATAGAGGTGCCTGGTGTAAAGGTTAGGGTCGTAGGAAATGGGCTCATCGACCCAGGTTCAAATCTTGGAATTGGCTGTTTGCATTTCACTTAGCGCTAATAACCTTGGGAATGGTATGAATCCAACTACTTTCCCTCCAGCTATGGGTAAAATAGTAGGGCAGACTGGATTCTTTAACCTTGCTAGGCAACCTGTCTAGGAGAAGGAATACTCTGAATTCAAACCTGTTAAACCCCGTTTAAGAATCTAATCTTGTGTCACATCCTGCTCGTTCGGATGGGTTGGTAAATATATATATATATATATATATATATATATATATATATATGATGCAGCATGTGGGACATTCATGTTTGCAACAGCTGTGCATCTCCAAAGGCAGCTATGAATACACTTGAAGCCTGCCACTGGAGACATCTAAAATCTGTGACCTAATAATGTAATTTCTGTACAAGATGTTCAACATCATTCCCCTAACAACAAGGGTGGCGCAACTAGGGTGGACCATATTTGGTCATGTGCTACGGATTCCCGATATATAACCTGCACAAAAATCTCTGAAATTTGCTGAAATGTTTCATAATTTACGAGCAGCTTATAAATTATGAACGTACCTGTATTTAGAATATTTTGAATAGGGTCCGTTAGACTTAGAATAATGGGGTCCTGTAGAAAGTTACCCGACAGTTACTGGCGGATAGTAAGCTTTTACTTGACCGCTTAAAAGCGCGCGATTGGACGCGTGAGATAGTTTCAGTTCAGATGCGACCCAGTTTCTGAAGAGCGCGGACGCTATTGTCGGCTCTGATGGGTCGGTCTCACCGCGGCGGAATCATGGGTTGGGTTCTGGAAATAAAGCTTTATTTTTTTTAAAACAACCAAGTCTTGTTTGTTAATTGAATATTAAAAACAATGACCAGCCCAGCCCGAAGAAGAAATCAACAAAGAAAACCAATCTTTAACAAGAAGCTCACTAGACCAACAGAAATAACATGGCGGCCAGACAAGTTAGACGAAGTAACTAGAAACAGACTTAAAAAGTAAGAACCATTATCATATCATTGATTGTCATCGTTTCTACTCTAATCTACCTGTCTGTCTATCTCTCCGTTTATATATAGATGTTGGACGAGTATATATAACAGAATAGTAGGAAGCGCGTGGTGTAATGGTTAAAGGCATGAGAAATGGACTCATCGCCCCGAGTTCAAATCCTGGACGTGGTAATTGCATTTCACTTAGCGCTAATACCCTTGGGAAAGGTTTGTATTCTACTCTACCTCCAGCTATGGGTAAATAGTAGGGCAGACTGGGTTCTTTAACCTTGGTTAGGCAACCGGTCTAGGAGAAGGAAAACTCTGAATTCAAACTTGCTGAACTCCGCTTAAGAAATTGACCTTGTGTCACATCCTGCTCGTGCGGAGGAGTTGGTAAATATATATATATAACAGAAATATGGTCAATCCGCTACACAAATATGCTTGGTATGGGGCCATCACTTTACAAACTTGCTTAGTTAGCTGCGGCCGGACGTTCAAAATGCAGGACTTGTAACCCAAAATCTATCAAGCGACCGAGGGAGCTGAGGAAATATGAGAGAAATTTTTGAGGAAATAAGAAAGGGCCATATGTTGCTGTATGATGTTCCAAACGACTACAGCCGCAGAATACAGTAAATTATATAAGTTAAAGTCGCGTAGACAGGAAGTCTTTACTCAAACCATAAACAACACGAAACAATAAGCAGAACCAAACACCAAGGAAATTCCCAAACAGTCCCCTACCTCCTCTGAACCATAAAACAAAATGTCCCCCCTTCCTACTATACTAAACCATTGTATAAAAAGACCCACATAAAAAGCTCGCCCAGACACTTGGTTTGAGAATCGCATAGACGAGAAACTGTCAGTAACCAAACGCTGTTGACTTTGTGTCCTAAATGCTTTACCACACTCATCAGATTACCCAAGCTGTGTTACTGAAGCACTGTGTTGGCGAGGACCGGTATCGAACCCGGAACCCTATGATTCTTAAGCGGATGCAGTACCGACCGAGGTAACTGGTCGTTCTTATATATTTCTTCTTTTTAAAACAAAAAGTCAGGTGCAGTGACATAGAACAGGAAATCGTAATCTATCTATACATATATTAAGGGTAGATGTATGTATGTATGCATGTATATCCGGATGAGACGATGAAAATAAAACAATTAACGACAAGGTAAATATATATACACATTAGATATCCCCAGTTATTGCTTTTTTGTGCAAAAATTATGAAGATTTGATTTATATTCGAAGATATTTAAAAATTAAAATGTACATAGAAATAGCATTGAAATTCTACTTAAAAATGTCCAGCATTTGCAAATCTCAAAAGTAGATCAGTCAATACACCAGGGTTTCCCCCTCTACCCAGATGATGCTGGATAGCCACCTCTAGTACATATATAAAGGGCAGTTGGTGTGTATGTATTTCTGTATGTCCGGATGAAACTACAAAAAATAAAACAATTAAAGACTAAGTAAATATATGTATACATATTAAATATCACTGGTTATTGCTTTCTGTGCAAAAATTATAAAGACTTGATTTATATTTGAAGATATTTAGAAATTAAAATATACATAGAAATAGCATTGAAATTCTACTTAAAAATGCTAAGCATTTGTAAATCTGAAAAGTAATCAAATCAATAGACCAGGATTCCCCCAACACACTGTACCCAGTCAAAGCTAGGGAGCCACTTCTCGTACTACCCATACTTCTAAGTCAAAAATCTACCTATACTTCTGAAGTTAGAAAAATATCCCCCCTGCCCTTTCCACTAACTGACCCAGTAACCTAGGTCACTCAACTCTCTCTTCCTCATCTGCTGCTGACATTAAACACACCAGAACTTTACCCCCCTTCCTTAACCCATCCCTGTGCTAATCCACTCCCATTCTCTCTCCACTTCCTGTATACTACCCTCACTTCATTCATGTCTACCCCTAACCTCCCTCCCTTCACTTCCGTCACTTATAATCGCACAAAATGTTGCTTTCAATAAAAATCATTCGACTGAAGTTGTCCGTATGATTTCGGACGAAACGTTTCAACTCTCTGATTTGTTTTGAGTTTTCATTTCTTGTTCACCATCCTTCTACCTACCTCATATTACATCTAAGTAAAAAAAGTAAAGTTGCCAGAATGGTCTATTGTCGGCATAAGCCAGACAGCGCGGGAGTCTATCCCCTTTTCGCTAGCGAGGGAGATTGTTTTTGCTAAGATGAGGCGCCACATCTAGCGTCAGCTCCCCACTTTACCGCACAGATCAGATTACCCAATCTGTGCTGCTCAAACGCTGAGTTGGCGGGGACCGGTATCCGCACGCTCTAGGATGTTCTATCGACTGAGCTAAACAGATTCCAGTAATAACTTATGTAATTAACATGATGGAGATTATAAAAAGAAAAAGAAATCCTTGAAAGCGATGGAAGAGAACATGTCCGAAAATAACTATTCACTGTTGGCGTATCAACGCTGTCCAAGTTACGATGACGCTCAACAAAGCGAAGTGAATTGTGGTGTCGACGCTGGCGATTAAAACAAAGATTAGCGATATAATGGCGGCGAACCAGCGACTGAGATTCGTTTAACTGATTCGTTCACAAGCGAATAAACACGGAGAGATTACGCGTAACCCCTCGGGAGAAACATGGAATAAATCAGCGAAGAGATTTATTAATATAATTGTACTTATTCACGTGATTATTATTATCATCATCGTTTTGGCTGTCATTAACGCTTGGACGAATTCCTTATCACAAATCAGCATTTCCTGACCGCGTTGCAATATATTCATAAATATTCAGAAACATATATATATATATATATAACTCTATGTATATACATACACACATATGTATACACATATATACATATATATATATATATACACATATACATACACATATATAAACAAAAAGCATATGCGCACACATATATATATGCACACACACACACACACATATATATATATATGCACACACACACACACACACATACATATATATGCACACACACACACACACACATACATATATATGCACACACACACACACACACATACACATACATATATATGCACATACACACATATATATATGCACACACACACACATACACATACATATATATGCACACACACACAACACATATATATATGCACACACACACATATATATGCACACACACACACATACACATACATATATATGCACACACACACACATACACATACATATATATGCAACACACACACATACACATATACACACACACACACATATATATGCACACACACACACACACACATATATATATGCACACACACACACACACACACACACACATACACATGCATATATATGCACACACACACACATATATATATATGCACACACACACATATATATATATGCACACACACATATATATGTATATAAGTATGCACACACACACACATATATGCAAATCTATATACATACACACACACATATATGTATGAGTGTTTTTTTAATGTCTTTAAAGAAAAAATAGTTTTAAAATGTAATACCTGTCAAGAATTAATAAAACAAAACGTATTCGGCATAAAATAACCCAATGGATTGACATGCCGTAAAAAACCAACCAGCCAAACAACCAATTATTAGAGTGATTAAATGTTTTGATGTATTTTAATCAATAATATCAGTAATCACACGTTCTTAATAAACAGCTTATAATTAATAATACCTGTATTAAGTGGCAAGTCTTGTAGGATCCCTGGGGTCATCAAGTCTTTTCTCAGTTCGAATTCCTTTTCAGTGTATTGGCCGTTTTTTACAACTCATATTTTACAGTTTCTATTTTAATCAAGTTTTTGATTGGTGCAAATTATCTCAAAATATTTCCTGGGGATTAAACGCCATTTCCTGGCAGTTTTTTAATGTAAATAATTGCATTGATTTTATATTTCTTATTTCATTGGTCTCTCGGGCAAGGTCTTGGTTTATTCTAATTAATGAATAGTATTAATTATTCTGAATGTTTGTACTAAAGGAAGAAAGTGTGTTTTATGCAAGAAGGAAAGAAAGAAGGAAAGAAAGAAGGAAACGTAAAAGAAAGAAAGGCTAGAAAGAAAGGAAGAATGGACAAAAGAGAGAAAGAAAGGAAGAAAAGAAAGAAAGAGAACAAAGAAAGAAAGAAATAAGTTAAAAAGGAAAAAAAGAAAAGTGAAAATGAAAGAGAAGAATAAAGAACAGAGAGAAATGGAAAAAGTAAGAAAAAAGAAAAAGGAAAAAAGAAAGAAAAGCCGAAAAGAAATAAAGTAGAAAACCGAAAAAGAAAGAAAGAAAGAAACTGAACGCAGCGAAGAAAAAAAAGAAAAAGAAGAAAAAAAGAGGAAAAAAGAAAAGGGATAAAGACAGAAACAAAAATACGAGAAAGAAAAATAGATAAAGAAAAAGCGAGAGGGAAAAGAAAGAAACAATGGAAGAAAAAGAGAGAAAGAAAGAAAAGATTAAAAAGAAAGAAAGAAAGAATAAAAGAAAGAAAGAATAAAAGAATAACTGCCTTATAATTATATGCCAATGGAAGTACATGGTGTTATGGTTTGGGTCGTAAGAAATGGATTCGTCGATCCGAGTTCAAACCCTGGACGACGCTGTTTACATTTCACATATCGCTAATACCCTTGGGAAAGGTATGCATCAACTACGCTCCCCTCCAGCTATGGCTTAATAGTAAGGCAGTCTATGCATTTTAACCTTGGCTAGGTAATCAGTCTAGGAGAAGGGAAATTCTGAAGTAAAACCTGCTAAACTTCGCTTAAGTAACTGACATTGTGTCACATCCTGCTTGTGCGGAGGGGTTGGTATGTATATATAATAATGATATTATTGTTAGATGAAATGTTATGGGTCTACCATGGTTTCAATCAAAAAATGATTTCCTCAGGACCCTACTCTACATTAACTAAGTCGATGTAATTCCTTAGTTAAATTGAAGATATTTATCGGATAATAATGGTTGAGCGCTACGTTATTTTTCTCTCAATCTCTGCGTGCGACCTATATATATATATATATATATATATATATATATATATATATATAATACTAATGATCGGTGTTTAAACCAAAATAAAGAACAATTTTGATTTTAAAGTCAGAAACTGTATCCTTCCTTGAAAGACACATAGGATTGGAACGAAAGTTTTGTCCGATACAAAATAGTATTTATTTAACCAAATACAAATAAATAAAATATATAATTTAAAAATTTAAACAAAGTATTTAATAAAACATGAAACATTTTCGAAACACTGACAAAAGATGTTTTGTTTATATATTTACCAATTTACATGTTGTCTTTATTGGTTAAATAAATGTTACTTTGTATTGAACAAGACTTTCTTTCCAATCCTACATGAACGAAAAGTGATAAGACAAACAGGAATATTTTGATATGTTATTTATTTTTTAATTGTTCCTCACTAGTTTCGACCTTAGGTCTTCGTCAGGAGAAAAAAAATGACAAGTCACAAAAACTTTTCAGAGAAATGGACAGCCAAACATGACAAGCCCGTTTGTTTAGGGGAAATCATCTGGTGAATCTATGAAAACTATATATATATATATATATATATATATATATATATATATATATATATTTATTTGTTGATTTTTTAAAAATATAATTGTTTTTCATAGGCAACTACCAAGGTTTCAGGCTATTTTGCCATCATCAGGTCGCTAATAATTATTCTGGTGTTTATGCGAAGACATTTCTTGCTGTTATGTTTTTGGACCGCAAATTACGTCGGTTGATTATTGTGGACGCTCTTTATGCTTTGGATTTTATTTTTGAATTTTTCAATTCTTGCATTTTTTTTAAATGCTCACAAAGTTATCTCTCTTTAACCTTATGAAGTGTCGTTCTTAATTGGAATTTATTGTAATCAACTTCATATGTTAAAAGACATATTTTCAAATTTTCTGATGGTAAAGTCCTGTAAATTTCGCAATTTAATTTTTCAATAAATAAAGCTCCTACAAATTTGTGGTTGAGCACTGTGATTTCTCTGTTTCATCTCAATTTTTTTTAAATATTTATATATATATATTTATATTATATATATATATATATATATATATATATATATATATATATATATATGTGTGTGTGTGTGTGTGTGTGTGTGTGTGTGTGTGTGTGTGTGAGAAAAATGTAAGTGAATCCGACAATTGTGTTGAAAGATAAATGGAAAGAAAATGTTGTATGGATAAAAATTTATTGAATTCCCGACACGTGTTTCGACCAAAAGTTTGTCCTTCGATACATTGTATTCTGTTTAGTATTATTCTAAATACAAAATAAAATAAAATAACAATAATAGAGAAACATAAAATTTAAGTATACCAAAAAGCGGTCTTTTTCAGAACAATATATATATATATATATATATATATATATATATATATATATATATACATATATGAAGTGGTCAAACAATGTGTTTGAAATGGCGAAGGCCGACAATTTTTGGGAGATTATGTGCTTAATTAAAGTTTGTTTACGCTTTACATTTAAACCGATATGCACGCCTAATCCATTTAATTATAATTAATTAACAAATTAGGTATGTCTTTAATTAAGCACATAATCTCCCAAAAATTGTCGGCCTTCGCCATTTCAAACACATTGTTTGACCACTTCATACTGTCGTGCCATAAGTCACCCAAAAAGTGCGATATACATATCAGTTTAAAATAAAAACGAGAGATTCTGGGGAAGCCAGCTAATGTAGTGGTTAGAATGTTCGCCTGTCAGCCTGACAGGTAGGGTTCAAATCGCGCACAAAGCACTGCCCTGTCTATAGCTCTGCTGATGAGGCCTAATGGGCTGAAATGTACATACAGAGATCGACTTTTTCTCGATTTGTTTACGCTTTACATTTAAACCAATATGCACGCCTAATTCATTTAATTATAATTAATTAATTAACAAATTAGGTATGACTTTTATTAAGCACATAATCTCCCAAAAATATACATATATATATACATATATATATATATATATATATATATATATATATATGTGTGTAGGTATGCGTGTGTGTGTATGTGTGTGTGTGTAATCTCCGAATCACTGTAGAACATTGACCTCTGCTACAAGTGCGAAAGTCTATCTCAACCGTGAAACACATCGGTAAACACTAATAGAAAGCATAGTATCCCTACTGCTTTTGTCAGTGCATCGTCATGCCTATGGCAATCGTACGCATCTTAATACTTGTGAATTAAAAGAAGGAAAGAAAGGAAAAAGAAAATTAGTCATGTGAGACAGGCGCCAAATATCAGGAACGCCAGGTAAAGCGCACGCAGTAGTGCACGTGCAGACGTTAAATCTCTCTCTCTCTCTCTCTCTCTCTCTCCACCACCATCCGCCCGAGACTTTATTCTGAGCGAGATCACCTCTCGTTGCACGTGATCTCGCGCGCATCGCTTTAACGTAAATACAGTTTTGCTTAGAATTCGCGCTCAAAGGAATTAAGCATTGGTATTCATTGTTCACGTAGGAAAGATTTGATCATTCTTCATTTTTTTGTTCCTGTTCAGCTAGATTCAAAAGTTTAACACGTTTGTTTAATTTTCTTTTCTGTTTATCAACAACAAAACAAAAACACTGGCTCATTTTTTTTTGTTTTGTTTTGTTTTTTGTTGGAGTGGGGGTGTACTTACAGTCAATGTTTTGAATTTATCGCTTTGAACTTTTGCGGATTTCGTTGAGAAGGAAGGAAGAAAGAAGAAAGAGTGTAAATAAATAAAGAAAAAAAAGGATGAGTGTAAAGAAAGAGAGAAAGAAAGAAGAACGAATTTGAAGAAACAAAGAAAGAAAGACAAAAAGAGAGAGAGAAAGGAAAAAAGAATGATGAGCGTGAAGAAAAAAATGAAGAAAGAAAGAGGTTGAAGAAAGCTAGAAAGAGCGATGAGTGAAAAGAAAGAAAGAAAGAAAGAATGAAAGAAAGAAAGAGAAAGAAAGGATGAGTGTGAAGAAAGAAAGAAAGAAAGAAAAGATGAGTATGAAGAAAGAGAAAGAAAGAAAGAAAAGATGAAGAAGAAGAAGAAAGAAAGAAAGAAAAGATGAGTATGAAGAAAGAAAGAAAGAAAGAAAGAAAGATGAGTATGAAGAAAGAAAGAAAGAAAGAAAAGATGAGTATGAGAAAGAAAGAAAGAAAAGAAAAGATGAGTATGAAGAAAGAATGAAAGAAAGGACGAGTGTAAAGAAAGAATGAAAGAAAGAAAAAAGGATAAGTGTGAAGAAAGATAGAAAGGAAGAAAGAAAGAAAGGATAAGTGTGAAGAAAGAAAGAAAGAAAGAAAGGAAGAAAGAAAGTATGGGGTGTGGAAAGAAAGAAAGAAGAACGTGTGCATAGAAAGAAAGACAGAAAGAAAGAAAGAAGGATCAATAGAAAGAAAGAAAGAAAGAAAGAAAGAAAGAAAGAAAAGTGATTGGAGGATTGTGGTGTAATGGTTAAAGTCGTAGGAAATGGACTTGACGACCCGAGTTCAAATCCTAGACGAAGCTACATTTCACATAGCACTAATACTCTTGGGAAATATATGAATCCAACTACTCCCTCTCCAGCTATGGGTGAATATAAGGCAGGTGGAGCTATCTAACCTTGGTTAGGCAACCAGTCTAGGAGAAGGAAAACTCTGAATTCAAACCTGTTAAACTCCGCTTAATTAAACTCACTACTAGAATATGCTCAATCCTAATTAGTGATCTATTTCATTAATTTTTTTTATTTATTTATTTATTTTTACGAGCGTGACAACAAACTAAAATCCTAGTTGAACTCAGTTGATGGTTGCCTGGCAACCGGGAGGACACAAAACAACCGTCTATTTTGTTTTCAGTTTAGCTCAGCTCTGAGTAAGCTCTTTCAGTATTCAGGTTGAATGAATCTTTGCAGACTCTCAAAATGAGGGCAAGTTCATGTTTATCCTCAAAGCATCGAATCAGGAGTGTCAGTAACTCTTATCCTCCTATGTATGGCTCAAATAGATCCGCTTTGAAAAGTATTAGTATTAGATATGAATACTTGATATCAATAATATACAAGGTGTATCAAAAAGTTATCGAGATTTTTTGTACTTTTTGACACACATTGTATTCTGAAAAAAGATTAACGTTCCATTCATTGTTTATTTCTATCTTGGTAAATACAGCTTCAATCTCGATACTTTTATGACACAACTTGTATATACCAACCCCCTCCGCACGAGCA
Source organism: Doryteuthis pealeii (assembly GCA_023376005.1). Lineage (NCBI taxonomy): Eukaryota > Metazoa > Mollusca > Cephalopoda > Myopsida > Loliginidae > Doryteuthis > Doryteuthis pealeii. Next base: position 22,661,372 of record CM042153.1, read on the forward strand.
GGATGTGACACAAGGTCAATTTCTTAAACGGGGTTTAACAAGTTTGAATTCAGAGTTTTTCATTTCCTAGATTGATTACTTAGCCAAGATTAAAGAGCCCAGTCTGCCCTACTATTTACCTATAGGTGGAGGGTTTGGTTTGTTTTGTTTTACGGCATATCAACCTCAGTGGGTCATTTAATGCCGATAAAGTTTTGAAATAAATCAATTCTTAATGGATAATACAATTTTTTTTATAAATACATTTTTCTATTTAACCCACGGCCAACAGGTGGCCCCATTGGGGAAATCTTACCCCTCTGTAGAGGTGCAGTCGGTGCATTCTAACGCCGCAGCCGACAGGGCGGATAGATGGAGGGAGAATTTGTTGGATGCATACATTTCCCAATGGTATTAACGCTATGTGAAATGTAAACAGCCTCGTCCAGGATTTTAAATCGGATCGGCGAGACCATTTCCTACGACTTTAACCACGCACCCCCAATCACTTTCTTTCTTTCTTTCTTTCCACTCGTCCTTTCTTTCTTTCTTTCTTTCTTTCTTTACACTCGTCCTTTCTTTCTTTCTTTCTTTCTTTACACTCGTCCTTTCTTTCTTTCTTTCTTTCTTTCTTCTCACTCATCATTCCTATAACTTTAACCATAACACAACACGCCTCCATTGTATTTATTATGGACTTCTTGGAAAACTTGTCTGTCATTCTTTCGTGTACATAACTATAAAGATGAGGACAACAGTCAGAAAAATTAAATAATACACATTTTCAGGCCTCATCTCAAGACCTCAGACAAATAACATGTATAAAGAAAATAAACAAAGATAATTTTGCCAAATATATCTTGTCAATTTCTCGGAATTTTTGACACATAGCCTAGTGGATAAAGGAGTTAGGTTAAGACAGTTCTAAGTGACAGTTATCTCTAGACTGCAGGTTCAATCCTGGTCAAAGGCAGCAGTAACATAGAATAATATTTAACACAGCTTAACACCTGTACCCCAGCTATGGTTAGCGGAATGAGAACAGGATATCCCCGTGGATTGAATAAAGGGTTAGATTCAAAGTTCCGTGATGGCTCCGGGTAAGACAAGAAGGTTCCCGAGTCCGAGAAGGTTCCCGAGTCCGACAAGAAATACCTGAAGAAGGTCGGAGGGCACATCGGCCGAAACGTTGTACAGATAGCAATGAAGATGAAGACAATAGTCCGAATAATACAAATAATACTAATATCTTGTAAAATTCTTATATTAACTAAGACGAACAGAAATAAATTCTTAAAATCCACGTGTAGAGTTCACGCTGTCTTGCGTGATTCTTCGTCAATGTATTACTTTCTCACACTCAATCTATCACAGAGCTGTTAACACTATGATTAAACCAATACGAAACGAACACCTGCTCACTACATGGACAATAAGCCAGGATCTCTTGACGCCTCGGTTGGTGTAAAGGCTAGCAAGTTAGGTGAGTAGACTATTATTAATAAGCTCAGGGAAGAGCGTCCCGATCTCCAGACTCAAAAATTGCTACCCGGTGACTATCAAAATAACGACCCAGCTCAGTCTATTCAAAACTATTCATCTTCATATCTATCTATCTATCTCAATTTGTTCATATTTATCTATTTTACTTTAAATACTAAGATTGTTTTATTCATATTTGTTTAATGTCTTGTTTTTAGTTTAAATAAACAAGAATTACGATTAAAAAAAGATCCGACCCCCCCCCCAATACATTTACGTCGAAAATATCTATCTATCTCCATTTGTTCTTATCTATCTATCTATCTCAGTCTATTCCAAACTATATATCCATCTTCATATCTAAACAAAAATTACGACAAATTACGATAAATAAACAAGAATTACGACGAGCTGGGGTTGTTATTTTGATAGTCACCGGGTAGCAATGTTTGAGGCAGGAGACTGGGACGCACTTCCTCATAAATTACCAAGCTCAGTTTCCATTAGGTGTCCCATACTTATGGCCCCTCGGTTGGCGGGGTGTAGAATACGCTGACTGAATGTCAGGTAGCTATGAGTGTCGTATATCATACTACTTAATGGACGCGCGTGGTCTAATGGTTAGAGTCGTAGGAAATGGACTCGTCGACCCGAGTTTAATTTCTGGACGAAGCTGTTTGCATTTCACGTGGCGGTAATACCCTTGGGAGAGGTATTAATCCAATTTTCCCTCCAGCTATGGGCAAATAGCAGGGGAGACTGGGCTCTTTAACCATGGCTAGGTATCCAGTCTAGGAGAAGGAAAACTCTGAATTCAAACCTGTTAAACACCGTTTAAGAAATTGACCTTGTGTTACATCCTGCTCGTGCGGAGGGTTTGGTATGTATATATATATATATATATATATATATATATATATATATATATCATCTACTCAGGGCTTTTTTTATCCGAATATAAAAACACCTTACAGAAATGTGCGTCTTATACAATGAAAAAATGTTTTTTCTGTAATATTATCCACATGTTAAATATACGCGACACCCTAATTAAGAGTTAATAGTTTCATTACCATAATAAAAGAGATACTAAACTTTCATCGTAAAAAAAGATGAGGCGAATGGAACTACAAACTTACCTGGTTCCGACCGGGGATCCAGTGACCTTGGCCCTGGACTGGTTAAGTAATGTTAACATGATATCCCCCCAGGCAATACCTGCCCCTTATTTAAAGGGGCAAGGTTGGGTTTATTACTCACGGGATCAAACTTTTTTTGCATCTACCATCCCATGAGTCTCGGTTTGTGGGTGGTCCCATATTTAAATGACCTTGTGTCACACTCGCATACGTGGGATGCGAGGTAAATACACAAACTTGGATTTGATCCTACAATGTTAAAAAAAATTCTATTTCACTAAAATAGAGTTTTGACTCGAAAGCAATTTCACTATTCATCGTCAGTTAAATGTCCGGTTTTCTAAATAATTCGATTACAAACAAACGCGGAGATTAGTATCATAATAAACTAGCAGCAACTTTGGATATGACACAGTATGATAATTGAATTATTACGTTTAATAAGTTTGCTTAAGCGCTATTGAAAAATAGTTCAATATGTAAAAAGTATGATAATCTTGATTTAACTCTCAATCACTCTTTTTTTCTTCTTTATTTCCTTCTTTTGAACTTTTCATAAGGTTTGATTGAAACTTATTAGTACTATTGCTTCCTCGCGCTCACTCCTCTCTTTATCTTTCCTCTTT
>CM042153.1:22677097-22718976 GCA_023376005.1 Doryteuthis pealeii
CTCTACAAAAATAAATATCAACCGTCGAACCGTCACACTAAGGAATGATAGTCCGTTCTAGAAACTAACTCACCACCAAAAATTCTAATATAAACAGTGAAATTAAAATACTATAATTTTGATATAGATATATATTTTTTTTTTTAATGGTGATATGGTGGTGAGGTACTTTTTGGACTAAGACGGTGCGGTTGAAATTAAGGGCCCAGTTTTCTAGACTACCTTACTAAGCCAGTCTTTGCTCTTAGTTGACATGAAGGTGCTGACTTCTTATTCATAGAAAACGCGACATGGATTAGTCTCTTTTCTTTCTTTTTTCGGAGTCTGCTTCTTTCACTCTTTCTTAAAAAGTAAGGTCTCTTTTTTTCTTCTTCTTTTTGCTCAATTGAATCAGAGAGCTAAAAAGAATATACCGTAATAAGTATAGGTATTTTAAGAGAACAAAAGGCGCAAAAAATTAACTCGAATATATCCAAATTGAGTATTTTTTAAAAGAGTTTTTCTTTTTTTTTTCTTTCTTTTTTTTTCTTTCTTTTACAATCTTATAATTCCTGATTTCATTCAGGAAAAAAAGATCTGAATATTAACTCTTTCCTTTCCTTTTTTTTCTCCTTCTTCTCCTTCTTCTTTTTAAATGATAGTGAGTATTTTTGTCTTTTGTCTGGAGTTGTAGATATGTCAGTTAAGAGCCAATGTTATTAACTAAAACGGTTAGTTATCGGAGTAAAACTACTCAGGTGACGTAGTTGTTGTATACACAATAAACCCCAAAATTACACCGGCCTTTTCTTTCTTTCTTTCTTTAAGATTATCTTCCTTTTTTTCCTTCTTCGCTTAAAATTCCCACGTTTCCAAAAACGATTCGTCGAAAAGCTAAAGAAGCAAACGAACCAACAAAAAGAATCAGGCGCGTCTATCTGCCTCTAAAGAATGAGTGCGTGTGAGAGAGAGAGAGAGAAAGAGAGAGAGAGGGAAAAAGACAACGACGGCTACTACACGTTGAAGATTTGACTACGGCGGTCGTGGCTACACTCTTCACTTTAAATTAATAGTAGTAGTTGCAGTAGTCGTAGTAATGGCGTTGGTGGAGATGGTGGGGGTAGCTCTAAAGTTTCTATAGTAGGAGTTGACGAAGCTGTTGTGGAACTGATGTAGAGAAAACGGGAAATGATGTTGAAAAAGTAGTCACACTAGTTGTTCGTTATCTTACTTGTCGTTTAAAAAAAAAAAAGACGAACAATCGTAGTTCTTTGTTGTATCTTGCATCGCATTCAAAAACAAAGTATTTCACTCTCATTTTATTAAATCGGGGACAACAGTTAGCGTCCTCAAGCTAAACATTCAGCAAAACGGGGTTAAAATAAAATATAATACGAGATTAAGTCGCACCAAACTTTTATGAAGGAACTACCTGGATTCGAAACCCTGGCTATTTACCTTGACATAAAACTTGAACGACAGAAACCAGTACTTGAAGCTTAGTAGATAATATTTACTAAGCTTTACTTAGTTGTAATACAAAGCCCCAAATATGAGGCGCCCGGTGAGACTCGCACTCACTTGAAATTTTTACTAAGCTTTGATTATATAAGATACAAAGCTCCAAGTATGGGGCACCCAGTGAGACTCGAACTCACTAATAGTTATTTACAAAGCTTTGATTATTTATGGCACAAAGCCCCAAATATGAGGCACCCAGTGAGACTCTCACTCGAAATAATTTATTAAGCTTTGATTATTTATGGCACAAGGCCCCAAGTACGGGGCACCCAGTGAAACTCCAACTCACTAGTAGTTAATTACAAAACTTTGATTAGTTATGACACAAGGCCTCAAATATGGAGCACCCAGTGAGACTCGAACTCATTAGTAGTTATTCACTAAACTTTGCTTAGTTGTGTTACAATACTCGATGTATAGGGCACCCAGTGAGACTCGAGCTCACTAGTAATTTTCGGCTAAACATTAAATCACCCGAGGTATCCGTCCCCAGGAACTCATCAAATATCCAACTATCACTGCTACGTGATATTTATTTTCGTCGGGCACAAGGTCAAATATTTAGGGCACCTCGTTAGGATCGAAGTAATCATCGCTTCCAAGATAATCTAGACAAACATTCCTCCACAGCGTGGTATACGTCTCAGATATTTATCATTAAGCTGCGTTTAGTATGGCGCAAGGTTAACAAAGGATAATGGTATTAGGAAGATTAAGTAGCGCCAAGAGCCTGCTTTGAAAATCAACATTCGAATTCCGAACTTTTCTTTTACCTGTATTCGAAAGGTATCCGAAGAGAGTGAGCAATACGCTACAACCATGGCAACAAGATAGGTTACGGCATTTAATACGCTTAGGCTAGTCTGGTGCAAGGCTGAAACTATGGGTACCTCAGGAAGGTCGAACTTACTGCTGTAATCATTGTCAGCGAGAGTACCTGGATAAACAAAGCTCCAAGAGGCACCCTTTCCAGGTACCTTTATTTGAGAGAATGTGTTTATTCATCGGAAGAGGCTGCTTAGCCGGTCCTGGTCAAATAGACAAACTTGCTTTTAGGCTTATTTTACCGTCACAGTAATTTTTTTAAATTATGAATGCAAGTAATGTTAAAAATAACTACTCATATTTGACACAAAAGTTTCTTTATATTCATTTATGTTTATATTTTGTGAAGGATAAATATATTAAAAAAATTCTTCGAAATGAAAAATATAGTTCATGACTTTATGATAAAACATGTGAATTTTTATAAAATTAAAAAATAAATAAATAAAGGAAATGATAAAGTTAAATTTGACTATCATGATTTTTTTCCATGATTTTTTATTATGAATGCAAGTAATGTTAAAAATAACTACACATATTTAACACAAAAGTTTATTTATATTCATTTATATTTTACAATATAGATTTTATATTTTATTTATATAGAACATTTATATTTTACAATATAGAACAGATGATTACAATATCGCCGTGGAATAAGTACTATAAAAAAAAACACCTAGTACTTTCAATAACTCTGAGGATGGAATTTTACTTCCGAAAATATTTAGTTTTGAAAAAAAAAAAAAGAAGTTAAATAAATATAATTTTCAACACATATTGCATTGTAAATTGCCTTCAAAAATCTTTATATTACACATACACACAATACTTCAAAGATACTATTTAAAAAAAAAACTTTATTTCATTTTTATTTATATTTTGTGAAGGATAAATATATAAAAAATTCTTCTAAATGAAAAATATAGATATCGTTCATGACTTTATGATAAAACATGTGAATTTTTATAAAATTAAAAAATAAATAAATAAAGGAACTGATAAAGTTAAATTTGACTATCATGATTTTTTTCCAAGGTGGAAAATACCATTTTCCCACTATCAATTGTTAAAACACAAAACTGTAGCCCTAACCCTAACCCTAACCCTAACCCTAACCCTAACCCTAATCTTAACCCCAACCCCAACCCAAACTCTAACAATGAATTCTTGTTGATATCTATGAAAACGTAATATGATTTTTTTTTCGTTCCAAACACGAAACGTGTAAAAAGGTGTTTTTCTTTTATAAGGAAAGGCGTTAAACATGAAATGCCCGGATGCTTGCTTTTAGACCAGCTAAATAGCGTATTCGTTATTTATTAATAGTTTTATTTCGTATTAGAAAGTTATACACGAAGTTTAGAATATTCAGGCTTAAAGCCAGAAGTATGGAGCAGCCAGAGAGGATCGAACTCCGAAACAATGGTTTGCTACCTTAGCTCATTAACCATTATAGTTATTTCCTAAGCTTGCCTTATATGTGGCTCAAGGCCTGAAGTATGAGGCACCCAATGAGAATCGAACTCACTAACAATGGTCTGTAAATCTAGCTTGCTAACAATAACACCACGTGATGTGCCCTCATTAACCATTATACCACGCGTGGCGCACATTTCGTAATAGTAGTAGTAGTAGTAGTAGTAGTAGTTGTAGTAGGTGGTGCAGTAGTAATTGTAGAAGGGGGAAGGGCAAAAACTATTTATTTGTACATCTACTAATATTACTACTAATAATAATTTTCACGTTTATTCCATTGTAATTATCTTGTTGTTTTCGTTATTATTACTAGCCAAAAATGCATCCATCGGGCACAAGTATTTAAGTTTTAGTGTAATTAATATTATATCGGATTAGAAAGACTAATGAAATTAAATACGAACACAAAAAAGATTATACTTATTCTCTACTTTATTCTAATTGATTCCAATATAACATTCTGCATGGGATTGCTTTTAATACGTTTAAGAATAAAACAATAAAATTAGAAAACATCAAGTAATTATTTATTAAACACGGTTTTATTAAAACCAGTGTGCAAATTATTCACAATATATACTGTGTAACTATTTATTTGTTAATGATTTATAACACGTATCGCAGGATTTTAGACATATAATATAGGCGGCTTTCGTGCAATTAATGCATAAGATGCTAATTAAGATCAAATATTGATTATTTAAAATCGTATCTGTGCGTTTTTCTTTTTTCTTCCCTCATCATTTCAATCTTGTAAATACATTTCAATAGTTTCTTAGAAACGAATTACACAGGATAGGTTACATGGTAGGATTTAGATGGATTTAGTTGTTTCCTAGATCATAAATAAAAACCCTACAATTTATTAAGAAACTTTGGTTGGGATCCATAAATTTTACTGGGGACTCATTCAAAGCAAACATGTATGTCCCCATATAAATCATAATAAATATATTAATACGCTTGTTCCTAAATTTTCCGTCCGTTATCATCCTGCAACACCCTCTGTTAAAAATGACACCGTCTAAATTGCCCAAGATGAAATGTAAATATGAATACCGATTATCTGACGTCACTTAATCTCAGATTCCTTATTTGTTCCATTTTATTTCACCCGATTTTTAAAATGAAGCATTCTAAATGGCTTTGCGTCGCTTAAATGCCCAACGTAAAATTAAAATGAATTAAACAGACCTCGAAATATCAAGCATAATAAATCAAAGGTAAATAAACAACATCATAGTTATCTCTTTTTCTTTCCACTTGCAGTGTGATAGCCTTCAAAACCAACCACCAAACCAATATAAACACAATGCTTAAAAACAAATTATAAAACTCTTCTTTTTTTGTTTGTTTTTGTTTTTTTGTATTATTGAGATTGTCAATTCCGGAAGATACTTTGGTAATTTTGGTAGGATTATACGTAATAAAATTGCAAATCAGTGTTTCTGGCTTAAATATATTTTCTTGATTTTTTGTTTTGTTTCGTGGAAATTCCACGGGTCACGCTAGTTTTAAATATCTTCATCATAAAAAAGAGTTCTGAATAGACACCATTGCTTATGATTTGTGTGTTCTTTGACATATTGGTGAGGATTCCACTTCCTCTCAGGATTTTCAACTCTGTCTGTGGCTACATAGAGCTGACCATGCGAGAAGTAACTTTTTTAAGTAGATGCCAGGCTTTGTCCCTCCCGCCTGTGCTTTGTTTGCAGTCATTCCCCTGCAGTTATTCCACTAGAAATTCTGTCATCGCTGTATGCCAAATGGAAATGGTATGTCCCCGAGAACAATGGGAATACGGGGTCGACCATCTTTTCTTTTTTTTAAACTCTGGTCTTGTGTGGAGGAACGGTAAGGCATAGAGAGGGCGTTTGAGATAGATCACACCTAAATACTAGTCTATGCCAGATCTCTGAATATCGAAACTTCCCATGGATGATCTAAACAATTTCCGAAACTTTCATTAAAATCGGGTCTCGAATGGCGGAGCCCTATATGAACGAATGAGCGGACACACAATTGCGTTGATTAACAAAAAAGAAAGAACTTGTCAACTGGTGGATTTTGCAGTGCCAGCAGATCACAGGGTGAAACTAAAGGAAAATGAAAAGATGGACAAATATCTGGACCTTGCCAGAGAACTGAAAAAGTTATGGAATATGAAAGTCAAAGTGATACCAATTGTGTTTGGTGCACTTGGAACGGTCCCAAAAGGATTGGAAAGGGGTTTGGTTTGGTTTGGTTTGTTTTGTTTTACGGCATATCAACTTCAGTGGGTCATTTAATGCCGATAAAGTTTTGAAATAAATCAATTCTTATTGGATAATACAATTTTTTTATAAATACATTTTTCTATTTAACCCATAGATGGGACCCTAACAGGTACTACCACTCCGGGTCACAGTGGACCAGGGAGCAATGGTGATGAAGGGGTGCTCCACATTCCCCACACCTCCAGAACTGGAACCTCACCATCAGATAGAGTTTAACGTCATTCCCAGGACATGTAGACCCGCAGCCACCGCCTTCTAGCATCCATATGATAAAAAGGGGTTGGGGCTTGCCATAAGGGGGAAAGGGGTTTGGAAAGTGTGGAAATCAGAGGAAGGATTGATACCATTCAGAAAACTGCACTGCTGTAATCTGCCAGAATACTCAGAAGAGTCCTGGAGACCTGAGGAGACTTGCTGTCACTCAGACTCCAGTGAAAGACCATCAGCTAATGCTGATGTGAAAACTCAAAAAGAAATAATAATAATAATAATAATAATAATAATAATAATAATAATAATAATAATAATAATAATTTAACCCAAGACGACATAGACAGACTATATGCGCCAAAAAAGAAGTTGGAAGGAGTCTCGCCAACATTGAAGATAATGTAGGTACGACAATTGGAGCACTTGACAAATACACTAATAAAAGTAAGGAAAGACTAATTGCAGCAACTAGGAAAAGCAATTGCAACATATTGACAAGCAGAAATACATGAAAAACCCAAAAACAGAAATGGGAAGAAAAACAACTACATGGGTACTTCAAGCGACAAACTGAAGAGATATCACATCAGAAGATATGGACATGGCTAAGAAGAGGAAACCTCAAGATAGAAACTGAATCTCTTATAAGCGTAGCACAAGACAAGAATAAGAACAACCTATATAAGGCAAAAATAGATAAGACATAGCAGAATAGCAAGTGCAGAATGTGTGGAGACAGAGACGAAACGATTAGTCAGATAATAAGCAAATGCAGCAAACTAGCACAAAGAGAATAAAAGATTAGGCATGACTCGGTGGGAAAGGTAATCCACTGGAAATTATTCAAGAAATTCAATTTTCACCATGTAACTAAATGGTATATGCACAAAACTGGACTTGTCCTGGAGAATGACACGCATAAATTCTCTGGGACTTCGAGCTACAGACGGATATCTTAATCTCGGCCAGGAGACCAGATTTAGTATTGATTGACAAGAAGAAGAGAACCTGTCATCTCGTGGATTTTGTCGTTCTAACCGACAACCGAGTAAAAATGAGAGAATACGAAAAGATAGACAAAGAGGAAGAATCGAGACCATCCAAACTACAGCGCTGTTGGGATCGGCTAGAATACTCAGAAAAACTACTACTACTACTACTACAACTACTACTACTACTACTACTAATAATAATAATAATAATAATAATAATAATATCCATTAGGACTTTGAGATACAGACGGATCACCTAATTCCGACTAGGAGACCAGACCAAGTATTAATTAACAACAAGAAGAAAACGTGTCATCTCGTAGATTTTGCCGTCCCGGTGGATCACAGAGTGAAAGTGAAAGAAAACGAAAAGATAGACAAATACTTGGACCTTGCCAGAGAGCTGAAAAAACTGTAGAACATGAAGGTAAAGGTCTTGCCAATTGTAATTGGGGCACATGGAACGGTCCCAAAGGGTTTGGAAAAGACTCTGGAGGAATTGTAAATCTGAGGAAGAATCAAGACCATCCAAGCAACAGCATTGTTAAAATCAGCTAGAATACTCAGAAGAGTCCTGGAGACCTGAGGAAACTTGTTTTCACTCAGCCTCCATTGAACCAATAGCTTAGGCGGGTGGGAAAACTCTCATCGAGTGAATAATAATAATAATAATAATGAACAAAATAGCAAGAGTAGAATATGTGGAGACAAAAAACAAAACGGTTAATCATATAATAAACGAATACAACAAACTAGTACAAAGGAAGGACAAGACTAGGGCGGGAAAGGTTATCCTCTGAGAATTGTGCAAGAAATTAAGTTTTTACCATGTTACTAGATAGTATATGCACAAACCGGAATCTGTCTTAAAGAACTAGACGCATATTATTCTCTGTGACTTTGAGATACAGACGAATCACCTAATCCTGGGTAAGAGACCAGACTAAGAGATAATTAACAAGAGGACGAGAACGTCTCATCGATGGCGGTTCACAGCGTGAAAATAAAAGACATCTTAAAGATAGACAAATACATGGATCTTGCCAGAAAGCTGAAAAGCTATGGAATATGAAGGTGACGGTAATACCAATTTAGTTGGTGCTCTTGGAACAGTTCCGAAAGGCTTGGAAATCAGAGGAAGTATTGAAACCATACACACCACAGCGAGTTTATTTTTACAGCAGACTTAACTGGTGGTTTTTCACTGAAGTCTGACCGCCCTGTCGGCTGCGGCGTTAGAATGCACCGACTGCACCTCTGCAGAGGGGTAAGACTCCACCAATGGGGCCACCTGTTGGCCGTGGATGGCGACCCGTGATGCTTAAGGATAGAGCCCAGATGGATGAGCAGTCCATGACTTGCAATAATCCACTTTGGCCCTATCTTGGGCTAGACGGGCGGTCGGAGAGGCCCCTTCCGATCAATCGGCTGGTCCCGTCAAGCCCTAGCACTTATATGATTTTCCCAACCCTACTGCACTTATGGACAGCCCCAACCCCTTTTTAGAAGGCGGTGACTGAGGGTCTACATGTCCTGGGAATGACGTTAAACTCTATCTGATGGTGACTGAGGGTCTATATGTCCTGGGAATGACGTTAAACTCTATCTGATGGTGAGGTTCCAGTTTCGGGGGTTTGGGGAGTGTGGAGCACCCCTTCATCACCATTGCTCCCTGGTCCACTCTGACCCGGAGTGGTAGTACCTGTTAGTGTCCCATCTATGGGTTAAATAGAAAAACATGAGTTTATAAACAAAATTGTATTATGCATTAAGAATGAATTTATTTCACAACTTTGTCAGCATTAAATAACCACCGAGGTTGATATGCCGTAAAACAAAACAAACCAAACCAAAAACTGAAGTCTGAGTGAAGCATCATGGGTCGCTTCCCACGGCCAACAGGTGGCCTCATTGCAGAGGTGCAGTCGATGTATTCTATAGCGTCAGCCGACAGGGTAGATAGATAAGAATAATTAAAACCATATAACTGTGTAAATAAATAATATTAGTTAATATGTATAGTCACTTTAAACCATATAACGCTATATAAATCTATATATTAATACGCTTGTTCCTTAATCTTCCGACCGTTATCATATTGCAACACCCTCTGCTTAAAAATGAGACCGTCCAAATCGTCCAAGATGAAATGCAAAAATATAAATCCTGATTATCTGGTGTTGCTTATCTACCGAATTCTTATTTCTTATGAGTGTTGTCACCTCAACTAAATAATGGACCATTCCATTTTTCATTATAAAGAAAGAAAGGAAAGAAAGAAAAAAAGACAGACTACACAGAACAAATATAATAAGAAAGAAAATAGGAAAATTGCAGGGAGGGGGTGAGTGCGCGGAAGTGATAACGCTAATACGTTTCACTCGAATATAATGCAAAGATTAAAAGAAGGAAAGAAAGAAAAAAGAGTGAGAGAGTTCAATCAAGATTATTACATTTTTTACATATTGAACTATATTGCTATAGCTCTTAAGAAGAACATGTCAAACGTTGTAATAATTAAATTATCATACTGTGGTATATCTACAGGTCCTGCTAGTTATACAATTTAGAGAAGAATACTGTGTACCAACAAATGATCATAGACAAAAAGTATAAAGAAATGGATCTTTGAAAACATAGTTATTAAAACTAGCAAATATGTGCACCCTCCGCCGGGTGCAAGTATTTAAGTTTTAATGTAATAAAATATTATATTGTATTAGAAATGCTAATGAAACTAAATAAGAATGCAGATAAAAAAGATTTTAAACAGAGGGGAGGGGTATAATCGAAAAATAGAACAACTGAAACTTACTCTTTCATCACTCCCGTCTTTCACTGCTAAATTTTCCTAATTTAACTATTTAGTTAAAATAGGAAGTAAACAATAACAGTACAGTCATTTCGTCTTATTAATGGATTTCTTTTAAGATTTATCCCCAAGATTTTTGCTCATATTCAATAAGATAAAACCAAACAATTAGAAATCAATAATACGAAGCATATATTTATCAAAATCAAATTTTTATGATCAGTATATAAATTAGCCTTCCCATTCACACTGTAAACCAATATTTTGTTGTGTATATAAATACAATTGCATGTTGTTAGTATGTAAATATGGTCAACAGTCTTAATGATGTAAAACAATTTGATTAATAATTGAGGTTTAAATAAAAATAAAATCATGGAGAATGTGACGTAAATAACTAAGGGAATTGTGACTTTGATAGTAATATAGTTTCGGTTACAGACAGAAAAACACACAATCTCTATTATCATCATCATTATGTTGCGCAGGCAGCACGGATATCCATGCCACTCTCTCGCCAACCTTCCCTATCATTCATTGCCCCTGGGGGTTCCTCTGCACAGCAACCAGCATCCTCGCATAGTTGGTCAATGTAGGTCCTTGCTTAGTAGCCCACACTAGCATGCCCATGGGTTGGCTTCCACAGGAGGACGTCGCTTATAAGCTCGTCCTTGCTTCTCCAGCAGTGCCCCGCGTGCCTGGTCCGTCTTACTCGGATGGTTTGTGAGACGGAGGGGGGCATGTGACCATACAGCTGCCTCCTTGTGGGGTGCTGTTTCCACGACTTGTTCAAGACCGCACGCAGCATTCTTGTGCAGGTCCCATCTAGCTTATTCAAGAGGCGCTTCGTTAGGATCCAGGTGGTGCAGCCATACAGCAGAACTGATATAACCACAGCCTGGAAGAATTGTCGCTTTAGCTTGTCAGTGAGATCTGATTTCCAAATTACTGATAATTTGTTTGTGGCTAGCCATGCCTTTCATATTCGTGTATTAATATCGCTCTCACATACCTAGGTAGTAACATTGTATTTACCGCGTACCCCACTTGTACGGGTTAGGCACAAGGCCCTATTAACGTGGGACCACCCACAAACCGAAGCTCATGGGTGGCGGGTGAAAAATTGCGTCGATCCCGTCGGCAATCCCCCTCAAGGGGGGCGCCTCAGGCACTAGGCAATAAATCTAGCCCTGCCCCTTTAAGTCAAGGGGTCAGGTGTTGCCTGGGGGATGGCCCCCTGGGATCGACGCCGTTATTTATAGCACTCCCCACCCGTTGGTAGTAACATCTCTATTATAATACGATTAAACATTTATCAAATGAATCAAATTTAATTTAATCAGCATTAAATAACCCATTTGTAATTGATATGCCGTTAAACAAATAAACCAATCAACTTAATCAAATTTGACCGAACAGTGTGTTGTTCTTCCCTTTTCTATTCATCCCTGTAGATGATATATCATTTTTTTCACCGCATCTTTCTAAACGCCCCATGGTGAAATAATTTTAATTGATGCTCGCCACACGATCCATCCCCGCATTGTTACGAAGGTGGTTTACGCTGTTACCAAGGTGACAATTTTATTCTCGTTCTCTTCCTCCTCGGCTCTTCCACCCCCACCCCCATTTTTATATCCACATCTTCCGAATATTTTTCTCATTATTTTATTATTCTTTTCTTCCCTCTCTCCCTTCTTCTTCTTCTTCTTCTTCTTCTTCTTCTTCTTCTTCTTCTTCTTCTTCTTTATCATCACCATAAATGTTCTCCTTTTGTTATTCAAACCATATTTTTTAGCGAATTTACATTAGAATTAATTGCAAATCAAATATATATTATATATATATATATATATATATATATATATATATATATATATATATATAACGAACGTGGGAAATGATACATGACACAGGGTTAATTACTTAAGCGAAATTTAACAGGTTTGGATTCGGAGTTTTCCCTCTCCTAGACTGATTACTTAACCAAGGTTAAAGAGTTCAGTCTGCACTGCTATTTACTACTGTATAGCTGGAGCAAAAATAGTTGGAGTCATACCTTTCCTAATGTCATTAGCGCTATGCGGAATGCAAACAGCCTCGTTTGGGATTTGAACCCGTCTCACCGTGTCCATTTCCCACGACGGTAACAATTACATCACGCATCAACCAAATAAATAAATATATAGATAAATATGAAGTAAGCTATCATCCTCATGTCGCACTGACAACATGGATTCTCTGAGATTTCCTCACGTTTACTCGTCCCTACTGGCCATCACTTCTATCAAATTCTTCGCACGACATTTAGCGTCCGTACAGATCCCTTTAGTCCACGAGCAAGGTTCTTGTATTTTTTCTCTTTCATTTTTACTGTGAATATTTATGTAAGCCCAACGCATCGATCAGGATGCGACAAAAGATCAAAGCTTAAACGGAATTTAACTGCTTTAAATTCAGAGTTTCCTTTTCCTAGATCGGTTGCCATACCAAAGTTAAAGAGCCACGTCTGTACTACTATTTAAAAGTAAAAGTAAAGTCGTCGGGGTGGCCTAAAGTCGGTATCAGCCAGACAGTGAGGGAGTCTATCCCCTTTTCACTAGCGCTAGACCAAAGAGATTATTTTGGCGTCAGAGGTAGAGCACCACATCTACCATCAGCTCCTTACTTTACCACACAGATCCCTGTGTTATTCATACGCTGAGTTGGCGAGGGCCGGTATCGAACTAGGGACCTTGTTGTTCCTATTCGAACGCACTACCGCCTGAGCTGACACACATGGAGAATAGTTGGGTGCATACCTTTCCCAAGGGTATTAGGGTGATGTGAATTGCAAAACAGTCGAGTCCAGGATTTGAACACGGGTGGCCGTAGCCGTTGCCGTGTCTACATCCTACGACTATAACCGTTACATGACGAGCCTCTTTGTCGTGACTCAGTCGTATGGCCACGTATTCAAATTGTCAGACTGACTTTTTCTTGGGTGAGTATTTTGCGTGCAACGGCGAAACAGTTTCTCGGGTTCGTCATAAAATGTTTAGACAAGTTTTAGTGTAATGAGGATGAGAGAGAGGAGGGATAAATGAGAGGGAATGGGAGAGTGTAGAGTAAATCGAGAGAGAGGGGGGAGAGAGAGAGGGGAGAGAGAGAGAGAGCAAGAGAGAGAGAGAGTAGGGATAAATGAGAGGGAATGGGGAGAGTGTGGAGTGACTCGAGAGAGAGGGAGAGAGAGTGTGAGAGAGAGAGAGAGAGGGAGAGAGAGTAGGGATAAATGAGAGGAGTGAGAGAGTGTAGAGTAAATCGAAGAGAGAGTGGGATAGGAGAGCAAGAGAGAGGGAAGAGAGTAGGGATAAATGAGAGGGAATGAGAGAGTGTGGAGTAAATCAAGAGTGAGAGGGAGAGTAAGAGGGTGGGAGAGAGAAAGCAAGTGAGAGGGAGAGAGGAGTAGGGATAAATAAGAGGGAGTAAGAGAGTGTGGTGTAACGAGAGAGAGAAGGAGCGAGAGAGTGGGAGAGAGAGAGCAAGAGAGGGAGGGAGAGAGTAGGGATAAATGAGAGGAGTTGAGAGAGTGTGGGAGTAACTCGAAAGAGAGAGGGGGAGAGAGGGGAGTGGGAAAGAGAGAGCAAGAGAGAGGGAGAGAGTGAGTAGGGATGAATGAGAGGGAATGAGAGAGAGGTTTAGAGAGAGAGTGGAAGAGAGAGAGAGTAGGGATAAATGAGAGGGAATGAGATTGTAGAGTAAATCGAGAGAGCGGGGGGAGAGAGTGGGAGAGAGAGAGCAAGAGAGGGAGAGAGAGAGTAGGGATAAATGAGAGGGAGTGAGAGAGTGTGGAAGTAACTCGAGAGAGAGAGAGGGGGAGAGAGGGAGAGAGAGAGCAAGAGAGAGGGAGAGAGTAAGTAGGGATGAATGAGAGGGAACTAGAGAGAGGGTGAGAGAGAGAGAGTGGAAGAGAGAGAGAGAAAGAGAGAGGAAGAGAGAGAGTAGGGATAAATGAGAGGGAATGAGATTGTAGAGTAAATCGAGAGAGCGGGGGGGTTGGAGAGAGTGGGAGAGAGAAAGCAAGAGAGGGAGAGAGAGAGTAGGGATAAATGAGAGGGTGCGAGAGAGCGTGGGAGTAACTCGAGAGAGAGAAGAGAGAGAGAGGGGAAGAGAGGGGAGAGAGAGAGAGCAAGAGAGAGGCAGAGAGTGAGTAGGGATGAATGAGAGGGAATGAGAGAGAGTAGAGTAACTCGAGAGAGAGAGAGAGAGAGAGGGGGGAGAGAGGGAGAGAGAGAGGGGAGAGAGAGTAGGGATAAATGAGAGGGGAGTGAGAGAGTGTGGAGTAACTCGAGAGAGAGAGGGAGAGAGAGCAAGAGAGAGGGAGAGACAGAGTGGGGAGTGAAATTGTCTATTGCTCTATATATTGTTATTGTATTTAGATTCATTATGTTTTTACATTTGTTTCACTGTACAACAAATAGGTTATATGCAAAGTGCATGGGCACTTTTAAAAAAGAGTCTGCAATATAAGTTGTTTTTGACTAACACACGGTGCGCGGAGAACCAAATGACTGCATAAAAGAGTAGGTTGATTTTTATACCAAAACTCGGAATAACCGGAGAAAGCTGCTAATTAACATAAATAAAAACTGTACGTTGATATGAAATGGTTTAGTCGACTCATAGTGTGAGTAGTATAGTAGGTTCTCTGTAGAAGACTGTTTATGTCTGAAGTCACCCTGGCGCAACACCATGAAGCTAGGAGGCCCAGAAGAAAGCTGCGGCAACAAAGCACCAGCACATCAACATCTTCAGGGACAGCCTTCACATGCGACATCTGTGGTCGAGAATGGTTTTCGAACATTGAACTTTACAGTCAAAGGAGGCGCTGTAACTTCAGGGGCACAATAACTATATTATAGTCTTCCGAGACTGAAATGCCAATAATATAGTGTTAGCAATATATATATTGAAACTAGTCATAAAAATACTAAAGTTTAAAATAGATAGATAAAGCAATTTGTGAATAAAAGGAAATGAATCCGACGGTAGGTAGTATGATACAAAATTTAAAAAAACACTGGTTTAAATGAGATAAGTGGTGAGTTTATTGGCCGACGCTGCAGTGTTTCGATCTATTAATTAGATCATTTTCATGGCTTTTGTTGGTATGTGGAAGGTGAGAAAAAATGTTTTTATCTCAGAATAAGGAGAAAGGCGAGTAATAGTCCTTGTTTATCGGTCTGTTTAAAATTTGAAGTCTGAGAAAAAAGAACGTTGAAAAAATGAACGGTTTGAAATATGACGTCAAATATTCTTTTTTGCGGTGTGAGTATTAGAATGTGTAAATATTTGTATCGAAAAAAGCATTGTGTCTTTTTTATGTGTTTATGAATGTGTGGTTTCGCGTGTGTGTAAAGCAATTTATATTCTAAAATGCTTAAAATAGATTTGATAGAACAATTTTTTATTCAAAATACATTTACCTAGCTTAATAGAAATATTTTTTTTAATAAACTACCGCTGTTGCTTAGCGTCATCTTGGTGATAAAAACAAAAAAATGAGTTTAGTTAAATATTAAACAGTTTTAATAATGAAAGACAAATTATACTCTACCTTGATAATGGTTCGGATAAGAACCGAAAGTATTTGGTCAGCCAATAATGGTTCTTTCGGAGAAATCGTTAATGCTTTTCAAGATTGTGAGATCAAAAGAATTATTAGAAAACTTGAAAAAAAAACAAAAAAAAAACTTGAAAATGATAAGGATTCTGTTTTGTCTAATGAAATTTGTTGAATATATATAATATATATATATATATATATATATATATATATATATATTTGGAGGATATGTGCTTAATTGAAGTCATACCTATTTTTTGAAAATTAATCAGTTAATAATTGATGAATTTAAGCGGGATATATGTTCAAATGTAAGGCTAAACAAATCGAGAAAATGTCAATCCCTGAATGTACATTTACGTACTCATATATATATATATGTATATATATATATATATATATATATATGTGTGTGTGTGTGTGTGTGTGTGTGTGTGTGTGTGTGATAGCATCTCATTATACTTGTAATATATTAATAGTAGAGGAAGATGCAGGTAGATAAGCTCGAGGGATTGATTGATTTTTTTTTCTTTACGAATAATCGAAGACTGTCAGACGCCAGAAGACACACTCGCCATTTTTGCGTTACTTTCAACAGAACTCGTTTACATTCATTTAAGACAATCAACGAGATTATTGTTCTCTTTTATAACCTTCTCCACTGGAACTGTAGAATATGCCGACTGCATCTCAGCAAAGGAGTAAGGCCCCTTCCCAATATGGCCACCTGTTAGTTGTGGGTGGCAATCCGTGACGTTTAAGGGCGGGATCTTGCAACACTCCACTTCGGCTCTTACTTCGGTTAAAGAGTCCCCTCCAAGCCCTAGCACCTATACGATTGTCCCGACCGTATTGCTTTAATGTCACCTCACCGACCCTTTTTATAATCTATTAATAATGGAGATTAGTGCTCTATTTGTCTGTGACTGAAACTTGCCGTCGTTTGGTGACCCCTGTGCTAGAATAAGTAAAGCTTAATAAACATCTGGTAGGGGTTATTTGTCTCATACCCCACTTGTATGGACTGGGCACAAGGTTTCGTTTTAATCTGGCCCCCACCCACAAGCCGAAGCTCTTGGGTGGGAAAGAACAAAAATTGCGTCGATCTCCGCGGCATTCCCCCTCAAGGGGGCGCCTCGGGCGCTGGGCAATAAACCCAGCCCTGCCCCTTTAAATCAAGGGGGCAGGTATTGCCTCGGGAGATAGCCCTCTGAGATCGACGCTATTATTTAACTCTCAACAAGTCCAGCGGCCGAAGCTCACTGGACCCCCAGTTAGACCGGGTGGAAGGTTAGCTTAATAAACATCTGGTAGGGTAAGCAACGAGAGAGACATGTGTCAGAATAATCAAAGCTTGAACAACAACGGGTTAGGCAAGCAATCAAAGCCCCATGTGCCAGACTTGGCAAACCTTAGTAAACAACAACAGGTAGGGTAAAACAACAACAACGGTAAACAACCCGGTAAAAAGAAAAGGATACCAAATTAGTTTTATTTAACAAATCACAAGTGTTCATCCACAGTAAACTCTTCCTAATCAAACCCACTTTGGAAGAATGGAGACCAACTTTAAGAAAGTCTAGAAAGGAACAAGTCATTGTGTCCCAATTACGCATTGGTCACACAAGACTAACGCACTCCTATAATACTCAAACAAGAACAACAACCACAATGTGGAACATGTCAAACACCTTTGACTGTTAAACACTTATTCATGGAATTCAGGGTTTTTTGCTCACATCAGAAACCGTTATTTTAAGGCAAACAATATGAAAGATCTATTTGAAAATGTCAACATGGAGGACATTCTGTCCTTTTTGAGGGAAATAAAATAATACCATAGAATATAGACATGAACTTAATCAATACCATACAAAATGATCCCTAATGGTGCTAACACATTGTTAAAACCAATTACTAAAAAGTATAAATATAAACACACAACATATATTACTTCCTAACCCGTTAGGCACGACATAACCCCAGACGGGTTGATATGCGTTAAATCAATAAACCAAACCAAACTAAACAAGTGTTTGCGCCTACATACCAAAGTCATTTCGGCAATCCACCTTGATTCCGCGGTAACAATAAAGAGATTACCTTTTCCAAATCAGAGGATAGGAATCGAGACATGATGGGCAGTCTACTTAATCGACTCTATCAAAACTCTCACCTCATACCACACCAACACCTTACTGAAATCTTATCCCCCTACCATACCAACACCATTTTGCTATTTATAGGTTTTACCCCAAAACATTGCTCATCTTTCTCTTCAGAACTTTCAATAAATATTGTATATTTACGAGTAGGACCTGTGGATATACCACAGTATGAGAATTTCAATATTACAACGTTTGATATATTTACTTATTTTACTTATATTTACTTAAGAGGTATAGCAATATTCAATATGCAAATAGTATGATAACCTTGGTTGAACTCTCTCTCTCTCTCTCTCTCTCTCTCTCTCTCTCTCTCTCTCTCTCTCTCTCTCTCTCTCTCTCTTTCTCTTTCTTTTCTTCTTTTCATTATTTGTTCGATTGAGACAGATTACCGTTATCCCCCTCTCTCTCTCTCTCTCTCTCTTTCTTTCTTTCTTTCTTTCTTTCTTTCTTTCTTTCTTTCCCTTCTTTTCATTATTGTCGATTGAGACAGATTACCATTACCCCCCCTCTCTCTCTCTCTTCTCTCTCTATATATATATATATATATATATATATATATAATATATATATATCTGTATTTTCCCTAGTGTACTTCTCTTTTTTCTTTTTTTTTTCTGTGTAGCATGTCCTTTTCTTTCTTTCTTTCTTTATAATAAAAACGGAATAGTCTATTATTTAGCTGAGGTGATGACACCTATAAAAATAAGAATTTTTGCGGATAAGCAACACCAGATACTCAGGATTTACATTTTTGAGTTTCATCTTGGTCGATCTGAGCGTTCTCATTTTTAACCAGAGAGTGTAGCAAGATGATAAGGTCGGAAGATTAAAGAACAAGCCCTCTTGTTGTATATTTACAGCCATGTAAAACTTTTGCTATTGTTAATACCACCTTTTCTTACTTACTTCTTCCCTATATGTGTACTAACATAGAAGCGATTTACCTCTACATGGGCTATAAAAGGAGATAGCTTTTCAGCCCAGAGGAGAGGAATCAACATCACAGGATGAGTCTATTTAACAACGCTATCGAACCTCTCACTTCAAACCACACCCCACACTCTACCGATCTCTCCCCCCTCCCCCACTACCACGCCAAGACCTACTGACTCTCAATTCATACCACACCAACCCAGCGTACTCTACATCAACAGACACATAAATATCGCTTTATTTTACTTTTCCTTTTCCCCTTGAAACAATTACGTATTTACACACATATCTATTCAAGTTTTGTTTTTGCTTTTTCATGTTTTATCCTTTATTAATTTGTTTTATGTTTCACTCATTTTTTAAATCAATTTCTTAATATATCATTGATTTATAACCTTATTGTATTTTCATTTAGCTTTTCTTATGAAAAATGGAGGCTTGAACGTTTTGTAACCCCCTCTCGGACAAAAATAGGGTGTTGATTTTATTGAACTTTGGTCTTTGCTAGTCTCCAACAATTTTCTTTTATAAAAATATGCTCGGTTGCTGGACAAACATACAGAATCTTTCTTATATATATATATATTATGGAGGCGCGTGGGCTAGTGGTTAGAGTCGTGGAAAATGGACTCGTCGACTCGAGTTCAATTCCTAGACGAAGCTGTTGGCATTTCACATAGCGCAAATACCCTTGGGAAAGGTATGAATCCATATATTCGCCCTCCAGCTATGGGTTAAATATTACGGCAGACTGGGCTCTTCAGCCTTGGGTAGGTAACCAGTCTAGGAGAGGGATAACTCTGAATTCAAAATTCCTGAGGTCGGTCATTGATTGGGTTTGTGGCAACCTTTGATGCACCAATTCTTTCCTATCGACTGTGCCAAAAAGTGTGGATGGTCCAACACAAGCCTTCACCACTATAAAACAAATCCCTGTGTGGGAGTTAATTGTGTGTATGAACCCTCATACGTCGAAAATCGACGAGAGAGTCCATTATATATATATATATATATATATATATTTATATGAGAAGTAAACAAACAAACAATGTGTTTTTTGGTATGGCTTTTTTTTTTAGCCGACAATTTTTGGGAGAATATGTGCTTAATTGAAGTCGTACCTAATTTTTGAAAATAAATTAATTAATAATTAATGAATTAGGCGGGCATATCCATTCAAATGTAAGGCTATATATATATATATATATATATATATATATATATATATATATATATATATATATATAAGAAAGATTCTGTATGTTTGTCCAACAACTAGCCCCTCTACATGAATAAGATGGGACACAAGGTCAATTTCTTAAGCGGAGCTTAACAGGTTTGAATTCAGAGTTTTCCTTCTCCTCGATTAGTTGTCTAACCAAAGGTAAAGATCCCTGTCTGTTTTACTATTTACCCATAGCTGGAGGTAGAGTAGTTGGATTCATAGCTTTCCCAATGGTAATAGTGCTATGTGAAATGCAAACAGTCTCGTCCATGATTTAAACTCGTCTCGTCGTGTCTAAGTTAGGATACATGCGACTTTTAGTCACTCCTTGTATTGGCTGGTTACGCCAGGCCCTAGCACCTATATGATTGTCCCAACCCTATTGTCCTTATGGCAAGTCCCTCAAACCTTTTTATCATATGCGTGCTAGAAGGTGGTGGCTAAGTTTTTTTTTAATCCTGGGCATGACGTTAAACTCTATCTGATGGTGAAGTTCCAAATCAGGAGATAATGGGAAAGTGGAGTACCTCTTCATCCGCATTACATCCAGGTTCACTCTGACCCGGAGTGGTAGTAACTGTTAGGATTCCATCTATGGGTTAAATTGAAAAAAAAATGTGTCTAAAAAAGTGTTTTAAAAAAATTAGTTGACAAACGTTGAGTACCCACAAGAACCAATAAAGCAAAAACATTTTTGGCATAAAATAACCCAATGATTCGACATGCCCCTGTAGGGGATATTTTCGTATTTGCCTGGGGAGTTGTCTGTCCGTTTAATGTCACTGGTTCCCACTAGGGCCCTCGTGTATTTAAGCGGCTGTTTTGGATTTCTCTTCCTCTTTGCCTGCTGCTCGACCTACGAGACACAATGAGGTAGTCTTATGACTACCCCTTTCTTGTTGGGGCTTTGCCCCCCCCCTTACATTACTGTAAGTGATTTATACAGCATGGACTATTCCAGTCTCATGTCTGTTGCTTTTATGTTCATATTACTATTGTATACGTATGTATGTTTCATGTACACTTCTATGTAATTTATGTATCCTTTGTGTATTCATGTGCTGTAACATATTAAATGTTTTGTCCCTCAACCTTTGTCGGAGTTTGTTTGCGTTTCAACGAGTTATGACTTTGTCATAACCTTTGAATCTTACACCCCGAATCCAACCAGCCAACCAACCAACCACTTCTTGCATTTCTAGAGGTCTTAACACTGTATTAATCTTTACGCTTAGACCTTCATATAATCAACAAAAGCGATACAAAAAGGGACGATAGCTTTTCCAATCTTTCTTACCCTTGATATACTGAGTTTATATTTATTGAGTGCTACTGATGAAGTAAAGAGGTTCGTGTAGAAGGTTTTGCAGCCTCCTCCATCTTCCCCTGAAAACTGATGAAGCAGCATTTAAAGGAGAACATTGAGTGATATAAATGAGGGGAGAGGAGGGTATATAAAGATGTCACTGTAACACGGTCGGGGGTGGAAACGCTCGATATATATATATATATATATATATATATATACAGCTAGAGGTAACTGTTAAAATGTCGAGCCGCACTGATGAGAAGTAAACTTCGAAACACATGTCTGTGGATGACTGATATATATGCTTCCCATTCCCATGGTTGAGCACTGTGGGGGGATATTAATTGTAACTTCACCGTTTGGCATTAGCCGTGACCCGTCTGTTTACAGATTTGAGTTCTCTGGTGATTGTAAAAACATACCGCCGTAAAGTATGTACCAATTAATTGTTCACCCTAGACTAACGGCCCGCTGATAGCCGCAAGGGTAAGGAACTTAACAGACGAATATTCTGTCGGGTTTCGATCCCGGCTAAAGGTAGCTGTTAAAATGTCGAGCCGCACTGATGAGAAGTAAACTTCAAAACACGTGTCTGTGGATGACTTATATATATATGTATATATATACACACACACACAAGGTGTGTCATAAAATATCGAGATTGAAGAGGTATTTACCAAGAGAGAAATGATCAATGAATGGAACGTTAATTTTTTCAGAATACAGGCTGTGTCAAAAAGTACAATAATCTTGATACTTTTTTGACACACCTTATATATATATATATATATATATATATATATATATATATATATATTTGGGAGAATATGTGCTTTTTAATTTTAATATATATTAATATATATTAATATATATTATATATATATTAATATATATTAATATATATTAATATGTGCTTTTTAATTTTAATATATATTCAGAAATATATATTCAGAGATTGATTTTTCTCGATTTGTTTAGCCTCTCATTTAAGTAGTTTAAATCCCGCCTAATTAAACATAAATGAATTAACTTTCAAAAATTAGGTCTAACTAAAATTAAAAAGCACATATTCTCCCAAATATACTGTCGGCTGAAAATAGCTAAAAAGTTGTTTACATATATATATATATATATATATATATATATATATATATATATCAACTCCTCCGCACGAGCAGGATGTGACACAAGATCATTTTTAGCGGTGTTTACCAGGTTTTTGAATTCATTGTTTTCCTTTTTCTAGACCAGTTGCCGTAACAAGGTTGAAGATTCTAGTCCACCCTACAATTTACCGCTAGTTGGTGGGAGAATAGTTGGATTCATACCTTTCTCAATGGTATTAGTGCCATATGAAATGCAACCAGCCTCGTCCAGGATTTAAATGCATATCGTTGTGTCCACATCCTTCGAGACTACCATTACACCACGGGCACTTCCCATATACATAAGTATACAGCTATGGATAAATAGTTGGACAGACTAGTATGTTTAATCTTTGTTATGCAACCATCCGAGGGGAAGGAAAACTTAATTCCACTAAATAAATTGACCTAGTGTCATATCCTACTTGTCTGTAGGGGTTGGTAAAGATGTATACAAACATGGACTATATATATATATATATATATATATATATATATATATATATATATATATACCCAATTCATGTACAGTGTGACATTTAAACGATCTACCGGTCGTTACTGTTGAAAAAGCACCGGTCGAAAGGGCCCTTAAGTTATATATATATATACATTTGTAAATAGAGGAATTATGCTATATATATATCAATTAAATTACCACGACCAAACAACTCGGCCATTCAGCTAATAAGGCTGAAACACCTGTCCAGTGTTCTGCCTGTCACACACGGTGTTTGCCGGTAATTTAGTGGTAATTTAATTAATTAATATATATATATATACACATATACATATATATATATATATATATATATATATATATAACACTCAGCCACAGTCAGGATATGACATGGTTCATTTTTAAGCAGAGTTCTACTGGTTTGATTTAAGTTTTCCTTCTCCAAAACCACTTACGTTAAAGAACACAATCTGCTAAACTATTAACCAGTAGCTGCACGAGAAGGGGGGGGGCGGTAAGAAATGGATTTGTGCTTTTCCCAAGAGCCTTAGCGTGAAGTAAAATGCAAATGGCCTCATTCAGGATTTGAAATTGGCTCACCGATTCCATTTCCCACGCCTGGTCTCTTTAAGCCTGGATTTCAATGTAGGTATATTTTACTGAAAATGACAAACAAGGATTTACTTCTTAGCTCTTTATTCAGCTTTTCTTGTTGACGAATGAGATGTCACAACTATTTAGGCATTGGGGACAGTTTAGACATTGTCCAAATTGATTGTTCGTGTAGTCCGTAAAGTATCCGTATTCAGAACGGAAGTTTTTAAACTGCAATTCAACCAGTTGGGACATCTGGTTCAACAAGACCTGAATAAAAAAGCTAAACATTAAAAATTTCTCTGAATTTTTGATAATTAGTATTATTTTTATTATTCGGACTATTGTCCTCATCTTTTTTATTATCAGTACAACGTTTCGGCCGATGTGCCCTCCGACCTTTTTCAGGTATTTCTTGTCGGACTCAGGAACCTTCTCGGACTCGGGACACATAGCCTAGTGGATAAAGGAGTTAGGTTAAGACAGTTCTAAGTGACAGTTATTTCTAGACCGGAGGTTCAATCCTAGTCAGGGGCAGCAGTAACATAGAATAATATTTAACACAGCTTATTACCTGTACCCAAGCAATGGTCAGCGGAATGTTAACAGGATACTCCAGTGGACTGAATAAAGAGTTAGGTTCAAAGTTCCGTGATAGCTCCCGATTACTACAAGAAGGTTCCCGATTACGACAAGAAGGTTCCCGAGTCCGAGATGGTTCCCGATCCCAAGACGTCACCGAGTCCGACAAAAAATACCCGAAGAAGGCCGGAGGGCACATCAACCGAAACGTTGTACGGATAACAATGAAGATGAGGACAATAGTCCGAATAATACAAATAATACTAATTAAAAATGTGTGTTATTTTCAATAAAATAGGCAGAGAATATACACAAGATGTGTCAGAAGAGTATCGAGATTTTTGTACTTTTTGACACACCTTTTATTCTGAAAAAGAATAACGTTCTATTCCTCAGAATACAAGGTGTGTCAAAAAAGCACCAAGTTTAAAGCTGTATTTACCGAGTTAGAAATGAAGAATGAATGGAACGATATTTTTTTTTAGAATAAAATGTGTGTGAAAAAGTACAAAAAATCCTTTTTTGACACACCTTGTATATATATATATATAATTACAGGGCTTGGGGATATACAACATTATGATAATTTAATTATTACAACGTTTGATATGTTTACTTAAGAGCTATTGCGAAATAGTTCAATATGTAAAAAGTATAATAATCTTGATTTAAATCTCCCTCACTCTTTTTCTTTCTTTCTATCTTTCCTTCTTTTCATCTTTCCATTTTCTTCGATTGAAACAGATTAGCGTTATCGCTTCCGCATTCTCACTACACACTTTCTCCCTCTCTCTTTCTCTCTCCCCCCATCTCTCTCTCTCTCCCTCTCTCTCTCTCTCTCTCTCTTTCTCTTTCTCTCCCTCTCTCTCTCTC
The DNA here is from genome assembly GCA_023376005.1 of Doryteuthis pealeii. Classification (NCBI taxonomy): domain Eukaryota; kingdom Metazoa; phylum Mollusca; class Cephalopoda; order Myopsida; family Loliginidae; genus Doryteuthis; species Doryteuthis pealeii. The sequence continues at coordinate 22,702,089 of CM042153.1, forward strand.
CCTCTCTATCTTTTCTCCTTCACTTTCTTACTTTCTTTCTTATTATATTTTAGCTGTGTAGCATGTCCTTTTTTTACCCTTTCTTTCATTATGATAAAAACTGAATGGTTCAGTATTTAACTGATGTAATGACACTCATAAGAAATAAGAATTCGGCAGATAAGTAACACCAGATAATAAGGATTTACGTTTGTGCACTCTATATTGGACAATTTGAACGGTCTTATTTTTAACCAGAGAGTGGTACAAGATGATAACGGTCGTATTTTTGAAACACTAGTATTATTATATAGACTAGCACAAAATAAAAAAACACCCCCGGGCGATGTAAAAATAGATTTTTGAAACATATTGCCAGAGGGGTGGGAGTAAAAATTCAATGTCAGCGAGTTTGTACCCTAAGTAAGTAAAATCATCAAATTCATTAAAGGATTAAAAAATAAAACAATTTGAAATGTAAACTTTAAATATGTATTAAAATAAAACAAACTATATATAGATATATAATACCAGTCATGTATTTATTAAAACTTGTTTTAAAAAACAATGAGGACTGTTGCATATTCAAATTTTGAGTGTATTTATTCTGTTATGACGATTTTGGGTAACGTGACGTAGGTAGTGACGTAATTTTTTTACAGACAAAAACCGGAAGTGAATCTCCATTATTAATAGAGATATGAGATTAACTTTCTGACAAGATTCTTTACAACTGGGTATTTTCCATTAATTTGGCAATGTAAAAAGTTCTTTTTTTTCAATAAACATCAAACTGTATGCACCCAAAGGTAAGAGAGGACATTTTACATGTTGCCTTTGATATTGATTTTCGGGGGTGGAGGTCTTTAAAACGACCCCCTTCCCAGTAAAAAGTATTTTTTAATTAAATGAAACAGGTACGTTTGTTCCAGATATCATACATTTTACAATAATTCAAGTTAACTCCAAATTCAACCTATAAATCTATATTTCAATAGAAGCAATGGTAATATTCGCGGAGCTCCATCCCGGCCTCCTGCCTCAAAAACCGTTAGGCGGTGGCTGCTGAAAAAAAACACCAGCTACGATTGAAGTCCGTAGCCGAAGCGGTGTCCCTTGAAAAAGCAACAACAACAAAAAAAAAAAAACAACCAACTTAGGGCGTCTTTCCCGAAAATTCAACTCCAACCCTAAACCCTAACCCTAAACCCCTCTAGTAAAAATTAGCAGTTTTATTACAAAATTTGTGGTTTCTGTTTTTTCTGGGTCATCCTGTATACAGAGTGACCTAGAAAAAACAGAGCCCAAATTATTTATTTATTTTCCCATTAAACTAACCCTAAACACCAACACCAACCCTAACCCTAACTTTAAACCCAAACCCTAACCCTAGTTTTTTTTCAAGTGACACCACTTCGGCTACAGACTGGTGGGGTTTTTTTTCAGCAGCCACCGACTAGCGGTTTTTGAGACAGGAGGCCGAGGCGGAACTCCGCGAATATACCCGAAGCAATTTAATTCTTCAGGTTTCCATTGCACAATTAAATCTTTAAAAAATTCAAATCAATTTTAAATTTTAGTTTTAAAATGTGTCCTTAAAATTCAAATCATTATTTATAAATGAGAACTCGTCCTTTTTACCCTTGGAGAAAATCTGCTGGGAATTGAACTGCAAAATGAAAAATTAATTAAAAAGCAAAACATTTTTGTTTTTTTGTTTTAAGAAAGCTTTTATCAATTTTTTGTTTTAATGAAATTTTGGTGTGATGAAAAAAGAATATAAAAAAATATAAGCTGAAAAGTTGATTATTAAAAGATTTATTTTCATTTCAGTTTTTGATTAAAAGTTGGTTTTAAAATTTTTTTATTCAATTTTCCCCGGCTGAGGTTTTTAAAATATTTCAACAAAATTGAAAAAAATGTTTAAATTTTATTTAAATTATTTCTTATGAGTGTCGTCACATCAGCTAAATAATGTTTGTTTTGTTTTTTTTTGTTTGTTTGTTTTGTTTAACGGCATATCAATCTCAGTGGGTCATTTAATGCCGATAAAGTTTTGAAATAAATCAATTCTTAATGGATAATACAATTTTGTTATAAATACATTTTTCTATTTAACCCATAGATGGGACCCTAACAGGTACTACCACTCCGGGTCAGAGTGGACCAGGGAGCAATGGTGATGAAGGGGTGCTCCACATTCCCCAAACCTCCAAAACTGGAACCTCACCATCAGATAGAGTTTAACGTCATTCCCAGGACATGTAGACCCGCAGCCACCACCTTCTAGTACCCATATGATAAAAAGGTTTGGGGCTTGCCATAAGGGCAATAGGGTTGGGAAAATCATATAGGTGCTAGGGCTTGACGTGACCAGCCGATTGATCGGAGGGGGCCTCTCCGACCGCCCGTCTAGCCCAAGATAGGGCCAAAGTGGAGTATTGTAAGTCATGAACTGCTCATCCACCTGGGCTCTATCCTTAAGCATCACGGGTCGCCACCCACGGACAACAGCTGGCCCCATTGGGGGAGTCTTACCCCTCTGCAGAGGTGCAGTCGGTGCATTCTAACGCCCCAGCCGACAGGGCGGCTAAATAATGGATCATTCCGTTTTTATTATAAAGAAAGAAAGGGAAGAAAAAGAACATGCTACACAGATAAAATATAATAAGAAAGAAAGGAAGTAAGAAAGTGAAGGAGAAAAGATAGATATATCGATAGATAGATAGAGTGGGTGAGAATGCGGAAGCCATAACGCTAATCTGTTTCAATCGAACATAATGTTAAAAATAATTTCATTTAATGAATAACTTCCAAAAATGTAATATGGAAATTTGCAATAATGATTGTGGATATACCACAATATAACAATTTAGTTATCACAACATTTGATATGTTTACTTAAGAGCTATTGCTAAATAGTTCAATATGTAAAATGTATAATAATCTTGATTAACTCCCTCACACTCCTTTTCTTCTTTCTTTCCTTCTTTTCATCTTTTCAATATGTTCGATTGAAACAGATTAACGTTATCACTTTCGTGTGCTCACTTTTTTTTAACTTTCTCATTCATTTATCTTCTTCGCTTCCTTCCCTTATTTACTCATTCTTTCTTTCTTTCTTTCTTTCTTTTTCCATAATTCTCTTTTGATTCATTAGCAGTCGCAGTTTCCATCTCTTCCCTTTTCTTTAGTTCTGTAATGTCTTCCCTTTTTCTTTTTCTTCCTTTCTTACCCATCCTCTCTCTCTCTCTCTCCTCTCTCTCTCTCTCTCTCTCTCTCTCTCTCTCTCTCTCTCTCTCATTTCTCCTCTCTCTCTTTCTCCCTTCTCTCTCTCCCTCCCTCTCTCTTTCTCTCTCTCTCTCTCTCTCTCTCTCTCTCTCTCTCTCTCTCTCTATTTCTTCTTATTCCCTTAATTCCTTACTCCTGTATTCTTCATCCTATCTTGGATTATTATTCCTCATCTTTATTGTTATCTGCACAATGTTTCGGCCGATGTCAGATTTGAATTCTCGTGAAGGCTCCTGATTACGACATAAAGGTTCCCGAGTTCGAGAACGTTCCTGAGTCCGGCAAGAAATAACTGAAAGGGGACCGGAGAGCACATCGGCTGAAATATTGTCCAGATAACAATAAGGATGAGGACAAAAGTCCGAATAATCCAAATAATCCAAATTATCAAGCTTCATCTAAAAGAAAATCACAGAAATAGTATCCTTTATTCTTATATTTCTTTCTATTATTCTTATTTATTTATTTAATCCTTTCTTTCTTTATTTATTTATTTATTTCCATCTTTCTTTCTTTCTTTCTTTCTTTCTTTCTCTCGTCCATCTTTCTTCCTATCTTTCTTTCCTTTGTCTTTCTTCCTGTCTTTTTCTTTCCTTCATCTTTCCAATTATATTGTTTTTCTGTCACATTTTTCCCCATTGCCATATTCTTTCTTCCTTTTTTTCTTTCTTTCTTTCTTTCAATTATCAGCAATTGTAGTTTTCCAGAGGTTTTTTTTCACATTTCTTTTCTTCTTCCTCTTATCAGCTGTCGTAGTTTTCCGTTTTTTTTGTCTCATTTTTCTTCTTCTTTTTCTTCTCTTATTTCCTTATTCTTTCTTTCTTTCGTTCTTTGTTTCTTTCTTCCCTTCTTTCTTTTATTCTTTCTTCCATTCTTCCATTCTTCCATTCCTTCATTCTTTCATTCTTTCTATCTTTCTTTCTTTCTTTCTTTCTTTCTTTCTTTCAATTATCAGAAGTCGTAGCTTTCCATTTTTTATCTCATTTTTTCTTCTTCCTTTTCTTCTCTTATTTCCTTACTCCCCTTTCTTTCTTTCTTTCTTTCTTTCTTTCTTTTATTCTTTCTTCCATTCTTCCATCCTTCCATTCTTTCTTTCTTTCTTTCTTTCTTTCTTTTTTTCAATTATCAGCAGTCCCGATCTTCCGTTTTCATACAGCAATTGGCATTCCATCCAATTTGGATCGCATTCAACTTCATTTCCTCGAAATTATCATTAACCTGACCTCCTTTTCTCCTTCAAACATTACCTCACGTATCACCAGGTATATCGGTACGCGTACGCATTTATCTATTTGCATACACACACAAACACTCACACACACACACACACACACATACAACACACAACACAACACACATATATATAATAATATATATTAATATATATATATATATATATATATGGCTGATGAACACGTGTTCCGTCTTTTGTCTTCTTTTATTGGAGTAGCTAATCAAACATCAAACAGAAAAGAAAACGTGAACAAAATTACGAAGCCAAGAAAAGGGGATTACGCAGAGAAGTACCCATTCCCAATAGATATTCGGATATGGCTCAGTATAAGTAGGGACAAAGGATCAAAGGGTCTTATCCGTCCTCATCTTCATCTTTTTTCTTACTTATTGAACAGTGCGTGAATATGCATCCTTTTACGATTGTCAATTGGCGATTTTTGCAATCCAGGTTTATAGACCCGCGAAACACATTGTAAGAAAATTGCTGTTTAGAAAAGGTAAGTAAAGTAAAGTCGACGGGGCTGCCTAAAGAAAGAGAATAAATGTGTGTGTATAAGAAAAGGAATAAAGGAGAGAGAGAGACAGACAGAGACAGAGAGAGAGACAGAGACAGAGAGAGAGAGAGAGAGAGTTGCCTCAACCTTCCTTTTTTTGTATTGTTACTGGAAGTGTGTATAAAAAAAAGTAGACGGGGCGGCCTAAAGTTGGTATCAGCCAGTCAGCGAGGGAGTCTATCCCCTTTTCAATAGCGCTAGACCAAGGAGATTGTTTTTTTAGCATCTGAGGTGGAGCGCCACACCTACCATCAGCTCCCTACTTTACCGCACAGATCCCTGTGCTACTCATACGCTGAGTTGGCGAGGACTGGTATCGAACTAGGAACCTTGTGGTTTCTAGCCGAACACTCTACCGACTGAGCTAACCCGAGTATAAATATCTTTATTTACCAAACTTTCCACACGAGCAGAGTGTGACAAAAAGTCGATTTCTTAAGCGGGGTTTAACATGTTAGAATTCAGAGTTGTCCTTGTCTTAGACTTGTTGCATAACCAAGGTAAAAGGGCCCAGCGAGGTGCATACTTTTGCTAGTATTCTTAAAGCCTTCTTTTCTTCATTATGCATACTAGCAAAAATATGCACCTCCCTGAGCGCAAGAACTTAATTTTTAATGGAATAAAATATTATATCGAATTAGAAAGACATACGGAACTATAAAAAAAAATAATGAATATAAAAATATTACACTTATTTTAATGTTATTTTAATTGATTTCTATATAAAATTATTTTTAGGATTGGTCATACTAACGCACTCAAGAACAACAACCACAATGTGAAACATGTCAAACACCTTTGAGAGTTAAACACTTATTCATAGAATGCAGGTTTTTTGCTCACATCAGAAACCGTTATTTTAAAGCAAACAATATGAGGGGTCTGTTTGAAAATGTCAACATGGAGGATATTCTCTCTTTTTTAAGGGAAACAAAATTATACCATAGAATATAGACATGAAACAAACCAATACCATACAACATAACCCCCAATAATGTTAACACATTGTTAAAACCAATTACTAAATGTATATATATAAATACACAATATATATTACATCATAACTGGTAGGCTTGAGATAACCCCGGATGGGTTGATATGCCGTTAAAATCAATAAACAACAACAATAACCTTTGAGAATAACATGAGAGTATTAAAAATCAGTAACAGCAAAAAAAAAACAATAGTAATATTGGCAGTTTCGTGACAAATCTAACTCAACTCGACTTTGATAGTGATCATCGTTAATACATAATATCTTATCTTATTATAATGGAGATTGTGTGCTTTTCTGTCTGTAACCAAAACTATATTTCTACTTAAGTCACAATTCCCTTTGTTATTTACGTCACATTCTCCATGATTTTATTTTTTTATCTAAACCTCAATTTCTAATAAAATTGTATTACATTATTAATACTGATAATCATATCTACAAATGAATAATATGCAATTGTATTTATATATAGACTAAAATAGCATTTTACAGTGTGAACAGGAAGGCTAATTTGCATATTGAAATTAAAAATTTGATTTTAATAAATATGTGCTTAGTATTATTGATTTTTAATTGTATGGTTTTATCTTAATGAATATGATAGAAAATCTCTTCAATAAATCTTAAAAGAAATCGATTAACGAGAAGAAATAATTCTGATTTTATTCTTTACTTCCTATTTTAACTAAGTTATCAAATTAGGAAAATTTAGCAATGAAAGACGAGAGTGATAGAAGAGTAAGTTTCAGTTGTTCTATTTTTCGATTATGCACCACTCTGTTTCCAATCATTTTATCTGCATTCTTATTTAGTTTCATTAGCTTTTCTAATTTAATATACTTTATTACATTAAAACTTAAATACTTGCACCCGGAGGGTGCATATATTTGCTAGTGCTAATAAAGAATAGATAATGACTATTTTGTAATCGTTATGATATAACTTAAATAACTAAGGAAATCATGACGTCAGTGGCGACATAGTTTCGATTACAGACAGACAGTTAGATAACCTCCATTATAATAATTATAGATTTATCTTTTATTGTCTCAATTACATTTTGTAACAGCAAGCTGTAAATTTTAAACTGACAACAAAGGTTGTAAAACAGACATTACCTAGGAATATTAAATCACAAAGAATTAATTTCTATATTGGTGTCTCACTGCTGACTTTCTACTCGGTGTAGACGAATATTACAGCAAATAATATTAATGAGCTCTATTGCAGTGGGTGGGGTTGAGACCCTGATGCCTAGTTGATCACTAGCTGGGCTGTGACATCGTAGTGAGTTCGAATTCCATTTGCGCTATTACGTTCACATTCGGATTAATACCCTTGGTAAAGCTATGTACCCCGCCATCCTCGAGCTATGGGCTAAATAGTATAAAGGGGCCACTATAGCTCAGTCTGTAGAGCATCTTCCTAGGAATCGCAAGGTTTGTGGTTTGATACCGGTTCTCGCCAACACAGCACATGAGTAACACAGATTGGGTAATCTGATCTATGCGGTAAAGTCTGAGCTGATGTTAGCAAAAAAATAATCTCCCTGGTCTAGCACTAGCGAAAAGAGGATAGACTCCCTCGCTGTCCCGCTGATACCGACAATAAGCCACTCGGCCAACTTTCTTCTTTTTTTTACTTTTACAAGATGACTTTGATATTATCTAACCACCTCAGCGCATGAATAGCATAGATTGGGTAATCTGATCTATGCAGTAGTGGGAAACTGAGGTTAGCAAAAAAACTATTTTCTGATCTAGCACTAACGAAAAGGGGATAGACTCCCTCGCTGTCCGATTGATACCTACAATATGCCACTCTACCAACTTTACTTTTTTTTACTGTTACAAGATGACTTTGGCATTAATTAATCCATGAAATTTCATATGCCATTAAACAAAAAAAAAACAAAAAAAAAACAAAGCAAACATTATGGAAGTCAGGGTGGTATAGAATTTGATCCGAGACAGAGATCATTTTGACTGATCAAATATTCTAGTAGGACATTGAGCCGAGGTTATACGCATTTTTGAAAGATCATTAACACTACACTAATCCTAGGCAAGGGACGGGGAGAAGGCACTTGATCCGAGGATGAGTTAATTTTTGATTGATCACTGATTCTACACTGATCCTAGACAGGACATGGAGAGCAGCATTTTGATCCGAGATAGAACAAATTGACGATTCATTACAGATACTACTCTGATTATAGGCAAGGGATGGGGAGCAGAATTTTTTATGGGAAGCAGAGGGCATTTCTGATTAATCACAGATATTGCACTGATCCTGGGTTGTGGCCGGGGAACAGCATTTTAATTCGCAGTAGAGGTCATTCTTTATTGATTGCAGATTCTAGACCGATCCTCGATAAAGTACAGCGAATTAACACGTTGAGCCAGGGTTAAGTGCATTTTTTACTGATCAAAGGCACTACACTGAACCCAGGCGGGCAATGAGAGCATTATTTTGATTCCAGGGTGAGCTTATTTTTCATTGATCTTATACGCTACACTGACACTAGGCAGAGGAACTACAGGCTGTTCAACAAAGCGATTTTTTTCATCACAAATACTTCATTGATCCTAGACCGGGAAGATGAAACACAATTTTGATCCAAGATAGCATTTTTGATGGTTGGTTCGTTGATTGGTTCGTTGGTGAATTTTATCGGCATATTGACCCGTCTAGGGTTATTTAATCCCAAGAGGTTAGGAAATTATACAAGGTGTGTCAAAAAAGTATCGAGATTTTTTGTACTTTTTGACACACCTTGTATTCTGAAAAAAAATAACGTTCCATTCATTTTTCATTTCTATCTTGGTAAATACAACTTTGAACTCGGCACTTTTATGACACACCTTGTATTCTGGAGAAAAAAATAACGTTCCATTCATTGTTTTTTCTATTTTGGTAAATACAGCTTCAATCTCGATACTTAATGACACACTTTGTATGTTTTATATTTACATTTACATTTTTTAGGTAACGGTTTTAACGATATGTTAGCATCATCAGTGATCATGTTGAGGGATTACCTTTATATGGTATTGACCAAATTTATGTTTATATTTTTTTATATAATTTTATTTCTCACAAAAACGATAGAATGTCATTTATGCTGACTTTTTCAAACAGATCTTTCATATCATTTGCATTAAACAAATCGGTTTCTGATGAGAGCGAAAATACCTCATTGTATAAGTAAGCGTTTAACAGTGCAAAGTGTTTTATATGTCTCCCACTGTGGTTGTTGTTCTTGTTTGAGTATCAAGTAGTGCGTGAGTCTTGTGTGACCAATGCGTAATCGGGAAATAATGACTTGTTCCTTTCTCAACTTTCTAATGGCTTGTCTCCAGTCTCCCAAAGTTGGTTTGTGTTACATAATTGGTGGGTGTACTATCAATTATGCACGGTTAGTGTGCAGAAAATTATTTGAATTCAAATCTATGCGGTTAGGGATTTTGAAGAACAAACTAACAACCAAGGCATCTCGACAACATCTCTTATGAAAAAGATAGACCAGCAAGATAGCAGAGGGTCGACCGTTGGCCATATAACTACTCAGACATAAAGATACCAACCAACCAATTAGGAAAAGCTGCTACCCAGAATCGTAAAATGAAATACCAATCCAATCTGCAGGACGAAATATACGCTACAAGACAAGATAAGTAACAGATTAAGATTAAGATGAGGCTGAGAAATACAACAACGTGTATTAGCTCTTACAATACAGGCCGTCTAAGTAAAGAGATAGTATACTACGTTTGATGCAGAGGAGTTTATTGTGGATGTACTTATTCCAGCGTTGTTGCGATCTTGTATGGAAGAATCCATTAATTTTAGTTTTCTAGTATATGGAATTTTTGTGTTTGTCTAGGCCAGAGTTTTCCAGTATATGGAATTTTTGTGTTTGTCTAGGCCAGAGTTTTCCAACTTTTTTCATCTCACGGCACAGTGAGCTGGGCAATAAATTGATCGAGATACACCATCAGTATATAAACATATAATTATTTTATCATTTAAATTTTAAAAGAAAAGGAATAATTAAAATATGCTACAAGCGTAACATAATTAAAACAAAATGTATTTAAGATTTTTGGATATTTGTTTTTTAGAAGCATTGTTGATAAAGTATATATTATTATTTATATTTTTGCTTGAAGGCAATAACAATGCGCATATTGTATATAATTCGATAATTATAGAAAATAACCATGACAAGTGAATTTCGCAAACGATCATGCGATGCTAGAACATCGTACAGTCTGTTTCAACTTTATTAAGTCTCATCAGCGATGTATACTAACGATTTCCCTCCGACAGAAATCGAAACCGGTAGTCCAGCAGGCAAAGTTGAAACAGACTGTACGATGTTCTAGCATCGCATGATCGTTTGCGAAATTCACTTGTCATGGTTATTTTCTATAATTATCGAATTTTATACGATATACGCATTGTAATTGCCTTCAAGCAAAAATATAGATAAAATGTATTTAATTAAAACCAAAAATATTAAATTAAAACAAAGCATATTAAAGTAATAGAATAACAATATAAGAGGATGATCAACCGTCCTCAACACTCACGGCACACCTACGGAAGATTCATGGTACACTAGTTGAAAAACTTTGGTCTAGGCTAACACAAAAATCCCATATACGGATTTAAAACCAGCGATCAACAAATACATATACGACAAATGGCAAAAATCATGGGATGATTGAATTCATAATAAGCTCCACGATATACAAGATGTCATCGGTGAGTTGCAGGCAGGCCACAGAAGAAAGAAAAAAGAAGTGATACTCTCCAGACTGAAAAAGATTTCAGAAAAATTGAAGTGGGTGGGTGACAATTTTACTTTTTTTTCTGGATGTTTTGACATGGAATACTCATATATATATATATATATATATATATATATAATATATATAATATTTGCAATTGATTCTAATGTAAATTCGATAAAAAAATATGGTCTGAATATGCGCTGATACCGTTAGGGAAAGGTATGACTCCAACTATTTTCGCTCCAACTATACAGTAGTAAATAGTAGTGCAGACTGGGCTCTAAAATCAAACATAACGAAATATCAAAATAAAACCCTTACTCTAAAAACTGAAACCCATATGAAAAACAGATTCTACTTAACCCTTTCTGGCATTAAACAGCTCACAGAAGTTGATATGCCGTTAAACTCAAGCTAGTCAGTATGTGGAATCTTTAAGACTATTCTAATGATGAAATAATCATTGAGTAATGCTTTACAAGGTGTGCCAAAAAAGTATCATGATTTTGGACCATATGACGTTTAGGCACCCCTTTTGATCTCGATTAAGAAAGGACATGTTTTTCATTTACACCGTCAATATCCGGTTGTTTTAGCAGACGATTTTTAGATTTTTTTGAATTATAAAACTAACCCCTAACCCTAACCCTAACCCCTAACCCTAACCCCTAACAAACAATCGGATATTGACGGTGTAAATGAAAAACATGTCTTTTCTTAACCGAGATCAAAAAGGAGTGCCTAGAGGTAATATGGTCCGAGATGTTTTGTACTTTTTGACGCACATTTTTTTCTGAAAAAATAACGTTCCATTCATTCATTTTTTTTCCAGAATACCAGGTGTGTCAAAAAGTACAAAAAATCTCGATATTTTTTGACAAGCCTTGTATGTCTAGTAGTTACTTGACCCCGGGATGGAGTTTGTGGTTTAATTAGAGTTTGGCAGCGGACGTTGGCAATGGAAAAAGAGGTTGTTACCAAGATTTACCAAATTGGCAAACGAAAATATTTATAGGTCTTAATTAGGATCTGATTTTGTCTACTGATTTATAAGAGATGTTGAGTTGCGGAAATGGAAACTACACTGATGGACAGGAGAATAGCAGAGAGAAAAGAAAGAAGAAAAAACAGGTAAAATTAGATAAGTAAAATTAGAACTAACAAATAGCTAGATAGGTATATATAGTGTCACTGGAATATATATATATATATATATATATATATATATATATATATATATATATATATATATTATATATAAAATCTTTTATTCACTTATTTGCTGGTCCATGTAGTTGAGTTAATACATTTTATTTTTTTTATTTTTTTTTTTTTTTACAACTGAAAATAAAAATAAGAAATAAAGAAATAAAGAAATAGAATAGAAAATTAGAGAAGGAGAGAAAAAAGAAAGAATCAAAACAAAAAAAAAGAAAGAGAAGAAAAGAAAATGAAATCTAAGCATAAGAATCTTCTATAACCGACATTTTATTTTGAATTGGATGGATACATTGTCGCCATGTTTGCCACAATACATTGTCGCAATGTTTGCCACAATTTTGACCGGGTGATAAACAGACAATATTGGATACATATACAAGATAGGATCTTAAGCATTCGTTCTCAAAAAAAAATATTTAGAAAAAAAAATGAGAAATTGCAGTTATTCGCCCATTTCATTCATAACATAAAGAAGGAGGAAGGGAGGAGAAAGAAGAAAAAGAAGAAGAGGTGAAAAAAAGAAAAAAAAATCATCACCACGCAAAAAAAACTTAAGCACGTCCATTTCTGATTTTCGTCTCTGATGATAAAGTTTCTTTGGAAATCGATGAGACAAAAAAACAACATCTTTTTGTTTTATTCTTTTATATGCATTGTATTGCCTTCAAATTTTTAATATATTATAACATACTTAACAATGCTCAATCAAATTACCAATTACTTTATATATATAATATATATAGATATATATATATATATATATATATCGAGGACCAATTAACAGAAATGGGGGCTGGCTACACTTCTCTTGAAAGGGCATGCCGATGGTAGCTGTAAGGGGTTTGATATAAGGTGGATCGAGCACCCCATCCTGAATCGGTCTCACACAGGCGTCACATAATGGTCGTCACGGACACAACTCCTACATTTGACCGACCTGTGTGACAGGGCTTGCCCATTGAGGACTGGGCTCTCAGTCACGTATCGTCGCATACGTGAGGAAGACAGGGAAGGGATTCACACGTGATAGGGTACGTAAACAAATCTGGATCCTCGGACCATCTGCTTGCGCACAACAAACTACTTGTAGAAATGGCCTTATTCTGTGAAGAAGTGGCAATCACCATATATATATATATATATATATATATATATTATATATATATATATAGGCGTGTCAAAAAAAGCATCGAGATTTTTTGTACTTTTTGACACACCTTGTATTCTGAAAAAAATGATGTTCATTCATTCTTCACTACTATCTTGGGAAATATAGCTTAAAACTTGGTACTTTTTGACACACTTTGTATTCTGAAAAAAAATTATTTTCAAGATTTTTTTATTCTTTCTTTCAAGGTTCTTAATTCTTTTGATCTTACATTCTTGAAAGGCTTTAACAATTTCTCCGAAATAGCCATTTTTGACAGACCAAGTACTTTCGGTTCTTATCCAAATCATTATCATCGTAGAGTATATGGGACTTTCATTATTAAAACTGTTTAATGTTTAACTATACTATTGTTTTGTTTTTATCACCAAGGTGACGCTAAGCAACAGTGCCAGTTTGTTTTTTACATATTTCTATTAAGCTAGGTAAACGTATTTAGAATAAAAATTGATCTATGTATCTATTTTACGCATTTTGGAATATAAATATATATATATATATATATAATATATATATATATATATATATATATATACTAGCTAATATATGCACCCTCGGGTGCAAGTATTTTAAGTTTAAATGTAATAAAATATTAGATTAAATCAGAAAGGCTAATGAAACTAATTAAGAATTCAAATAAAAAGATTTGAAACGGAGGGGGTATAATCGGAAAATAGAACAACTGAAACTTACTCTTTTATCACTTCCGTTTTTCAAGGCTAAATTTTCCTAATTGAACAATTTAGTTAAAATAGGAAGTAAATAATAAAATTACAGTTATTTCTTCTTGTTAATGAATTTCTTTTAGGATTTATTGAAGAGATTTTTACTCATATTCATTAAGATAAAACCAAACAATTAGAAATCAATAATACCAAGTACATTTTTATTAAAATCAGTTTTTTTAATATCAATATGCAAATTAGCTTTACGTTTACACTGAAAACTGGTATTTTGTTGTATATATAAATACAATTGCATGTTATAAAGTATTTAAGGTAAGGCCAACAGTATTAATAATGTCAAACAGTTTTATTATTAATTGAGGTTTGAATAGAAATAGAATCATGGAGAATGTGACGTAAATAACTAAGGGAATTGTGACTTTGAGTAGTAATGTAGTTTCGGTTACAGACAGAAAAACACACCCAATCTCTATTATAATAAGATATATATATATATATATATATATATATATTTACAAGTGTCGTGTTACCCAATTATTGTCAAGAATGGCTCCAACGTTGTACTCTACTTGAAAGGAAGGAAAAACTCAACACCGTTATTCCATAATAAATTTATTTCGACCAAAATTGGGGCCTTTATAAATCTAAGTTGATTTAATAAAGCTCCCCAATATTCCGTCTCATCAGATGGTAAATCAAAATAATTTGAATTGCATAACAGAAATATTTACTTCTCAAAAATTTTTTTTTTCAAATGTATACATTAGTAGACTGTCACCATGGCAACAGGAAGTCAAATGAGAAAAAAGAATACTTTTCGAGGTCTGGCTTTTTCGGGGGATGGTAGTCAGACAAATTAAATTATGGGAAGAGAATGAGTCTGAAAAAGTATAGAGTAAGGATAAAACAAAAATATATATAAACTATAAAATATAAAAATATAAAATATTATAAAGAAAAATATTAAAAAATGATATATAAAAAATATATTTTAAAAAATATATATATATAAAAATATATATAAAAAATATATAAAAAATATACATAAAGATATATATAACAAAAATATAAATATAAAAAATTGTAACATAATATGATATAAAAAATATTATTACTGCTATTAACTAAATAAACAAAGTAAAACCTTAAAATATAATAGATAATATAATGTTGTATAAATATAATCTTAATAAAAAATTTTTAAAAAGTTCTTCCTTTCAAAGATAAATATTGCTCTGTATATAATCTAAAAAGTTTATTATACATGGAGCTCTTTTTAGTGATTTAAAGATTCACTGTAGTTATACATACTGGATCATACAATAATAATACAGTGTGTCTTTGAAATCACATATAGAATCATCCCTTACTACCAAGTTTTGGATACCTCTCATTTATATATACTAGCAAATATATGCACCCTCCGGGTGCAAGTATTTAAGTTTTAATGTAATAAAATATTGTATTAAATTAGAAAGGCTAATGAAACTAAATAAGAATACAGATAAAAAGATTTGAAACAGAGGGAGTATAACAAAAGATTTGAAACAGAGGGAGTATATAAAAAAATGGAACAACTGAAACTTACTCTTCCATCACTCTCGTCTTTCATTGTTATTTTTTCTAATTTAAGTTTTAGTTAAAATAGGAAGTAAAGAATAAAATGACAGTTATTTTATCTTGTTAATGGATTTCATTTAAGATTCATTGAAGAGATTTTTTGCTTATATTCATTAAAATAAAACCAAACAGTTAGAAACCAATAATACTAAGCACATATTTATTAAATTCGATTTTTTAATAGTAAATATGCAATTAGCCTTCCGTTCACACTGTAAACCGCTATTTTGTTGTATATATCAATATAATTGCATGTTGTCAGTTTGTAGACATAGTTAACAGTATTAATAATGTAAGACAATTTTATTCATAATTGAGGTTTAGATAAAAAATAAAATCATGGAGAATGTGATGTTAATAACTAAGAGAATTGTGACTTGAGTAGGAATATAGTTTCGGTTACAGACAGAAAAAACACACAATCTCCATTATAATAAGACATTATATATATATATATATATATATATATATATATATATATATATATATAAAGAGCCAGACAAACAATATAAAACAGAGTTCGGCAAACAGATAATTACATACAGTAATATAGACAGAAATAGAGATAGAACCAGAGAAACTTAGAAAGTGAGATGGGGAGAAAAAAAGACAAATAAACATAAATATGTAGACAGTGAAAGAATGAGATATATACTGAGAGAAATGAGCAGTCAAAGAGAGGAACAGACAGAAGTATCTGGAGGGACAGATAGATAGACAGACAGATAGTGAGACGGACAGACAGACAGAAAGAAGAGTTAGCGATATACATTCATAGAGATAAACATATATAGAGAGGGAGATAAAAAAAGATAGTGATAGACAGAGAAAGAGAGATATAGATAGACACAGAGGAAAATAGACAGAAACCCTGTTACTGTATATATTTAATTGCATGGAAGCTTATCTGCTACCATTTGGTTTCATGCTCGTTTGGTCCATATTTTCTCACTTTTTTCAAAATCTTGTACAGTCTGAAGAGTGCTTTGTTTAAACGATCATGAAACCAAATGGTAGCAGATAAGCTTCCATGCAATTAAATATATACAAGAACTAATATATATGTATTTATTATTGCTTCTATCCACATGTATTGAGAGAGATAGTGTTTATCCTACACTGGGATAATTATATATATATATATATATATATATAAGTAAGTAAGTAAAGTCGTCGGGGCGCCTAAAGTCGGTATCAGCCAGTCAGCAATGGAGTCTATCCCCTTTCAATAGCGCTAGACCAAGGAGATTGTTTGTAGCATCTGAGGTGGAGCGCCATACCTACCATAAGCTCCTTACTTTACCGCACAAGATCCCCTGTGCATCTCTCTCTTTTGG
>CM042153.1:22719076-22729076 GCA_023376005.1 Doryteuthis pealeii
CATAAGATAAATTAAGACATGTAACAAATCAATGCCATACAATATATTCCCAAAATGCTAGCACGTTGTTGGAGCAAATTACTGGAAGTATATATATGAATACACAATATGTATAACACCCCAACCGCTAGGCATGATATAAACCTGGACGGGTTGATATGCCGTTAAAATTAATAAACCAACAACCAACCAACCCAGTTTCGTTATTCTCTCTGGATTGAAACTTGTTCAGCCTTGTCGCAGGGACTTTAAATACACTAACTGCACCTCTGCATATGGGTATGACGCCTCCCTCAACGGGGCTACCTGGTGGTCGTGAGTGATGACCCGTGATGCTTAAGGTTGAACCTTGTAGGTTGAGCAGTCCATGACATGAAACACTTCCTTTGATCCTTACTTAGGATAGACGGCTATTCACGTCAAGCCCAAGCACCTATATATATATTTACCAACCCTCCGCACGAGCAGGATGTGACACAAGGTCAATTTAGTAAGCGGAGTTCAACAGGTTTGAATTCAGAGTTTCCTTCTCCTAGACCAGTTGCCTAACCAAGGTTAAAGAGCCCGGTCCCCTGCTATTTACCCATAGTCGGAGGGAGAATTGGATTCATACCTTTCCCAAGGGTATTAGCGCCAAGTGAAAATGCAGTTACCGCGTCCAGGATTTGAACTCGTGGCGATGAGTCCATTTCCTATGACTTTAACATTACACCATGCGCTTGCCCAAAAACCTATATGATTGTCCCAACCCTATTGCCCTTATGGCAAGCTACCAACACTTTTTATCACATATGGGTTAGAAGGCGGTGGTTGGGTCTCATTGTCCTTGATAGGACATTAAACTCTATCTGATGGTGAAGCTTCAATTGTAGAGCTCTGGGGAATGTGGAGTACCATTCATTGCCATTAAACCCAGGTCCACTCTGTCCCGGAGTGGTAGTACTTGTTAGTTTCCTATCTCTGGGTTAAATAGAACAAAATTAGTTCAAAATGTGTTTAAAAATTGAGTACCTATCAAGAATGAATAAAACAAAACGACTCCGGAATAAAATAACCCAATGAGTTGACATGCCGTAAAATCCAACCAACTAACTAACTAAAGCTTGTTCATAAGAATTGAAAACCTCACGAACATGGACTGATAAATTTACAGGGGGGAGCAGTATAAACGTAATAAAATACCTGAAATTATGTTTTTCCTCGAGGGAAGGATTATTTATCTATAATTCGTTATCCCCCACCCCAAACCTCCGATAGGAGAGACAGTTTCTGCCGAGCCTCAAAATATACAGTTTAGCTCTTCTCTGTCCCGGTACAAACAGACACTTTTCAAAGTTGCTCAAGTCTCATCTGACTGTCCCTATCTCCTAAACGAGAAATCATGCTACTGAGCTTTGGATCTTTCCCTGTCGGTCACGTCCGCCGCTTAAGTCGTAATGGGCGGACAAGACACAACATTACACCACGTTATTCTGAAGAAATATATAGTCATATTATTTTGATATCAGTTTCATTATTCTATCTGTTTTAAAAATGTGTTTCATATTGTTGGAGACTTTATTTATCAATAAAACCGTCGACTACATTTTGACACCAGATTAATTATTCAATCCAGTATAAAACTTGTTTTATAAGATTGGATACCTTTTGTTTATGAATCAAACCTCTTACTTCATTTTGAAAGCAATGTGATTATTTCATCTGGTCAAAAATGTGTTTTCTAGACTCGTATACCCTCAATTAGCTCCCATAAATTTCAAGAGAAATCTATTAATAATGGAGATTGTCTGTATTTCAGTCTGTAACAAAAACTACGTCATAGCTCCACGTCACAATATTCTTATGCTATATACACCCAACATTTGAGTAAGCAATTTTTAAAATGTTTTTTTTACTCTCGTCCTTTTTTTTTACAGTAACAAGAAGTTAACTAAAAAGTTTACAAATAAATAAATACCTACGATTTTGGATAAAATTGATATGGAAAATATTAAAAATAATTGTTTGATTATTACATGCACGCAACATTTTATTTGAGAGGGACGGGGCTCAGTTTTCATTTCAAATTAATTTATTTATTTTTTTACTCCTTTAATAAATATGAGGATTAGTCTTACTTATGATACAAACCCTCTGACATTGAATTTTTAACTCCCACCCTCTCAGGAAATGTCTTTCAAAAAAAAGATTTACGACGCCCGGAGGGTGTTTTCTGTTGCTAGTATATCTAATTTTGTTTTCATACAAATATCCGGGGTATATGTTTCTATAGGATTTGAAGACTTATTTATCATTCTCTATTCTCTACTTCGTAAATGTCTTTTTCCCCATTAAGAAAGGTATTTATTGACCAACCTGTGCAAGTGTGACACAAAAAAATATAGGATGTATTGTGCTTCTTTCGATTTTTATTTCGACAGGAGACGGTCATTTTCTCTCTTTTTTTTTTTTTTTCGAAGCCAGAGAAATTCCCCGGCTTGTTGTAAAGATCGACTTCCTTTTACAAACAGTAACGTTGAAAACAATCGTTAAGGAAAATTGCTTTTTCGACTTCTCGACATTATTGGAGAGCGTTGGTGTAATAGGAATTCAGATAAGTTTCTGTACAGATATTTGATATTTAGAACTCGGCGGTAGTGTGGGTTTTGCTAGATAAATACAATAATACCTTGACTTACGTGTGCTCGAGTTACGAGCTCTCACTGGGTAGTTTTCTTTTCTTTCTTTTTTTTTTGCTTTTTGCTTTGTGTTGTGAGCTAAAATGCGAGGTACAAGCGGGCTTCAGATACGCTTATGTTATAAGTTAGTAGCTGTACTATTTGACCCGTAGATGGGCGTATCTATCTATCTATCTATCTATCTATCTATCTATCTATCTATATATATATATATATATATATATATATATATATATATATATATATACATATGTATATATATAAACCCCACTTAAGAAATTGGTCTTGTGTCACATCCTGTTCGTGTGGAGGGTTTGGTAAATACATACATATGTAAAGTATTTGCATATCAATCTCAAACAGTTCATATATATATATAATTAGTAAAGAAAAAGGCTTAAAAGTCGGCTATTCTGCGGTTATAGATCTATTTCTACCCACAGGTATCTGAATATACCAATGAGTTTCATCAGACCGCTAAATTTATTGAAACTGGTACACAGATAAATCATGAGCCTTTTTATATTTTTTCTGGTGGCTCCTGTGATGATATCGGGTTTCAGTTCATCTCATTTTTTTAGGAAGTGTTTGTGTTTATGACCTGGAAGTGGTGGAAAGTTCAGCATGTAGTTTATGTGGAAGAGTATGTCTCTCCACGGCTGGGCGGGGTTGGCCTGGTGAGTCATCTGAGAAAATACAAGGATAGAGTGTCAAATGCTACTGGCACCTAACTATGATGATGAAAATTTAAAAAAAAAACAGGAAATGGTCTTACTCGAACACGAGTTGACAGTTTATGCTGTTCGATACTTTGTTGCTATGGTATTATTCTAGTATATATATATTGTGGTTGTTGATTATTTTGGGTGGAAATTTGGGCAGAAATAGATCTATAACCGCAAAATTGCCGATTTTTAAGCCTTTTTCTTTATTAACAATATTGCTCTGTTCAATAAAATTAAACATCGAGCTCTCTACTTGGATCTGAACTCTAACATTCCGCCGTTGGAAGAAAGGATCAGCTTAGAATCATCCTAATATCAACTTACATGGTAATCCAACTATATATATATATATATATATATATATATATATATATATATATATATATATATATGCGCACGTAGAGTAACGGTTGTCGTTGTCTTACACACACACACATACACACACACATATATATATATATATATATGTGTGTGTGTGTTGTGTGTGTGTGTGTCTGTTTGATATATATATATATATATATATATATATATATATATATGTATATATATATATATATATATCATTCTGTTCACACATACACACACACACTTAATATATATATTCACACACACACACACACACACACCACACACACAAAATATATATATATTATATATATATATATATATATATATATATATATAAATACGTATCCCTGCCCCGAAAATTCTGGTCACATTTCTTTGAGAAACATTACCGCATCCTCCATACTCACCAGATTCAGAACCTTCAGTCTATCATCTCTTCGGCGCCATGAAAGAGGGTTTGAGAGGTAAATATTATTCCAGTGACGAGGAAGTGAAATCTGTAGTGAAGAAGTGGCTCAAAGTACAGTCAACAGAAATTTACGGGGCAGAGATACATGCTCTCACTCGAATGTGAAACATTGCTATTGAGAGAAACAGTGACTATGTTGAGAAGAAGGGATGTGATCCGCAGAAGACCAGCTTCATTTTTATGTATGATACATGTTCCTCTGTTAGTAATTATACCTATCCTAAACAAAATGGCATTTCTTTTTGACAAACACTCGTATATATATATATATATATATATATATATATATATATATATATTATATGAAAGTACGTAAATAAACACTGTTTATTTGATATGGCTTTTTTTAGCCGACAATTTTTGGAGGATATGTGCTTAATTGAAGTCATACCTAATTTTGAAAATTAATTAGTTAATAATTAATGAATTTAGGCGGACATATATGTTCAAATGTAAGGCTAAACAGATCGAGAAAATGTCAATAGGTCGAAATGTACATTCAAGGATTGACATTTTCTCGATCTGTTTAGCCTTACATTTGAACATATATGCCCGCCTAAATTCATTAATTATTAACTAATTAATTTTCAAAAATTAGGTATGACTTCAATTAAGCACATATCCTCCAAATATATATATTATATATATATATATATATATATATATAATATTTTCATATCTATCTCATATATCAATCCATCTATACATCTATCTATCTATCAATCAAATAAGATATGAATATATGGCGGTATGCACGTAGAAGTATATTCACTGAGCAGTAATATATATATATATATATATATATATATATATATATATACATACATACATACATATATGTGTATGTGTGTGTGTGTGTGTGTGTGGTTGAGATATGAGGAACACAAGAACGAAAGGTGAAACATTGCTATTGAGAGAAACGGTGACTATGTGGAGAATTAGGGATGTGATCCACAGAAGACCAGCTTCATTTTGATTTATAATACATATCGCTACCACATTCTGTCGGATTTATTCCAATCCCCTTTCCTCATATATATATATATATATATATATATATATATATATATATATATACATATATATATATGAATAAGATATAATGAAAAAACAAACGATGTTTACAACTGAAATAGGCTCATCAGAAGAGAAGTGTGCAAACCGTTTCGGGGCCCAATTCTTTTTGCACACTTTCTCTTCTGATGAGCCTATTTCAGTTGTAAACATCGTTTGTTTTTTCATTATATCTTATTCATACTGTCGGATTAATTTCCATTTTATTTTCACATATATATATTACATATTCGGGATTTTTTTTTCTTTTTCTTTTTCTAAGTGTAATTCAGTTTGTGCCCATGATTTCATTTCCACGCGCGAGGTTTCCCACAAACTTACGGAAATGTCAGTGTTCGCTTCCGCTGTTGTCAGCCGTTGGAAAGGCAAAAATCTCTAAAGAAAATCCATAAATAGGAATAAGATGAAAGATGGAATTATTATTAGCTTTTCTTCTTTTTTTTTCGATTGTGCACTGAACGTTTCAAAACAACAATTGAGTTTAACCCAATCAGACAAAAGATTCCCTTTTCGAAATACGATGCGGGTTTTAATCAATTACATGCCTACCACTCACATAACCTGACCTTCAGTCAAAAAAAGAAATTCATCGTATATATATATATATATATATATATATATATATATATATATATATATACCTAAAAAATGCACAATGTTTCCTTCAATACACACACTAACAGCGCTACATACTCACACCTTAAAATAGAATATTTGATGTCATATTTCAAAACCGTCTCCTTTTTTAAAACTTCAGAAAAATTTTTTAAACAGACTGAATAAGAAGGATTACCACTCATTTTTTTCTCATCATTCTGTGATATATAATTTCTTATCTTATGCCCTGAAGATGATCTATTTAATAGATCGAAACACTGCAGCGTCGGCCAATAAACTCACACTTAACCCATTTAAACCTGTGTTTTTTCATTTTTCTTGATATACATATATATATATATATATATATATATATATGAGGTTAAGTAAACAAACAAATGTGTTTATTTTTTATATGGCTTTAAGCCGACAATTTTTGGAGGATATGTGCTTAATTGAAGTCATACCTAATTCTAAAAGTTAATTAGTTAATAATTAATGAATTTAAGCGGGCATATATGTTCAAATGTAAGGCTGCCCGCCTAAATTCATTAATTATTAACTAATTAACTTTCAGAATTAGGTATGACTTCAATTAAGCACATATCCTCCAATATATATATATATATATATATATATATATATATATATATATATATGTGTGTGTGTGTGTGTGTGTGTGTGTGTGTTAAAACAGTTAAAATCCCCTTCGCATTCTGTGGGTGATGATAGCCGAGCAGTTAAGCTGTCCGACCGATGCTGAATCGATCGGAGTTCTATCCCGGCTGTAGGTAGCTCACAAAATATCTTGAGGGTTGTTGAGGAAGAAATGAATACTTCTAAAAGATGAACCATGGGTGCGTTGGCTAGTGTTTGTAGATGTGTGCATGTGAGTGAGAATATAACACTACTTTCACCTCTAAGCGGAGAAATACAAAAATTCGAAATTGCCAAATAGTTCAATATCTAAAAAGTATAATACCTTGATTCTCTCTCTCTCTCTCTCTCTCTCTCTCTCTCTCTCTCTCTCTCTCTCTCTCTCTCTCTCTCTCTCTCTCTCTTTATCTTTTTATCTTTTTATCTTTCTATCTTTCTATCTTTCTATTATGTTCGATTGAAGAGATTAGCATTATCGTTTCCGTGCGCTCACCCCTCTCTATTTTCCCCTACTCTCTTTCTTTCTTTCTTGTTATATTTTTCTGTGTAGCATATCCTTTTTTTCCTTTTTTTCTTTATAATAAAAACGGAATAGTCTATAATTTAGCTGAGGTAACGACACTCATAAGAAATAAGAATTTCAGCGGATAAGCAACACAGATAATCAGGATTTACATTTTTCCGTTTTATCTTGGACTGTTTGGACGATCTCATTTTTAACCAGAGGGTGCAGCAAGATGATAACGAACATGATTCAACACGAAGGAACACAAGTATTAGTATATAGATTTTTTTTTTTATTCTTACTCTAATTCATATGTTATCACTAAATATTTGCTTATACGAGAAACTCGACTGGATCATATTTATTCACGCGTATTCAAAACAAAAAAAAATTAATCAATAATTGAAAATTTGACGTTGAGAAATCCAATATCTTCTCCAAATGAGAATCCCGTCATTTTATTTCTTTACATTTTATGGATTCAAATTACTTTATTTGCATCAAGGTAAAAACAGAAAATGTCCATTTATATGAATAGTCGGTTTGAGTGTATGTGTGTATACATATACAAATATGTAATGTTGTATATCTAATATAGAATACTGCTCTGCAGAGGAGTAAGACTCCCCCAATATGGATCGTTATGCTTATCAGGTGAATGAGCAGTTCATATGCAATACTCCACTTTGGCCCTATCTTGGACTAGAACCCTCCGATCAATCGGCTGGTCTCGTCAACCCTAGCACCTATATGATTTTACCAACCCTATTGCCCTTATGGCAAGCCCCAATCCCTTTTTATCATATGGGTGCTAGAAGGCAGTAGCTGCGGGTCTACATGTCCTGGAAATGACGTTAAACTCTATCTGATGGTGAGGTTCCAGTTTTGGAGGTTTGCGGAATGTGGAGCACCCCATTCATCACCATTGCTCTCTGGTCCACTCTGGTTCACTCTGACCCGGAGTGGTAGTACCTGTTAGGGTCCCATCCATGGGTTAAATAGAAAAATGTATTTATAAAAAAAATTGTATTATCCATTAAGAATTGATTTATTTCAAAACTTTATCGGCATTAAATGACCCACTTAGGTTGATATGCCGTCAAAAAAAACAAACCAAAAAATATTATCCTTATATCTAACCTCTCTCTCTCTCTCTCTCTCTCTCTCTCTCTCTCTCTCTCTCTCTATCTATCTATCTATCTATCTATCTATCTATTATCTATCTCTTACATACACACACACTCTCTCTCTCTCTCTCTCTCTCTCTCTCTCTCTCTCTCTCTCTCTCTCTCTCTCTCTCTCCATACATATATCTGTGTGTGTGTTGCGCACCTCACGTGGTGTAATTGTTAACAAGCTAGATTTGCACACCATAGTGATTTCGATTCTTATTTGGCTCCCCATACTTCTGGCCTTGTGCGACATTTAAGCTAAGTTTAGTAAATAACTATATATATATATGAGTGTGCGCATGTGTGTGTGTGTGTGTGTGTGTGTGTGTGTGGAAAATATAGACAAAACACGAAGTGTTCCAAATGATGAATATTTATTCTTGATGGTAATGCCGACCAAAGACACTTTACACTCAAAAAGCAAGGACTTAACATCTCCTACTCAAGATCTCAACTATGTCCTGAAGAAGGCTGTGAAAACCGAAACGTTATAGCGTCGACATTGCCATCAAGAATAAAATTTCATTCTTTCAGTGTATATATATATATATATCCGGCGTATTATGTGGGTATTTATGAGTATACATGGAGTATATGGAGGCGCGTGGGCTAATGGCTAGAGTCGTAGGAAATGGACTCGTCAACCCGAGTTCAATTCCTGGATGAAGCTGTTGGCATTTCAAATGGCGCTAATATCCTTGGGAAATGTATGAATCCAATTCTCCCTCCAGCTATGGGTAAATAGCAGGGCAGATTGGGCTCTTTAACCATGGCTAGGTAACCAGTCTGGGAGAAGAAAAACTCTGAATTCAAAACCTGATAAATTCCGCTTAAGAAATTGACCTTGTGTCGCATCCTGCTCGTGCGGAGGGGTTGGTATATATATATATATATATATATATATATATATATATATATATATGAGTATACAACACTAACATCCGTCCACCCCCATGCTCATAGACATCGAAGAATCTGATATGGTCTAATCTTGCTAATTCTTGTCTTTGCTCAAAAAGTGAAATGTCTTTCACAGGCGTAAAAAAGTTAATGAAAAATCACCATAGAAACATTCTGTTTTAGAATGAATCTTTCTCTTGGCCACGGATAATGCGTTCCGGATGGAGATCTTGAACACACGAAGAAAAAGTTTTCAAGAAGCTGTTTATGACTAAGTCGCTGTGGTTTTGGTGCGCCAAATGCCACCTGCTCGGCGTGTCTTTTCACTTCCCGCGTTAAATTAGAAACGGCCATGTTGATGCTCTCGATACGTTTGAAATGTTTGATTGAATGGAATCCTTGATGGGTTAGTTTATTTTATTCATTCGTGATGGTTACTGAAAATTTTTAAAAACTCATTTTAAAACGTTTTTGTTAACTAATTTCTTCTATTTAACCCATAGATGGGACACTAACAGGTACTACCACTCTGGGTGGACCTGGGAGTAATGGTGATGAAATGGTACTCCACATTTGGTAATTTATGAGGAAGTGCGTCCCGGTCCCCTGCCTCCGAAATTGCTGACCGGTGAATTTGAAAATAACGACCCCAGCTATCTCGTTTGATTATAGAAATTTGTCGTAATTCGTGTTTATTTATCGTAATTTAATAGTATTTAATAGATTAACTTCTTCATAAATTACCTTCATATCTATCTATCTATCTATCTATCTATTAAATACTAAGATTTAGTTTTATTTACGATGAATTACGATAAATAAACAAGAATTAATCTATTAAATACTATTCTTTTATTACTTTTCTTTTATTACGA
>CM042153.1:22734076-22751711 GCA_023376005.1 Doryteuthis pealeii
CTGTAGTAAGAGATTTGATTATTCATCTTTTAGAATGTCTAATAACTCCTTCAAATAAAACCACAAATATCACCTTCCGATGCGTTGTTTCTCTCCATGCGATTTTGCTTACACATTTTCTGTGATACTATCTCTTATTTCTCTGAATGTTTGAGATGAGGCTTGAAGATTAGTATTATCTGCGTTATTCGGACTATTGTCCCCATCTTCATTGTTATTTGTACAACGTTTCGGCCGATATACCCTTCCGTATTCTTCAGGTATTTCTTGTCGAACTCGGGAACCTTCTCGGACTCGGGAAACTTCTTTTCAAACTCGGGAACTTTCTTGTCGTATTCGGGAGCCATCACGGAACTTTGAACCTAACCCTCTATTTATTCCACTGGGGTATCCCGTTCTCATTCCGCTAACCATAGCTGGGGTAGGTGTTGTGTTAATTAATTATTTTTCTAGCTGCTTTCACTCAGGATTGAACTCGGGTTCCAGAGATAACTGTCACTTAGAACTGTCTTAACCTGACTGCCTTATCCACTCGGCCATGTGTCCAATTGGACTCTCTCTTATTATAATGGAAATTGTGTGTTCTTCTGTCTGTAACCGAAAATATATTACTACTCAAGTCAGAATTTCCTTAGTTATTTGCGTCACATTGTACATGATTTTTATTTTTATTTAAACCTCAATTATCAATAAAATTGTTTTACATTATTAATACTGTTGACCATATCTGCATACTGCTAACATTCAATTGTATTTATATATACAACAAAATAGCGGTTTACATTGTGAACGGGGAGGTTATCTAATTGTTTGGTTTTATTCTAATAAATGTGACCAAAAATCTCTTCAATAAATCTTAAAAGAAATCCAATAAAAAGAAGAAAAACTGTCATTTTATTTGAACTAAATAAATAAATCATGAAAATTTAGCAATGAAAAACGGGAGTGATGGAAGAGTAAGTTTCAGGTGTTCTATTTTTCGATTATAGCTCCTTCTGTTTTAAATCTTTTTACCTGCATTCTTATTTAGTTCCATTAGTCTTTCTAATTTAGTATAATATTTCATTACATTAAAACTTAAATACTTGCACCCGGAGGAGGGTGTATATATTTGCTAGTTAAGATGAAAATAGAATTACACAAATTCAATGATTAACAAATTTATCCAACTTATTGGAATTCATGAACATTAATCAATAATTTTCTCAAGTTCTTTTAATTGTCTGAATTCTCGTAATAAATTACAATAGCGAGACCTGTGGATATAAATATTAGTATGATATTTTAACAATTACAACGTTTGATATGTACGAGAGTGAGTAAAAAAGTAATGCCATTTTCTTTATTTTATATGAAGTTTTTTTTGTTTTTTTCATAAAACTAGGGCCTACATTAAAGAACCTAACGGGGCCCAGAGAATCCGACGGGTAAGACCCAACTTGCCAATTGACAATGTCTTCATTCTGCATGACAATGCTCGACCATTCGATTTTAATGATATCATCTCTTGAGAGCTATTCTACATTTGTACAAAACAAAAAATCAAAGACATGTTTTATATTGAAGTAATTTTTGTTTAATCAGAAGAGAAATGCAAATATATTTATTAATTTAACTAGCAAATATATGCTCGACCAGCATTAGGACAAGGGAGAAATTCGCCTCATTCGGGTGGACAACTTTACAGCATCCTCCATACTCACCAAATTTAGCGCCTTGAGACTATCATCTCTTCGGCCCCATGAAATAGGTTTGAGAGGCAAACATTATTACAGTGACGAGTAATTGAAATCTGTAGTGAAGAAGTGTCTCAAGGAACAGTCAGCAGAAGTTTACGGGGCAGGGATATATGCTCTCATTCGAAGGTGAGACATTGCTATTGAGAGAAACGGTGACTATGTGGAGAAGTAGGGATGTGATCCACAGAGAACCAACTTAATTTTGATGTATGATACATGTTCCTGTGTTGGTAATTATACCTGTTCTAAACAAAATGGCATGACCTTTTGACAAACCCTCGTATATACATATATATATTTCAAATGATACAAAATAATTCCGACCATCTTAAAATGAACATTTCAGTTCATGACTCACCCTCGTAGACTTTAAGAGATATTGCAAATAAAAGTTCAGTATGCAAAAAGAATAATAATCTTGATTTAACACATTCACACACATACTCTCTCTCTCTCTCTCTCTCTCTCCCCACTTCCATCTATCTTTTCACCTCTGGTTCCCCCTCTCACTTGTACCTCCGTGTGTCACATTTAAACACCTCCATCCCCTATCTAAACATCTCTCCTACCAACTCCCTATCAATCTTTACCGGAACATACATCTTTCTAAAAATGTATCCACTTGAAACACACGTAAGAGTTTTCTTTAATTAAAAGAAAACAAACATTTGTTTTTATTTGAGGAAATCGTTGAAAAGATTTACTTTAGATTTTAAGTTTTTAGAAAATTAAGTTATAGGACAAGTTATCTAATTTTCATGGCAAATTCCTTCAGCCCCCACCTAGGGCTGTCGGTACTATACCTCACATAATAAGATTAACTCTCTCTCTCTCTCTCTCTATCCCTCTCTCTCCCCCTCTCTCTCTCTCTCTATATATATATATATATCTTATTATAATGGAGATTGTGTGTTTTTTCTGTCTGTAACCGAAACTATATTCCTACTCAAGTCACAATTCTCTTAGTTATTGACGTCACATTCTCCAGGATTTTATTTTTATCTAAACCTCAATTATTAATAAAATTGTCTTGCATTATTAATACGGTTAACTATGTCTACATACTGACAACGTGCAATTATATTTATATATACAACAAAATAGCAGTTTACAGTGTGAACGGGAAGGCTAATTTGCATATTAATATTAAAAAATCGAATTTAATAAAATATGTGCTTAGTATTATTGATTCTAATTGTTTGGTTTTATTTTAATGAATATAAGCAAAAATCTCTTCAATGAATCTTAAATGAAATCCATTAACAAGATAAAATAACTGTCATTTTATTCTTTACTTCTTATAACTAAATACTAAATTAGAAAAATAACAATGAAAGACGAGAGTGATGGAAGAGTAAGTTTCAGTTGTTCCATTTTTTATTATACTCCTCCTCTTTCAAATCTTTTTATCTGTATATTAGTTTCATTAGCCTTTCTAATTTAATACATATTTTATTACATCAAAACTTAAATACTTGCACCCGGAGGTGCATATATTTGCTAGTATATATAATATGGGGAGAATATGTGCTTAATTGAAGTCGTACCTAAATTTTGAAAGTTAATTAATTAATAATTAATTAATTAGGCGGGCATACCTATTAATTGTAAGGCGAAACAAATCGAGAAAAATCAATCTCTGTATGTACATTTCGACCTCTCCAAAAATTGTCGGCTAAATAAACCCATATCATAAACACACCGCGTGTGTATTTTCATATATATATATATATATATATATATATATATATATATATATATATGTGTGTGTGTGTGTGTGTGTGTGTGTGTGTGTGTGTGTGTGTGTGTGCGTGCGTGTGTGTGTGTCCTATGGAAATCCAATCTCACAGACAAGTTAAAGAGACAGTTTTTCCAGGCCGTTGTCGTGTCAGTACTGCTGTATGGCTGCACCACCTGGACCCTAACTAAGCGGCTAGAGAATAAACTAGTTGGGAACTGCACAAGAATGCTGCGGGTGATCCTGAACAAGACGTGGAAACAACACCCCACGAGAAAGCAGCTATACGGTCACCTGTCGCATATCACCCAAGCCATCCGAGTAAGACGGACAAGACACGCGGACACTGCTGGAGAAGCAAGGACGAAATCATAAGCGACGTCCTCCTGTGGAAGCCAGCACATGAACAAGCCAGTGTGGGCCGACCAGCAAAGACGTACATTGACTAGATCTGTGCGGATACAGGATGCTGCATAGAGGACCTCCCGAGAATGATTAGTGATAGGTACGGATGGAGAGAGTTTGTCATGGATATATATATATATATATATATATATATATATATATATATATATAAGAGAGAGAGAGAGAGAGAGAGATAATACTACCTAGGTATGTGAATTGTTCTACTGGCTTAAGAGAAAGCGATGTTAATACACGGATAGGAAAGACATGGTCGGCCACAAACAAATTATCAGTCATATGGAAACTCGATCTCACCGACAAGTTAAAGCGACAATTCTTCCAGGCTGTGGTTATATCAGTACTACGGTATGGCTGCACCACTTGGACCCTAACGAAGCGCCTTGAGAATAAGCTAGATGCGACCTGCACATAAATGCCGCATGCGGTCTTGAACAAGTCGTGGAAACAGCACCCCACAAGGAAGCAGCTGCCCCCTATCTCACAAACCATCCGAGTGAGATGGACAAGGCATGCTTGACACTGCTGGAGAAGCAAGGACGAGCTCATAAGCAACGTTCTCCTGTGGAAGCCAACACATGGACATGCTAATGTAGGCCGGCTACCAAAGACCTATATTGCGAGGATACTGGATGCTGCGCAGAAGACCTCTCTGGCACAATGAATAAATGATAGGGAGGGTTGGCAAGAGATTGTCATGGATATCCGTGCTAATTGCGCGGCATGATAATGATTATATATATATAGAGAGAGAGAGAGAAAGAGAAAGAGAAAGAGAGAGAGGGTATGTGTGTGAAATGTATGTGAAATGTATGTGAATGTGTTAGATCAAGATTATTATTCTTTTCACATATTGACCTTTTTTTGCAATATCTCTTAAAGTATACGAGGGTGAGTCAAAAAGTAATGCCATTTTGTTTAGAACAAGTATAATTACCAACACAGGAACATGTATCAAACATCAAAATGAAGTTGGTCCTCTGTGGATCACATCCCTACTTCTCCACATAGTCACCGTTTCTCTCAATAGCAATGTTTCACCTTCGAATGAGAGCACCGTAAAATTATGTTGACTGTTCTTTGAGACACTTCTTCACTACAGATTTCACTTCCTCGTCACTGGAATAATGTTTGCCTCTCAAACCCTATTTCATGGGACCGAAAAGATGATAGTCTCAAGGCGCTAAATCTGGTGAGTATGAGGGATGTCCTTACGCTGGTCGAGTATATATTTGCTAGTTAAATTAATAAATATATCTGCATTTCTCTTCTGATTAAATAAAAATTATTTTAATATAAAAACCTGTCTTTAATTTTTTTGTTTTGTACAAATGGTCTGATTTTCACTAAAATTTCCATATTTACGTACCTTTTGATGAAAATATGTTTGAAATAGGTTTTTCCTAAAATATATTAGGGGGAAATATTTTGTACGAGGTCTTGTATTTCCACCGGTATATATTAGTGTGTCCTCAAGATATCGGAAAACTGGGTCTTTGGGATTATGTATTTAAAAGTCCTGCTTCTAAAAACTTAGTATGATAAACATCGGAGATCACTATTACCCCATGCACCACATTTTGGAACTTCCATACAATTCACCACAACGAGATTAATAACCTACCTTCCTTAGAATCTCTACTATAAAAACACAACGCATAGAATTTCCAAATCCATCCCACAACCATGCAAACATGTCACATACATTATGACACTACACCAAAAGCTCTTATCGTCACCTTTAGAGCCTGCTCTCACACCCAAACTAGACGCCCACATAGGACACCTGCCGAAACTCCTATCCCCTCTATATACACACCCCTAACAGACCCTAAGCCCTCAAAATCCAAAACTCCCACACCAAACAATCGAACCCCATCCTCTGCAAACTCGCCCCCACAAAATAATTCTACCACAATACCACCAACGAAACAATCAGCAAACAATCTTAACAATCTAAGCATCAAACGACCAGTCGTCTAGCATCCAAAAATACACCACAACTAAACAAAATCCGACACACCAGTTAAAACAGAACGCTGGCACGTATAAATCCTTGTGCAACTGCCACAAGATATACATAGCAAACCTCCAGAATTAAAAAAGCCTATACAGACAAACCACCAGCAAAATGGCCGTGGTTGTGCGGTTTGACGCACAATTTTTCCAACACCATTCTAACAACTATAATCAAGCCATGATCCATTGATCGCCAATTCACAACAAAGATCGACAAATATCACAGTAGTCATTAGCAGACTAACATTCAATTCTAATCCTTCTTCAACATCCCACACAAGTTTAACCATCCATAAATTGTACAGACCAACAGACAACAAGACAACACTTTAGCCTAAAGCCATACATTACGCCACAACAATACCAACAAACTACACACACAACCAACGTTAATACACAGAACATCACACACGGCAACAGACCACACACACAACACACAAACACACACCACAAACACCACACACACACACAACCAAACCACACCACACACACACACACCAAACTACAACCCTTCAAAATCACTTCATTACAAAGATCAACCAGGTGAGAGACCGATTATCGCAACACAAAGCCATTAGAAGAAAACGATCAGACGATCAATCAAGACAACATTAACAGATGATAATCAGATAATATAGATAAGGAATAATTGGATATGAACATATTAAAGATCACGATAGACCAACAAAAATATGACAAATATAATTATGACTATAGCAAGTGTAATAGAAGTTAACGACCCAACGACGGACACCGAGCGATATCACTCGGGCTTACTAGAGAAGAATAACACGTGTCATGTGTGTTTGTGGTGTGTATGTATCAACAATTGTGTTCTGCAGTGTTGTGTTTGGAGAACCAAGAGATTACATAATTTATATGACGAGACGAATATCAGAAAATTGTAACAGATGATATGAATGATATAGATTTATGAGATAAGAGACGATGAAGAGGCGTGTGCGAGAAGGAGACGGGCGTGAACTGTCTCTGCGTGTTGTGTGTCGTGTGTCTGTGTGGTCTCATGTGTCGTATGTATGTGGTATAACGTTTTGTTGGTAGTGTTTTTTCTGATGTTGTTCATATGGCTTTAGGCTAAGTGTTGTCTTGTTGTCGTTTGTCTGTAAACTATTTATGAGTTTACCTTGTTGTGAAGCGAAATGTCTGAAGAAGCCGGACCTAGAATTCGATGTATAGGTATGTTCGCATAATGCACTGACTTCGAATTCTGCACGTAATCTTTGTATGTGAATATGCGATCCATGAGATGCATTCTGAAATTAAACCTATGTTTTTTAATATGTGTCGAAATAAACATTGTTGCTGTCACCCAATTTGCTAGTCGTTTTGCTCGTAATAGCGCTTTTTTCTAATTCTTGAGCGGTTCGCTTAAATGTATTTCTGTGCAGTCTGCACAAGGAATCCTGTATTACGCCAGCTTTCTGATTTCTTTACTTCGTGTCCCCGGAGTTCTTTAGCGTTATGTTGTGTTATAGTCATTGGATGCCCTAGACTGACTTG
Organism: Doryteuthis pealeii; assembly: GCA_023376005.1. NCBI lineage: Eukaryota > Metazoa > Mollusca > Cephalopoda > Myopsida > Loliginidae > Doryteuthis > Doryteuthis pealeii. The sequence continues at coordinate 22,741,517 of CM042153.1, forward strand.
TCTATGCTCTAGATGTTTAATCTTTTGCTGATGTTTCTGTGGTGTGTTATTGGTTAGAACAATGTATCTGATGTGGAACCAGACACTTGGACAGATGAGGTTCTGGAATTTGTGCTGCGTGTCAGATTGAGAGCTTGGCCTTAGCGTGTTGTCCCTAATAAAAGATGAGGAAACTGGAGTTTCCAGGTGTCGTCTATGTGGGTCATCTAAAGTTTGGTGTGCAGAGCAGCAGGGCTCCTAGGTGGAAACCTATATAATAAGCTCTTGTAGGTCATATAATGTATGTGATTCATTTTTGAGGCAGATAGCTGGGTGGATGGACTCACTGAATTCTAATGCCTGTTGTTTTTTATAAGCTAAGATGTCTAGAAAAGATAGGGATTTATAGATCTAGTCGTGTGTAATTGTATGGAGAGCTCCACAAGCTGGTGACCAGGGTGTCACCACTTAGTGGACTCGCTCGCATGTTTTATCTAGAGTTTTAGAAGCAGGAACCTTTTAAATACATAATTCGCCCAAAGAACTCCCCAAGTACTTCCGATATCATGACGCACACCTGAATCATTATACCCGAACGTGAAATAAACATCACCGAAATCACAAACAGACTGAACAACATTGAACATACCATACATTTAACCTCCTCACATTTCTCCCATGATAATAATAATAATATAATAATTACATATATATATATATATAATATATATAGGACAATTCATCTTAAGCGTAATTAACAATTTCACCTTAGTGTATTTACACTTATCATAAATAAATACAGCTCTAACACACTAATTGAATTCTTTTAGTTCAATTCACAATACTAAAAAGACTATATATTATAAATATACTACTATACTATAACTAGATATGCCGGAAGTTACAAATTGAGGAAATCAATCCGCACAGTTCAGTCTTCAGACTTCTTCTGACGCAAGCCAGTTCTTGTATTGAAGCATAAGAATAAGAGAATGAATCGCTTCAATACCAAGAACTCACATGTTCCCTGAAGAAGTATGCACCAGACCCCGAAACTCCTCAAAGGCACCGATACCTCGGCGCACGCAGCCTCCCGACACTATGCTATGCGCCCCAGAAAAATAAAACTCTCCATCCCTCCATACAGTGTAAGATCATTCCCATGGGTCGTCCTACAATCTCACAAAATTCTTACTATAATATATATATAACATAATATATATAATCATATAATATTGGCTATAAGCCACGTTGAACATTAAGGAGCACAAAACAGATGTAGCAAGAAGTGTGCATAATGTTCGGACACTCCGTGTCCTTCATTGTGCAGAAGAATGCTAGATGTTATTAATCTAACTTTCTGCAGTGGCAGGAAGTGAACTTGAACAACATGCATTTATATATATTTATAATATATATATATATATATATAATATATATATATACTATATAATATATATACATATAAGATTATATATTATATAAATGCAGTCTCTATACTAAACTTCTTAAACTTAGAAATAAAACTCAGCTAGGCTATCAGACATCCGTTTCTACATTGCCATTTCTTTGGTGTATATCTTTTTCAAGTCAATGGCCCACAGCTAAATTCATACTTTTAAATATACTATTATGTGAAGCCATACAATGTATATGCATGCAACTAATATACATGCCATAGCTGCTGCGCCACTAGTATTGTATCGTCGACCACGTGATCAGTTCTGTGCTATCCAATATGAGAAAACTACGATATAAAAACTACTAATACTAACTATATGAACAATACTCGATTAGATAAAGCCCCCCATATATATAAATAGAAACTAATAATAATATATATATCATGAAGCATATATGTGTTAACATATAGTATGTGTGTGCATTTATTGGTGCAAATAGCAATATACTTATATATATATATATACATAAACTATATGAAAAATATGATCAAAATGTAAAAAACATATATGCTAATGGATATAATATATATATGTGTATATTTTGTGTATAATCATATTTAAAAAATATATGGTAAATTATATACTTAAAATATATATAATATATATATATGAACTTAAATAATGTAAAAAAAATATATATAAAAATTACTATGAAAGGAAAAAGTTATGAAACAAAGTGAAAATATTATTAAATGACAGAAAAAAAAAGACAAAAAAAAAAAAAAAAAATAAAATAAATTAAATGAGGTAAATACCATTAATTAATATTTTTTATATTTTTTTATTTAATTTTATTTTTATTTTTATATTTTATACTATTTTTTATTTTGTTTCAAGAATAACACCGCACTCCGCATCTGCACATTCTCAGAACCTATAAGGAAGATGTTACCCAACACAACACGGGTACGGGGATGTATTATAGGCAGTAAGTAAGGGCGTAGCATTTGTTTGGCCAAGTTCACCAAGTTAGAGTCAGTTAGGGTTCAAGTCTCTAATATCTGTTATCTCCTTTCACTCTCTTTTAAAAGGTTGTACGATTGGGCCGCGACATTAGTTCACCATGATATATATATATATATATATATATATATATATATTATTATATATTATATGATTATTTATATATAATATATATATTATAATAATATATATATATTATATATTATCTGACACCACAAAATGATTTATTATCTTTTTAACTGTTATCCATCTAATCTATTCTTTTATTGTTTATTTATCTATCTTTCTGATATGTCTATCTACTATATCTGTCTTGAATAGTTCATATTATTATCTATATATCCATATCTATACTATCTATCATCTATCTATCTATGTATTCTTGTGACAGTCTGCACAAGGAATCATGTACACGCCAACTTCTGATTTTACTTGTTTTTGTTTAGTTGTTGTGTATAGTTTTGGATGCTAGACTGATTGTCTTTATGCTAGTGTTGTTAAGATTTTTGCTGATGTTGCTGTCGGTGTGGTTATGGTTAATATGTATCTATTGTGGGAGTCGGGCTGGGAGGGGTTCTGAAATTGGTCCTGGTGTGGGATTTAGAGAGTTGTTTAGCATATCGTATAAACGATGTGGAATATTGGAGGTTTGGAAGGTGTTCATTATGTGGGTGAATCATCATCCAAATGTTTGGGTGTGCAATGCAACATATATTATGTATATTATATATTATATATATATATATATATATATATATATATATGTGTGTGTAGTATATATTAAGAAAATGAAAAAAAACACAGGTTTAAATGGTTAGTGTGAGTTTATTGGCCGACGCTGCAGTGTTTCGATCTATTAATTAGATCATCTTCAGGCAAAGATAAGAATTATTTATCACAGAATAAAGAGAAAAGCGAGTGGTAATCCTTGTCATTCAGTCTGTTTATATCATATATATATATTTGTTTACTTAACCTCATACTGTCGTGTAAAAGTCCAATAAAAATGTTAGGAATATAAATAAGTTTCAAAACGAACGAAGAATGTGGGATTGGCAAGCTAGTTGTATGTTAGAGACTTCGCTGTCAGCTTGACAGTCGAGGTTTCGAGCACACACAGAGCAGTCCCCATTCTATAACCTTGCTGATGAGACCTAATAGGTCGAAATGTACATTCAGGGATTCACATTTTCTGATTCGTTTAGCCTTACCATTTGAACATATATGCCCGCCTAAAATTCATTAATTATTAACTAGATTAATTTCAAAATTAGGTACTGACTTCAATTAAGCACATATCCTCTAAAATTGTCGGCTTAAAAAGCCATATAAAAATAAACACATTGTTTGTTTACCATTAACCTCATATATATATATATATATAATATATATATATATTATATATATGAGTGATATTGATTTCTATAATGCATCAGTATTTTATTTCAAAACCTTCTGATTATAGTATTTCTGCTCATTATAAGTTAATAGATAAAATTCATTTAAAATACGAAACGCCTAATTTAAAATTTCAAATTTCATATTTTTAGATTCTAGAAACAATTTTTAGTTTATTTTTATCTAATAATTTTTGTTGGAAAAACTCTATTCAAAATTTAGGAACCCTTTTAAACAGAATATAATATCGATATATAATTTTCTTTTATATAGATAATAGCTAATTAAATATTTTCGAAGAGAGTAAAAAATATCTCCAAAATTATGTTTTTTAGTTATATTTTACATTTATTTTCGATTTTCGCGTACTTTATTTTCTACCAGAACAGGTACTTGATTTTTTTTTCTTCTATTTCAAACCTTCGGTTCTTTTGTCTTTTTCTTTATATAAACCACCGATTTTTGCACCCCCAAAATAAAGGGGTGTCAAAGTTAAGTGACCCTGAAAAAATCAAAGGTTTTGAAATAAAATAACAGATGCATTATAAAATGCATTTATTGATGATCAACGCTGAAAACTTATTAAAATCGGATAAATACCTGATTTTTGGTAATTTTTTTCAATCGGAGGTGGGATGGGGTTTAAATTTATTTTGAATAATACGCATATGACGTGACTTTGGCATATATATATATATATATATATATATTATTATATATATATATATAATATATATAAAAGATAGTTTGACTTTGAACCCCGTATTTTTGTGAATCTGTGTTACGCCTCAAAGATACATGTAAAATGATGTCTGCATGAAATAATTTGAATAAAGACAGATTTATTGACAAATACCACATTGCCTGGTGGGATTCCAATTCTGGAGCTGTGGGAAATGTGGTAATTTATGAGGAAGTTCGTCCGGTCCCTCGCCTCCGAAATTGCCTGACCGGTGAATTTGAAAATACGACCCGCATATCTCGTTTAATTATAGAAATTTGTCGTAACATCGTGCTCTTATTTGATCGTGAATTTGACATAATTCTTGTTCATGCGTATAGTAATTTGTCGATATAAAGAAAAGTTAAAAAGAATGTATGTTAATAGATTAATTCTTGTTTATTTACTCGAATTGTGTCGTAATAAAAGAAAAAGTAAAAAGAATAGTATTTAATAGATTAATTCTTGTTCTATTATCGTAAATTTGTCGTAATAAAAGAAAAGTAATAAAGATAGTATTCATTAGATTATTCTTGTTCATTTATCTGTATTGTCGTAATAAAAGAAAAGTAATAAAAGAATAGTATTTAATAGATTAATTCTTGTTTATTTATCGTAATTCATCCGTAAATAAACTAAATTTAGTATTAAATAGATAGATAGATAGATAATAGAAGTAATTCATGAGGAAGTTAATCTTATGAAATACTATTTCTTTTATCATTTTCTTTATTACAATTACGATAAATGAACAAGAATATTCAAATTACGATAAAATAAACACGAATTACGACAAATTTCTATAATTAACGAGATAGCTGGGGTCGTTAATTTTCAAAATTCATCCGGTCAGAAATTTCCGGGCAGGGACCGCGGACGCACTTCCTCATAAATTACCAAATGTGGAGTAACATTCATCACCATTACTCCCAGGTCCACCCAGGTGTAGTACCTGTTAGGGTCCCATCTATGGTTAAATAGAAGAGATGAGTTAACAAAACGTTTAGAAAATTGAGTTTTTAAAGATTTTCCGTAACCATCACGAATGAATAAATAACTAAACCCTCAAGGATTCAGTCAATCAAAACATTTCAAACGTATCGAGAGCACAAACATGGCCGTTCTCCAATTTAACGCGGGAAGTGAAAAGACACGGCCGAGAGGTGCATTTGGCGCACACCAAAAACCACAGCGACTTAGTCATAAACAGCTTCTTGAAAAGTTCTTTGTGTTAAGATCTCATCCGGAACGCATTATCCGTGGCATGAGAAAGATTCATTTCTAAAACAGAATGTTTCTATGGTGATTTTTTTCATTAACTTTTTTACTCCTGTGAAAGACATTTACTTTTTGAGCAAAGACAAGAATTAGCAAGATTAGACCATATCAGATTCTTCGATGGTCTATGAGCATGGGGGTGGACGGTGATGTTTAGTGTTGTATACTCATATATATATATATATATCATATATATTATATATATTACCAACGCCTCCGCACGAGCAGATGCGACACAAGGTCAATTTCTTAAGCAGGCAGTTTATCAGGTTTTGAATTCAGAGTTTTTCTTCTCCCAGACTGGTTACCTAGCCATGGTTAAAGAGCCCAATCTGCCCTGCTATTTACGGCATAGCTGGAGGGAGAATTGGATTCATACCTTTCCCAAGGATATTTAGCGCCATTTGAAATGCCAACAGCTTCATCCGGAATTGAACTCGGGGTTGACGAGTCACTTTCCTATGACTCTAAGCCATTAGCCCACGCGCCTCCATATACTCCATGTATACTCTAAATACCCACATAATACGCCGATATATATATATATCACACTGAAAGAATGAAATTTTTATCTTGTGGCAATGTCGACGCCATTAACGTTTCGTTTTCAGACCTTCTTCAGGACATAGTTGAGATCTTGAGATAGGATATGTTAAGTCCTTGCTTTTTGAGTGTAAGTGTCTTTGGTCGGCATTACCATCAAGATAAATATTCATCATTGTGAACACTTCGTGTTTTGTCTATATTTTCCACACACAAAACACACACACACACACACACACACACACACCACACACATACACACCGCGCGTGCAGTCGCGCACTCACATATATATATAGTTATTTACTAAACTTAGCATTAAATGTCCACAAGCCAGAAGTATGGGGAGCCAAATAAGAATCGAAATCACTATGGGTGTGCAAATCTAGCTTGTTAACAATTACACCACGTGAGGTGCGAAACACACACATACACACACAAGATATATGTATGGAGAGAGAGGAGAGAGAGAGAGAGGAGAGAGAGAGAGAGAAGAGAGAGAGAGAGTGTGTGTTGTATGTAAAGAGATAGATAAATTAGATAGATAGATAGAGAAAGAGAGAGAGAGAGAGAGAGAAGAGAGGAGAGAGAGAGAGATGAGAAGAGAGAGAGGTTAGATATAAAGATAATTTTTTGGTTTGTTTTGTTGACGGCATATCAACCTCAGTGGGTCATTTAATGCGATAAAGTTTGAAATAAACATTCTTAATGATTTATACAATCTTTTTTCTATAATACATTTTTCTATTTAACCCATAGATGGGACCCTAAACAGGTACTACCACTCCGGCGTCACACGTGAACCAGAGTGGACCAGAGAGCAATGGTGATGAATGGGGTGCTCACCATTCCCCAACCTCCAAACTGGCACCTCACCATCAGATAGAGTTTACGTCATTTCCAGACAATGTGAGACCCGCAGGCACACCGCCTTCTAGCACCCATATGATAAAAAGGGGTTGGGCTTGCCATACACGCGCAAATAGGGTTGGTAATGCATATAGGTGCTAGGGTTGACGTGACCAGACGATTGACGCGAGGGTTTAAAGTATAAATAGATAGATAGATAGATATATTGAGTAATATTGGGTATTAACAACATTACATATTTGTATATGTACTACACACATACACTCAAACCGACTATTCATATAAAGTTTTGGACATTTTCTCGTTTTTACCTTGATGCAAATAAAGTAATTTGAATCCATTAAAATGTAAAGAAATAAAATGACGGGATTCTCATTTGGAGAAGATATTGGATTTCTCAACGTCAAATTTTCATTATTGATTAATTTTTGTTTGTTTGATACCGCGTGATAAATATGATCCAGTCGAGTTCTCGTATTAAGCAAATATTTAGTGCATAACATATGAATTATAGTAAGAATAAAAAAAAAAAATCTATATACTAATACTGTGTTCCTTCGTGTTGAATCATGTTCGTTATCATCTTGCTACACCCTCTGGATAAAAATGAGATCGTCCAAATAGCCCCGAGATAAAACGGAAAAATGTAAATCCTGATTATCTGTGTTGCTTATCCGCTGAAATTCTTATTTCTTATGAGTTCGTCACCTCAGCTAAATTATAGACTATTCCGTTTTTATTATAAAGAAAAAAGGGGAAAAGGAATGCTACACAGAAAAATATAAAAGAAAGAAAGAAAGAGAGTAGGGAAAATAGAGAGGGGTGAGCGCACGAGAAACCGATAATGCTAATCTTCTTTCAATCGAACATAATGAAAGAAGATTAAAAGAATGAAAAAAAAGAGTGAAAGAGGAAGAGTGACGAGAGAGAGAGACGAGAGAGATGAAGAGAGAGAGAGAGAGAGAAGGAGGAGAGAGAGAGAGACAGACAGACAGACAGCAGACAGAGAGAGACAGAACAGAGACAGAGAGACAAGAGGAGGGAGACAAGGGTATTATACTTTATATCATCATTGAAATATTTGGCAAATTCGAAATTTTGATTTCTCCGCTTAGAAGGTGAAAGTAGTGGCGTATACTCTCACTCACATACACACGCTCATGTGCACACAATCTACAAACACTAGCCAACGCACCCATGGTTCACTTTTAGAAGTATTCATTTCTTCCTCAAACAACCCTCAAAGATATTTTTGTGAGCTACCTACAGCCGGGATAGAACTCGATCGATTTCAGCATCGGTCGGACAGCCTTAACCGCTCGGCCTATCATCACCACAGAATGCGAAGGGATTTACTGTTTAACCACCACACACACACACACACACACCACACATATATATTATATATATATATTGGAGGATATGTGCTTAATTGAAGTCATACTAATTCTGAAAGTTAAATAGTTAATAATTAATGAATTTAGGCGGCAGCCTTACATTTGAACATATATGCCCGCCTAATTCATTAATTATAACTAATTAACTTTCAGAATTAGGTATGACTTCAATTAAGCACATCATCCTCCAAAAATTGTCGGCACTAAGCCATATAAAAAAATAAACACATTTGTTTGTTTACTTAACCTCATCTATATATATATATATATATATGTAATATATCAAGGAAAAATGAAAAAACACAGGTTTAAATGGGTTAAGTGGTGAGTTTATTTGGCCGACGCTGCAGTGTTTCGATCATTAATATGATCATCTTCAGGGCATAAGATAAGAAATTATATATCACAGAATGGATGAGAAAAAATGAAGTGGTAATCCTTCTTATTCAGTCTGTTAAAAATTTTTCTGAAGTTTTAAAAAAAGGAGACGGTTTTGAAATATGACATCAACATTCTATTTTAAGGTGTGAGTAGTGTAGCGCTGTTAGTTGTGTGTATTGAAGGAAACATTGTGCATTTTTTAGGTATATATATATATATATATATATATATATATACATGAATTTTTTAGTATATATATACTATATATATATATATATATATAATATATACGATGAATTTCTTTTTTGACTGAAGGTAGGTTATGTGAGTGTAGCATGTAATTGATTAAACCCGCATCGTATTTCGAAAAGGAATCTCCATTGGTCTGATGGGTTAACTCAATGTTGTTTTGAAAACGTCAGTGCACAATCGAAAAAAAAAGAGAAAAGGCTAATACATAATTCCATCTTGTCATCTATTCCCTATTTATGGTCTTTTCTTTAGAGATTTTTGCCTTCCCAACGCTGACAACAGCGAAGCGAACACTGGACATCTTCCAGTAAGGTTTGTGGGAAACCTCGCGCGTGGAATGAAATCATGGGCACAAACCTGAATTACACTTAGAAAAAGAAAAAGAAAAAAAATCCCCGAATTATATATATATATATATATGTGAAAATAAAATGGAAATTAATCCACAGTAGAATAAATATAAGAAAAAAAAAAACCGATGTTTACAAACTGAAATAGCTTCATCAGAAAGAGAAAGTGTGCCAAAAAGAGATGGCCCCGAACGGTTTTTGCACACTTTCTCTTCTGATGAGCCTATTTAAAGTTTTAAACATCGATTTGTGTATTTTCATTATATCTTATTCATATATATATATGTATAATATATATATATATATATTATATATATATATAATATATATATCGGTATCATATATATTATTATGAGAAAGAGGATGGAATAAATCCGACAGAATGTGGTAGCGATATGATTATAATTCAAAATGAAGCTGGTCTTCTGTGGAATCACATCCCTACTTCTCCACCATGGGTCTCCGTTCTCTCCAAAGCAACTGTTTCACCTTTGCTCCTTGTGTTACCCTCATATCTCAACACACACACACACACAACACACACACACACCACACACACACACACACACAGAGAGAGGGAGAGACGAGGAGAGAGAGACACA
>CM042153.1:22751721-22806456 GCA_023376005.1 Doryteuthis pealeii
ATAGCCGCCGTATCTTTATTTTATGAAACTAGTTGAAAAAATGAAACCGACAAAAAACGATTTTTTACTATAATGATAAGAGTCCGATAATTATATCAAAAGATTTTATAATTTCTATACGGCAGTTTTTAGTTAAAGAACTATGAATACAGAATTCTGCTTAAAAATATCAATAAAAAAACCCGATCCTCTTTTAAAAAATGGACTGTTTTACTATTTTTCAAGATAAAGGTTAGTAATTCTTTCCCAATCGGATAGATTGATCTTTGAATTAACAGTTTTTCTTTGTAACAACTCTTTATGTTCGTTATCTTTTTGCGATTTTTGAACGAAAGTTTAAAAAAGTATTTACGTTTCTTCCTTCAATATTGCCCTAAAATGATCACGTGACGTGAATTTGGTGGTGTACCTAATAAACAAAAACTATTTTTGTTATTGTTTTTCCCGTTTGAAAACTTTTGTTATTCGAAGGTGACAGAAATAATTATTTCGTGCGTTATCCCAAATGCTGATTGATAGACGTTGTTTAAAATTTATTTTATCTTCTATTAAAATATTGCAGTAACGTAATTATGGTAACGGTTATTATCGGATGTTTTAAACTACAGGGAACTGACAGCACTTCAAATAGAAACAAAAATATCTATTTGGAGCTGCGATTTGTTTTGAAAGCATCGCCCGTTGACGTAGTACGGCCTTCGCAATAACACAAATTAAACCACATTAAAGAATAAAAAAAATATTTATAGGACAACAAAGGGTTGAAATTAAAAACAATCACTATCTTAGCGACAACAGTTCCAAAGCAAAACACGTATTGAGCTTCTGGGTAGAATAATGGATTTCGGGAAAAAGTGAGTTTGAAAAGCTAATTGAATCTAAAAAAAAAAATAAAAATAAAATACGGCTAGAGAATTTAAAAACAAAACACATTAAAATCACTTTGTAAGATTTCAAGAAAGGGAACGTTTGACCAAATTAAATTCATTAAGAACCAAGATGTTGAGAAGCTAGGGCTGGCTACTTATGAAACTTAACATTTCACACACACACACACACACACACACACACACACACTCCCTCTCCTCTCTCTCTCTCTCTCTTCTCTCTCCTCTCTTCTCTCTCTCACCACACACACACACACACACACACACTGAGAAACTAACATATATACCGAGAGAGATAATACATATATGCATAGAGGAAGGGAAGAAATGACAGGCAAAATATAAGGTGAGAGACGGGTCAGTTTTTGTCGGAATTTAAATTACGACTAATAAGAACCAACTGAAATGATGTTTTTTCAAACATTACTCAATCCTAAAATCAAGGAATATTTAGTATACTTTCGTGTCAATAAACTAAACAGTAAAAAAGCCTTTAGGAAAAACATTGATTTGCTGAGCTTTACCTAATAATAATAGATAGATATAAAATATTTGTTAGTCTGTCTGTATGTGTGTTTGTTTGTACAACGACAATAGGAGGTAGTTCGCATTGAATTTCATTTCAATTTTCTTCTTGTTAATACAAGCTAATAACATGCTAATATTTCTTTAAGTTTAACGCTATTCATTATTGAATCCAAAATAAAACAAATGCCTTATTATTAGAATAGTCCTTATTCAAATAAGTAATCAATAACATTATTTCGTATTCTATTATATTTCATTATTCTAATAATTTATTTCAAATTACGAAATATTATTATGTTAGTGTTCGTTTAGATATGTATTTTTTTATTATATATTAGCTTCGAAAGGTTTGGTTTGGTTTGATTTGTTTTACGAATATATCAACCTCGTTGGGTCATTTAATGCCGACTAAAAGTCGAGAAAATAAATTCATTCTTAATGCATTAATACAATTTTTGTTATTTTAAAACTCATGTTTTCTATTTACACCCATAGATGGGACCCTAACATGACTACCACTCCGGGTCAGAGTGGACCAGGAGCAATGGTGATGAAGGGTGCTCCACATTCCTCAAACCTTCAAAACTGGAACCTTCACCATCAGATAGAGTTTAACGTCATTCCCAGGACATGTACACCCTCAGCCACCCCCTTCTAGCACCCATATGAATAAAAAGGGGTTGGGTTGCCATAAGGCAATAGGGTTGGGGCAATCATATAGGTGCTAGTGCTTGACGTGGCCAGCCGATTGATCGGAGGGGGCCTAAAGTGGCAGATTATTGCAAGTCATGACTGCGTCAACCACCTGGGTTCTATCCTTAACATCAAGCGGTCGCCACCCACGGCCAACAGGTGGCCCCATTGGGGAGATCTTACCCTCTGCAGAGGTGCAGTCGTGCATTCTAACGCCCAGCCGACATGACGGCTTCGAAAGGCGTACGTTGTATTTATTTCTAGCTCACTGTTATATGGAGGACAAACCCTGCAAAAGCATACAACCTGTGAGGTCGGATGTATACACGAAATAGGCTCCCACTAGCACGGGCAAGTTACTGTGTGACAACTGAGATGCAATCTCCCTGGACATCCTTGCCAGCTCCAGCGCACATTCTCGTGACGGAGATTGAACTCGCCCAAACACTGGGCAACCTGTTGTGTTGTGTAAGAAACAATATGCTGTATTTAGTGTAGTATGTAGTCTGGACTCTAAGTAAGTAAAGTCGTCAGCGCGGCCCTAATTCGGTGATCAGCCATGGCAACGAGGGAGTCTATCCCTTTTCAACTAGCGCTAAGACCAAGGAGATTATCTGTTTAGCGCCACACACCTCATAATCTCCTATCTTTACCTGCACATCAATGCTATTGTGCTATCGCATTGACGCTGGTTGGCGAGGGCGGTATCGAACAAGGTATTTTGTGGATTTCCTAGGCCGAAACTGCGCTTAAGCTTGACTGGAAGCTAACAACCCCCGCCCTCACATGGTGCTGATTCAATGCAATATGAGCGTATCACATTAGAGAGATCGAAGCACATTTCGTGACGTTTTAAACGTAAGAATACCATTTTCAATAGAGATAAAACCGTAAAATTAAAACTCCTATTTGCATTTTTAAAAAGAGACCATTGCGACAGCTCAGATGATATATCTGTCTATACATTACTAAAGGGAATTGTGTGAATCTGTATGTCCGGAAAAACTTCGAAAATAAAACCAAGTTTAAACGACAAAGTAAATATATATACAGGCATTAAATTACACCAGGGCTGGATCTGAGCAAAAATGATAGAGATTTGATTGTATATCGTGAAGAGAAATTTAGAAAAATAAAGATTTACAATGAATGAACACGCAGGATTTTTGTTCATTCTAATATTTTAGATAGTAGACATAACATTTACTTTCAGAGTATAGGTATCAATGCAAGTATCTATTTTTTTTAACATTAGCGATTTAAATGGGACATTCCACGAGGAGTCAATCATGATTCCAGTTAATAATTCGGATTTGCGGACTAACATTTTGTAAAAAATCCCCGTCTAGCCCGGCAGGGATCTAGCAGGCGGTAGCCGCTGCTAATGTAAAGTAGATTTAAAGGTCAACTCGAATGGCCATAGTTGTCGTATCAACCGGACAGCGAAGAGGTCTCACCCGTTTTTACTAGCGCTAGAGCAGAGAGATTAATATTGGGCCTATGATGTTAAAATCCATGGCAGCCCACACTGTGTGTCTTAGACGCAAATAATAACGACGGCCCGGAGATCTCGTGTTCTCACCCGCCAAGCACTAGCTCTTGTCTCGTCAACCCTAACCAACCCCACAATCATAATAATTCTTTCGCGTTACCGTATTATTTGGACCATCATAATTTCTTAAAACTGTGACTTTGGCATGCAATAACCCACAAGGGTTGGCATGCCGTAAAGGCAACCGAAATAGATAGTACGCTTAAAGTGCTTTATCTGGTTAAAATAACACAAGCACGTGTCGATGAATAGAGTTTGAAAGAAATTTAATGAATGGTCGTCTTATTTTTTTTCAGAATACAAGGTAGCTGTCCAAAAGTCTAAAAAATATGCTTTTTAAATTTTAGGACCACACCTTTTATTATATTATATATATATATAATATAGTATCTATTATATATAATGTAACAAGGTTGTTTAGAATGGCATTTTTGCCGACTAATTTTGTGGAAGAATAAGTGCTTTAATTGGGAGTCGGACCTATTTTGAAAAATTACATTTAATTAAGAAATGAAGTTAGCGGGAAATCACCTATTAAATGTACTGGCTTACAACAAAATCGGAGAAAAAATCACATCTCTGTATGTTTACCATTTTCGGGCTATTAGGCCTCATCAGCCAGCATTAGATGGAAGACGCCTGCTGCGTGATTTGAACCGGGACCTGTCCAAAGACGACAAGGCTGGACAGAGGTCGGACCGTCTCGACAGGCCATCCCTATAACCTCTACACGCTAAACGGAGCGCTCTTAATTTATGAAATAATAGTATATTAGTAGTACTCTTGTTCGTTAACTATATTTTATTTTTCGTAATTTCCTCGATATCTATACATACATACAACCAACATGCTTATAATATTATAGATGGTATCATAGCTTGGCTGTGTTGGTTGTTGTTGTACAGAGCATAGTCAAGCCCTTTTTGAGTCCTTAATGCGCGAATCAAAGTCATTTTGATAAAACTAAGGACACAGCTTGTTACTGTAACAAGAGGTGTGTCAAAAAAGTACTAAAATTATAAGGCTGTATTAGCCAAGACAGAAGATTGAAGAAGAATGGAAACAGTTATTTTTAAGCAGAAACAAGGTGTAGTCAAGAAAGTACAAAACATCGTCGATAACTTTTTTTGACACACCTTGTATATTAGTTGTTGTTAACTTGTTCTGTTCAAACCTCGTCCGGGACATGTTTCTTATGCTACGTAGATAGCAGAGGTTGGCTGATGTATTAATCCCCTGTCCTTTATTAGGGGTTAATTTTCTCTGATTTATTTTTTTGTTTGTATTGTTTTACGGCATATCAACCTCAGTGGGTCATCTTAATGCCGATAAAGTTTTGAATAAATCAATTCTTCATGCGAGTAATACAATATTTTTTATAATACATTTTTCTATTTAACCCATAGATGGGCCCATAACAGGTTACTACCACTCCGCGGCACTACGGAATCAGAGTGGACCAGAAGCACATGTGGTGATGAATGGGTGCTCCTCACATTCCCCAAACCTCCAAACTGGACCTCACCATCAGAATAGGAGTTACATCATTCCAAGGACATGTAGACCGCAGCACACCGCCTTCTAGCACCATATGATAATAAAGGGGTTGGGCATTGCCATACAGCGGCAATAAGGTTGGTGAAAATGCAATAGTGCTAGGTGTGACGTGACCAGCCGTTTAGCCCAAGATAGGCCAAAGTGAGTATTCATTTGAGTCATCGAACTGCTTATCACCTGGCTCTATCCTTAAGCTCAACGGCGTCGCCCACCCACGCCAACAGGTGGCCCCATTGGAGGAGTCTTAACCCTCTCAAGAGTGCGTCCGGCATTCTAACGCCCCAGCCGACAGGCGTCTCATTAATTTTTTATATTTATTTTAATCTATTAATAGAATCTGACACAATCTTTTATGAATAGCATGAGACGCGAATACCGCCAATTATCGGTTATGGCCAAATTTTTGTCACTTGCGCAATTCCCAAATAGATGTTCACCTATCCAGTTGAGCTATCTTTATACCGTATCATTATGGATGACTGTGTATCTTTCTTTCACCAGAACCTATCATTTACGATTCTCCTTTAGCTTATCTATTCTATTAATAAGATCACATCCAATCTTTATGAATAGTATGATTACGCGTTTATCGTGCCTAATTAACGTGCAGGCGGCATTTATGTGCAATAAAACTACGCAAATCAATTTTTTCTGGGTAGGGATTTTATGTTAAATCACGAAGCAGTTGCTGCGATGGGGGGGGGATAGAAAATGCGAAGTTATTGAAAGCGAAAACATTGTTTCGTCTTTTCAGGTGAAGGGATGGGGTAAGGCTGTGGTACAGATACACCATCTACGAATTACATTTGTACGTGAATCTTAATCACTCGAGGCAACAGTTATCTCTCTCTTTTCACTACCCACACACACACACACACACACCAACACAGAGGGAGAGAGAGAGAGAGAGAGGAGAGAGAGAGAGAGAGAGAGAGAGAGAGACACACACACACACACACTCACATATATATATATTACTGTTCAGTGAATACTTCTACGTACATACCGCCATATATTCATGTCTTATTTGATTGATAGATAGATAGATGTATAGATGGATTGATATATGAGATAGATATATGGAATATATTATATATATAAGATAGATATGGAAAGATTATATATATATATATATATATATATATATATTATATATATATATATATGAGGTAGGTTAAAGGATAGTAAACAAAAATAATAACCCAAAACAAGTCTAAGAGTTGAAATATTTCGTCTATTCATAAGGACATCCTCAGTCAATGAATGACTTTTATTCAAAGCAAAAATTACGTACATGTGATTTGATGAGAATATGAATAGGACGAAATATTTCAACTCTTAGACTTGTTTTGAGTTATTATTTTTTGTTCACTATCCTTTTACCTACCTCATACTGTCGGATTTTACTCCAACCATCCTATCTTTATATATATATATATATATAATATATATATATATATATTTAAAAAAAAAAATTTTTTTTAATGTTTTTTTTAAAATTAGGCGTTATTGTGAAGCATTAAAAATAAATAAATGAATGAACTCGATATTATGGAGTATTGGATTCACTTACTTTTTAATTATTTTTTACATAAATTTTCAGGTTCGTTAGATACCCTTTGTCATATGTTACTGTTCAACGGTTTCTTTGTCACTGTTGTTATCGACAGTGGCAGCGTTTGTAAAATATTTGTAATAACGGAGAATTCAAATGCATCTTATTAGAACACGACATTTCCAACAACGCAATCTAGAAAACAATCAGAATCTAAATGGATTCTAAAATTACAAACGCACGTGAAGGGATTAAACGCAGATATCGGAATTCTCCGTTATTACAAATATTTTACAAACGCTGCCACTGTCGATAACAACAGAGACAAAGAAACCGTTGAACAGTAACATTTGACAAAGGGTATCTAACGAACCAGAAAATTTATGTAAAAAATAATTAAAAAGTAAGTGAATCCAATACTCCATAATATCGAGTTCATTCATTTATTTATTTTTAATGCTTCACAATAACGCCTAATTTAAAAAAAACATTTAAAAAAAAACATATATATACCGAGAGAAGCATACGGAGACCACCTATATATATATATATATATATATATATATATATATATATATATATATATATATGTATATATATATTATATATATATATATACGAGTGTGAGTCAAAAAGTAATGCCATTTTGTTTAGGATAGGTATAATTACCAACACAGGAACATGTATTATACATCAAAATGAAGTTGGTCCTCTGTGGATCACATCCCTTCTTCTCAACATAGTCACTGTTTCTCTCAATAGCAATGTTTCACCTTCGAGTGAGAGCATGTATCCCTGCCCCGTAAAATTATGTTGACTGTACTTTGAGCCACTTCTTCACTACAGATTTCACTTCCTCGTCACTGGAATAATATTTACCTCTCAAACCCTCTTTCATGGCGCCGAAGAGATGATAGACTGAAGGTTCTGAATCTGGTGAGTATGGAGGATGCGGTAAAGTTTCTCAAAGAACAGTGACCAGAATTTTACGGGGCAGGGATACTTATATATATATATATATACGCCCATCTACGGGTCAAATAATACAGCAACTAACTTATAATATAAGGGTATCTGAAGCCCGCTTGTACCTCACATTTTAGCTCACAACACAAAGCAAAAAGCAAAAATGAAAAAAAGAAAGAAAAGAAAACGACCCAGTGAGAGCTCGTAACTCGGGCTCACGTAAGTCAAGGTATTATTGTATTTATCTAGCAAAACCCACATTACCGCCGAGTTCTAAATATCAAAATGTCTGTACAGAAACTGATCTGAATTCCTATTACAGCAACGCTCTCCAATAAAGTCGAGAAGTCGAAAAAGCAATTTTCCTTAACGATTGTTTTCAACGTTACTGTTTGTAAAAGGAAGTCGATCTTTACAACAAGCCGGGGAATTTCTCTGGCTTCGAAAAAAAAAAAAAAAGAGAGAAAATGACCGTCTCCTGTCGAAATAAAAATCGAAAGAAGCACAATACATCCTATATTTTTTTGTGTCACACTTGCACAGGTTGGTCAATAAATACCTTTCTTAATGGGGAAAAAGACATTTACGAAGTAGAGAATAGAGAATGATAAATAAGTTTTCAAATCCTATAGAAAACATATACCCCGGATATTTGTATGAAAACAAAATTAGATATACTAGCAACAGAAAACACCCTCCGGGCGTCGTAAATTTTTTTTTTGAAAGACATTTCCTGAGAGGGTGGGAGTTAAAAATTCAATGTCAGAGGGTTTGTATCATAAGTAAGACTAATCCTCATATTTATTAAAGGAGTAAAAAAAGAATAAAATAATTTGAAATGAAAACTGAGCCCCGTCCCTCTCAAATAAAATGTTGCGTGCATGTAATAATCAAACAATTATTTTTAATATTTTCCACATCAATTTTACACAAAATCGTAGGTATTTATTTATTTGTAAACTTTTTAGTTAACTTCTTGTTACTGTAAAAAAAAAGGACGAGAGTAAAAAAAAACATTTTAAAAATTGCTTACTCAAATGTTGGGTGTATATAGCATAAGAATATTGTGACGTGGAGCTATGACGTAGTTTTTGTTACAGACTGAAATACAGACAATCTCCATTATTAATAGATTTCTCTTGAAATTTATGGGAGCTAATTGAGGGTATACGAGTCTAGAAAACAAATTTTTGACCAGATGAAATAATCACATTGCTTTCAAAATGAAGTAAGAGGTTTGATTCATAAACAAAAGGTATCCAATCTTATAAAACAAATTTTATACTGGATGGAATAATTAATCTGGTGTCAAAATGTAGTCGACGGTTTTATTGATAAATAAAGTCTCCAACAATATAAAACAATTAAAAAAAAAACAGATAGAATAATGAAACTGATATCAAAATAATATGACTATGTATTTCTTCAGAATAACGTGGTGTAATGTTGTGTCTTGTCCGCCCATAACGACTTAAGCGGCCGACGTGACCGACAGGGAAAGATCCAAAGCTCAGTAGCATGATTTCTCATTTAGGAGATAGGGACAGTCAGATGAAACTTGAGCAACTTTGAAAAGTGTCTGTTTGTACCGGGACAGAGAAGAGCTAAACTGTATATTTTGAGGCTTGGCAGAAACTGTCTCTCCTATCGGAGGTTTGGGGTGGGTGATAACGAATTATAGATAAATAATCCTTCCCTCGAGGAAAAACATAATTTCAGGTATTTTATTACGTTTATACTGCTCCCCCCTGTAAATTTGTCAGTCCATGTTCGTGAGGTTTTCAATTCTTATGAACAAGCTTTAGTTAGTTAGTTGGTTGGATTTTACGGCATGTCAACTCATTGGGTTATTTTATTCCGGAGTCGTTTTGTTTTATTCATTCTTGATAGGTACTCAATTTTTAAACACATTTTGAACTAATTTTGTTCTATTTAACCCAGAGATAGGAAACTAACAATTACTACCACTCCGGGACAGAGTGGACCTGGGTTTAATGGCAATGAATGGGTACTCCACATTCCCCAGAGCTCTACAATTGAAGCTTCACCATCAGATAGAGTTTAATGTCCTATCCAGGACAATGAGACCCTCAACCACCGCCTTCTAACCCATATGTGATAAAAAGTGTTGGTAGCTTGCCATAAGGGCAATAGGGTTGGGACAATCATATAGGTTTTTGGGCAAGCGCGTGGTGTAATGGTTAAAGTCATAGGAAATGGACTCATCGCCACGAGTTCAAATCCTGGACGCGGTAACTGCATTTTCACTTGGCGCTAATACCCTTGGGAAAGGTATGAATCCAATTCTCCCTCCGACTATGGGTAAATAGCAGAGCAGACCGGGCTCTTTAACCTTGGTTAGGCAACTGGTCTAGGAGAAGGAAAACTCTGAATTCAAACCTGTTCAACTCCGCTTACTAAATTGACCTTGTGTCACATCCTGCTCGTGCGGAGGGGTTGGTAAATATATATATAGGTACTTGGGCTTGACGTGAATAGCCGTCTATCCTAAGTAAGGATCAAAGGGAAGTGTTTCATGTCATGGACTGCTCAACCTACAGGGTGCCAACCTTAAGCATCACGGGTCATCACTCACGACCACCAGGTAGCCCCGTTGAGGGAGGCGTCATACCCATATGCAGAGGTGCAGTTAGTGTATTTTAAAGTCCCTGCCGACAAGGCTGAACAAGTTTCAATCCAGAGAGAATAACGAAACTGGGTTGGTTGGTTGGTTGGTTTATTAATTTTAACGGCATATCAACGCGTCCAGGTTTATATCATGCCTAGCGGTTGGGGTGTTATACATATTGTGTATTCATATATATACTTCCAGTAATTTGCTCCAACAACGTGCTAGCATTATTGGGAATTATATTGTATGGCATTGATTTGTTTCATGTCTATATTCTATGGTATAATTTTATTTCCCTTAAAAAGGAGAAAATATCCCCAATGTTAACATTTTCAAATAGATCCTTCATATTGTTTGCTTTAAAATAATATTTTCTGATGTGAGCAAAAAATCTGCATTCCATCAATAAGTGTTTGACTGTTAGGGGTGTTTGACATGTTTCACATTGTGGTTGTTGTTCTTGTTTGAGTATATAAGAGTGTGTTAGTTTTGTATGACCAATGCATAATCGGGACATAATGACTTGTTCCTTTCTAGACTTCCTTAAAGTTGGTCTGCAGCCTCCCAAAGTCGATTTGATTAGGAAGAGTTTATTGTGGATACAGTTATTCCAGTGTTGCTGCCATTTTGTATGAAGGAATCTATTAATTTTAGGTTTCAAGTCAGTATATGGTATCTGGAACTTGTCAGGGATTAAATCTAGAGCCGATTTAGCTGCAGTGTCAGCTCTTTCATTCCCCCTAACTCCTATATGACTTGGTATCTAGCATATAATAATCTCCTTAGAGTTAGACATTGAGTCTAATCTATTCAGGAGCTTAATGATGAGAGGGTCTTCCAGTTTTTTATTTCTTAATGATAGTAGGACTGAGAGCGAGTCTGAAAAGATGATATATTTTGTGTGTTTATTTTCAGAGATGATGTCAAGTGCTATATCTATTGCACGGGTTTCAGCTGAAAAAATGGAACTTTCGTTTGGAAGGGCTTTTCTTACAATTTTTTTATTTAAAATAGCTGCTCATGCCGTTTTGTCATTGTCCTTAGAGCCATCTGTAAAGATGTGGAGTTGGTTGGGGTAGCGTTCTAGAACATTGTGGAATTTGTCTTGGTAAGTGCTAGGATGGGTTTTTGTTTTAGGACGAAACTGGGGTAATGTTACGATTTTTGTGGCCATCTTTAGGCTTCAAGCGAGAGCACTCCCCAGCGGAGATCCCTTGTATTAAGCAGAGCGCGATCCTTGGTGAAGAAACCTTTGTTTGCTCCTTGGTGTTCCTCAGTGTTGGGTATGATCCTTTGGTTGTTCCTTGGTGTCACTTTGTGTTGGATATGATTCTTCGGTTGTAGGTCCGTTCGTCAATGTCGAATAACGTGCAAATGAACGGCTGTCAATATCGGTGATTGAATAGTTAACTAACCACGTATTCGAGCTGTTGATTGGCTGGAGTTTAATTCACGGGATCATCCCGAGTATATAAGTTTAAGTGCTGGATTCTTGCACGCCTTATAATACAAAATAATCCAACAGGTTGAAATTAAATAAATCTAAAAAATCGTAAAAATTATGACAGGTTTATCAATAAATAAGGTCTCTGATAATTGCTTGGTGTAAGGTGCGTCAATTTGATGACCCTAAAATAGAACGTAGTCGCCATCAATTTTCTATAAAACGGAAGTGTCCGTCATTTGCACTGAATTATGGTCATATCTGTGTGAAAAAACCGGAAGTATCAGTCATTTGTACGAGAGTCATAGATTTAACTGAATTTCCTGTAATGCGCAGTGAATAGGAAAAATTATTATTGACTAAATTGAAAATATAAACAACCTGAATGCATAATTTCTCTACGAAGAAAATAAAACATTATTTCATTCGAAATTAAATTAAATATCTCTTTTAGCTTTGATCTACTTTTTTTTCACACACACACACACACACACACACACACACACATACACAATATGTGTCAAAAAAGTATCGAAATTTTTTGTACATTTTGACACACCTTGTATCCTGAAAAATTAACATTCCATTCATTGATCATTTCTATTTTGGTAAATACAGCTTCAAACTCAGCACTTTTATGACACACCTTGTATTCTGAAAAATTAACGTTTCATTCATTGTTCTTTTGTATTTTGGTAAATACAGCTCCAATCTCTATACTTTTATTACATACCTTGTATATATATATATAAAGTAAAGTAAGTAAAGTCGTCGGGGTGGCCTAAAGTCGGTATCAGCCAGACAGCGAGGGAGTCTATCCCCTTTTCACTAACGCTAGACCAAGGAGATTATTTTAGCACCTGAGGTGGAGCGCCACACCTACCATCAGCTCCTTACTTTACCGCACAGATCTCTGTGCTACTCATACGCTAAGTTGGCGGGGGCCGATATTGAACTAGGAACCTTGTGGTTTCTAGCTGAACACTACCAACTGAGTTAAACCCGGCCCCTATATATATATATATATATATTATCCCAGTGTAGGATAAACACTATCTCTCTCAATATATGTGATAGAGCAATAATAACAAATACATATATATTAGTTTTTGTATATATTTAATTGCATAGAAGATTATCTGCTACCATTTGGTTTCATGATCGTTTAAACAAAGCAATCTTCAGACAATAAAAGATTTTGAAAAAAGTGAAAAAATATGCACCTAAACGAGCATGTTTAAACGAGCATGAAACCAAATGGTAGCAGATAAGCTTCCATGCAATTAAATATATACAGTAACAGGGTCTCTGTCTATTTTCCTCTGTGTCTATTTATATCTCTCTTTCTCTGTCTATCACTATCTTTTTTTTCTCCCTCTATATATCTGTTTATCTCTATGAATGTATATAACTCTTCTTTCTGTCTGTCTATCCGTCTCACTATCTGTCTGTCTATCTATCTGTCCCTCTCTCTGTATCTCCAGCTACTTCTGTCTGTTCCTCTCTTTAACTGCTCATTTCTCTCAGTATATATATCATTCTTTCTCTGTTTATTGGTCGCTTTTTCTCCCCATCTCACTCTCTAAGTTTCTCTGGTTCTATCTCTATTTCTGTCTATATTACTGTATGTAATTATCTGTTTGCCGAACTCTGTCTGTTTTATATGTTTGTCTATATATTTGTATATATATATATATATATATATATATATATATATATATATATGTCTTATTATAATGGAGATTGTGTGTTTTTCTGTCTGTAACCGAAACTATATTCCTACTCAAGTCACAATTCTCTTAGTTATTGACATCACATTCTCCATGATTTTATTTTTTTTATCTAAACCTCAATTATGAATAAAATTGTCTTACATTATTAATACTGTTAACTATGTCTACATACTGACAACATGCAATTATATTTATATATACAACAAAATAGCGGTTTACAGTGTGAACGAGAAGGCTAATTTGCATATTACTATTAAAAAATCGAATTTAATAAATATATGCTTAGTATTATTGGTTTCTAACTGTTTGGTTTTATTTTAATGAATATAAGCAAAAATCTCTTCAATGAATCTTAAATGAAATCCATTAACAAGATAAAATAACTGTCATTTTATTCTTTACTTCCTATTTTAACTAAATACTTAAATTAGAAAAAATAACAATGAAAGACGAGAGTGATGGAAGAGTAAGTTTCAGTTGTTCCATTTTTTATTATACTCCCTCTGTTTCAAATCTTTTGTTATACTTTCTAATTTAATACAATATTTTATTACATTAAAACTTAAATACTTGCACCCGGAGGGTGCATATATTTGCTAGTATATATAAATGAGAGGTATCCAAAACTTGGTAGTAAGGGATGATTCTATATGTGATTTCAAAGACACACTGTATTATTATTGTATGATCCAGTATGTATAACTACAGTGAATCTTTAAATCACTAAAAAGAGCTCCATGTATAATAAACTTTTTAGATTATATACAGAGCAATATTTATCTTTGAAAGGAAGGAAAAACTTTTTTAAATTTTTTTTTATTAAGATTATATTTATACAACATTATATTATCTATGATATTTTAAGGTTTTACTTTGTTTATTTGGTTAATAGCAGTAATAATATTTTTATATCATATTATGTTACAATTTTTTAAATTTATATTTTTGTTATATATATCTTTATGCATATTTCATATATATATTTTTATATATATTTATATATATATATATATTTGTATAAATATATTTTTTTATATATAATTTTTTTAATACATTTCTTTATAATATTTTTATATTTTATATATTTTTTTGTTTTATCCTAACTGTATACGTTTTCAGACTCATTCTATTCTCATAGAATTTAATTTGTCTGACTACCATCCCCCAAAATAGCCTAGCCTCGAAAAGTATTCTTTATTCTCATTTGACTTCCTGTCGCCATGGTAACAGCCTTATAATGTATACATTTGAAAAAAAAAATTTTTTTTTGAGAAGTAAATTTTTCTGTTATGCAATTCAAATTATTTTGATTTACCATCTGATGAGACGGAATTTTGGGGAGCTTTATTAAATCAACTTAGATTTATAAAGGCCCTAATTTTGGTCGAAATAAATTTATTATGGAATAACGGTGTTGAGTTTTTCCTTCCATTCAAAGATATATATATATATATATATATATATATATATATATATATATATTTGTTATAGAGTACCTTTAAGGTGCAATTGTTACCATTGGTTTCAAAGAAACATTGGAGCCATTCTTGACAATAAGTGGGTAACACGACACTTGTAAATATATATATATATAATATATATATATATATATATATATATATATATATATCCAAAATGCGTAAAATAGATACATAGATCAATTTTTATTCTAAATACGTTTACCTATCTTAATAGAAATATGTAAAAAAAAAAAACTGGCACTGTTGCTTAGCGTCTCCTTGGTGATAAAAACAAAACAATAGTATAGTTAAACATTAATCAGTTTTAATAATGAAAGTCCCATATATTCTACGATGATAATGGTTTGGATAAGAACCGAAAGTACTTGGTCTGTCAAAAATGGCTCTTTCGGAGAAATTGTTAAAGCCTTTCAAGAATGTAAGACCAAAAGAATTATTAGGAACCTTGAAAGAAAGAATAAAACGTCTTGAAAATAATTTTTTTTCAGAATACAAGCTGTGTCAAAAAGTACCAAGTTTAAAGCTATATTTCCCCAGATAGTAGTGAAGAATGAATGAACATCATTTTTTTCAGAATACAAGGTGTGTCAAAAAGTACAAAAAATCTCGATGCTTTTTTGACACGCCCTATATATATATATATATATATATATATATATATATATATATATGGTGATTGCCACTTCTTCACAGAATAAGGTCATTTCTACAAGTAGTTTGGTTGTGCGCAAGCAGATGGTCTAAGGATCCAGATTTGTTTTTATGTACCCTATCACGTGTGAATCCCTTCCCTGTCTTCCTCACGTATGCGACGATACGTGACTGAGAAGCCCAGTCCTCAATGGGCAAGCCCTATCACACAGGTCGGTCAAATGTAGGAGTTGTGTCCGTGACGACCGTTATGTGACGCCTGTGTGGAGACCGATTCAGGATGGGGTGCTCGATCCACCTTATATCAAACCCCTTGCAGCTACCATCGGCATGCCCTTTCAAGAGAAGTGTAGCCAGCCCCCATTTCTGTTAATTGGTCCTCGATATATATATATATATATATATATATATATATATATATATATATATATATATATATAAAGTAATTGGTAATTTGCTTGAAGAAAAGTTGAGTATGTTATAATATATTAAAATTTGAAGGCAATACAATGCATATAAAGAATAAAAACAAAAAGATGTTGTTTTTTTGTCTTATCGATTTCAAAGAAACTTTATCATCAGAGACAAAAATCAGAAATGGACGTGCTTAAGTTTTTTTTTTGCGTGGTGATACTTTCTTTTTTTTTTCTTTTTTTCCCCTCTTCTTCTTTTTCTCCTTTCTCCTCCCTTCCCCCTTCTTTATGTTATGAATGAAATGGGCGAATAACTGCAATTTCTCATTTTTTTTGTCTAAATATTTTTTTGAGAACGAATGCTTAAGATCCCACCTTGTATATAGTCTGTTTATCATCCGGTCAAAGTTGTGGCAAACATTGCGACAATGTATTGTGGCAAACATGGCGACAATGTATCCATCCAATTCAAAATAAAAAGTCGGTTATAGAAGATTCTTATGCTTAGATTTCATTTTCTTTTCTTTCTCTTCCTTTTTTTTGTTTTGATTCTTTCTTTTTCTCTCCCTTCTCTAATTTTCTATTCTATTTCTTTATTTCTTTATTTCTTTATTCTTATTTTCAGTTGTAAAAAAAAAAAATTAATAAATAAAAATAAAATGTATTAACTCAACTACATGGACCAGCAAATAAGTGAATAAAAGATTATATATATATATATATTCCAGTGACACTATATATACCTATCTAGCTATTTGTTAGTTCTAATTTTACTTATCTAATTTTGCCTGTTTTTTTTTCTTTCTTTTCTCTCTGCTATTCTCCTGTCCATCAGTGTAGTTTCCATTTCCGCAACTCAACATCTCTTATACATCAGTAGACAAAATCAGATCCTAATTAAGACCTATAAATATTTTCGTTTGCCAATTTGGTAAATCTTGGTAACAACCTCTTTTTCCATTGCCAACGTCCGCTGCCAAACTCTAATTAAACCACAAACTCCATCCCGGGGTCAAGTAACTACTAGACATACAAAGCTTATCAAAAAATATCGAGATTTTTTGTACTTTTTGACACACCTGGTATTCTGAAAAAAATGAATGAACGGAACGTTGTTTTTTCAGAATACAATGTGCGTCAAAAAGTACAAAAAATCTCGGACCATATTACCTCTAGACACTCTTTTTTGATCTCGGTTAAGAAAAGACATGTTTTTCATTTACACCGTCAATATCCGATTGTTTGTTAGGGGTTATGGTTAGGGGTTATGGTTAGGGTTAGGGGTTAGTTTTATAATTCCAAAAAATCTAAAAATCGTCTGTTAAAACAACCGGATATTGACGGTGTAAATGAAAAACATGTCCTTTCTTAATCGAGATTAAAAGGGGTGCCTAAACGTCATATGGTCCAAAATCACGATACTTTTTTGGCACACCTTGTAAAGCATTACTCACTGATTATTTAATCATTAGAATAGTCTTAAAGATTCCACATACTGTCTAGCTTGATTTTAACGGCATATCAACCTCTGTGAGCTGTTTAATGCCAGAAAGGGTTAAATAGATGAAAAAGGTTGAAAAACTCTGACCGAGACAAACACAAAAATTCCATATACTAGAAAACTAAAATTAATGGATTCTTCCATACAAGATCGCAACAACGCTGGAATAAGTACATCCACAATAAACTCCTCTACATCAAACGTAGTATACTATCTCTTTATTTAGACGGCCTGTATTGTAAGAGCTAATACACGTTGTTGTATTTCACAGCCTCATCTTAATCTTAATCTGTTACTTATCTTGTCTTGTAGCGTATATTTCGTCTTGCAGATTGGATTGGTATTTCATTTTACGATTCTAAGTAGCAGCTTTTCCTAATTGGTTGGCATTTTTCTGTCTGAGTAGTTATATGGCCAACGGTCGACCCTCTGCTATCTTGCTGGTCTATCTTTTTCTTAAGAGATGTTGTCAAGATGCCTTGGTTGTTAGTTTGTTCTTCAAAATCCCTAACCGTATAGATTTGAATTCAAATAATTTTCTGCACACTAACCGTGCATAATCGATAGTACACCCACCAATTATGTAACACAAACCAACTTTGGGAGACTGGAGACAAGCCATTAGAAAGTCGAGAAAGGAACAAGTCATTATTTCCCGATTACGCATTGGTCACACAAGATCACGCACTACTTGATACTCAAACAAGAACAACAACCACAGTGGGAGACATATCAAACACTTTGCACTGTTAAACGCTTACACATACAATGTGGTATTTTCGCTCTCATCAGAAACCAATTTGTTTAATGCAAATGATATGAAAGATCTGTTTGAAAAAGTCAGCATAGATGACATTCTATCGTTTTTGAGAGAAATAAAATTATATAAAAGATATAAATATAAATTTGATCAATACCATACAAAGGTAACCCCTTAACATGATCACTAATGATGATAACATATCGTTAAAACCGTTATCTAAAAAATGTAAATGTAAATATAAAACATACAAAGTGTGTCATTAAGTATCGAGATTGAAGCTGTATTTACCAAAATAGAAATGAACAATGAATGGAACGTTATTTTCTTTTTCAGAATACAAGGTGTGTCATAAAAGTGCCGAGTTTAAAGTTGTATTTACCAAGATAGAAATGAAAAATGAATGGAACGTTATTTTTTTTTCAGAATACAAGGTGTATCCAAAAGTACAAAAAATCTCGATAATTTTTTGACACACCTTGTATTATTTCCTAACCTCTTGGGATTAAATAACTCTAGACGGGTCAATATGCCGATAAAATTCACCAACGAACCAATCAACGAACCAGCCATCAAAAATGCTATCTCGGATCAAAATTGTGTTTCATCTTCCCGGTCTAGGATCAATGAAGTATTTGTGATGAAAAAAAAATCGCTGTTGAACTGCTTGTAGTTCCTCTGCCTAGTGTCAGTGTAGCATATAAGATCAATGAAAAATAAGCTCACCCTGGAATCAAAATAATGCTCTCATTACCCGCCTGGGTTCAGTGTAGTGTCTTTGATCAGTCAAAAAATGCATTTAACCCTGGCTCAACGTGTTAATTCTCTGTACTTTACCCAGGATCAGTCTAGAATCTGCAATCAATAAAGAATGACCTCTACTGCGAATTAAAATGCTGCTCCCCGGCCACAACCCAGGATCAGTGCAATATCTGTGATTAATCAGAAATGCCCTCTGCCTTCCATCAAAATTCTGCTCCCCATCCCTTGCCTGTGATCAGAGTAGTATCTGTAATGAATCGTCAATTTGTTCTATCTCGGATCAAAATGCTGCTCTCCATCTCATGTCTAGAATCAGTGTAGAATCAGTGATCAATCAAAAATTAACTCATCCTCGGATCAAGTGCCTTCTCCCCGTCCCTTGCCTAGGATTAGTGTAGTGTTAATGATCTTTCAAAAATGCGTATAACCTCGGCTCAATGTCCTACTAGAATATTTGATCAGTCAAAATGATCTCTGCCTCGGATCAAAATGCTACCCCCTGACTTTTTTTTTGTTTAATGGCATATAAAACTTCATGGGTTAATTAATGCCAAAGTCATCTTGTAAAAAAAGTAAAGTTGGTGGAGTTGCATATTGTAGGTATCAATCGGATAGCGAGGGAGTCTATCCCCTTTTCGTTAGTGCTAGACCAGAGGAATTGTTTTTTACTACCTTCAGTTTCCCACTACTGCATAGATCAGATTACCTAATCTATGCTATTCATGCGCTGAGGTGGTTAGATAATACCAATGTCATCTTGTAAAAGTTTTAAAAAAAGAAATTTGGCCGAGTGGCTTATTGTCGGTATCAACCGGACAGCGAGAGACTCTATCCTCTTTTCGCTAGTGCTAGACCAGGGAGATTATTTTTTTGCTACCATCAGCTCCCACTTTACCGCATAGATCAGATTACCCAATCTGTGTTACTCATGTGCTGTGTTGGCGAGAACCGGTATCAAACCACAAACCTTGCGATTCCTTGGAGGATGCTCTACAGACTGAACTATAGTGGCCACTTTATACTATTTAGCCCATATCTCGAGGATGGCGGGCTACATAGCTTTGCCAAAGGTATTAATCCGAAAGTGAACGTAATAGCGCAAATGGAATTCGAACTCACTACGATGTCACAGCCCAGCTAGTGATCAACTAGGCATTAGGGGCTCAACCCCACCCACTGCAATAGAGCTCATCATTATTATTTGCTGTAATATTCGTCTACACCGAGTAGAAATTCAGCACTGAGACACCAATATAGAAATTAATTCTTTGTGATTTAATATTCCTAGGTAATGTCTGTTTTACAACCTTTGTTGTCAGTTTAAAATTTACAGTTTTCTGTTAGAAAATGTAATTGAGACGATAAAAGATACATCTATATATCTTCTTATTATAATGGAGATTGTGTGTTTGTCTGTCTGTAACCGAAACTATATTACTATACAAGTCACAATTCCCTTTAGTTATTTACATCACATTCTCCATGATTTTATTTTTAATTTAAACTTCAATTATTAATAAAATTGTTTTACATAATTAAGACTGTTGACCATATCTACATACTAATACATGCAATTGTATTTATATATACAACAAAATAGCGGATTACAGTGTGAACGAGAAGGCTAATTTACATATTGATCTTAAAATTTGATTTTAATAAATATATGCCTATTTTGATTTCTAATTTTTTGGTTTTATCTTATTGAATATGAGCAAAGTCTCGTGGATAAATCTTAAAAGAAATCCATTAACAAGAAGAAATAACTGTAATTTTATTCTTTACTTCCTATTTTAACTAAAGAGTTAAATTAGGAAAATTTACCACTGAAAGACGGGAGTAATGGAAAATGATGGAAGAGTTGGTTTCAAAGTTGTTCTATTTTTCAATCATACCCCCTCTGTTCCAAATCTTTTTATTTGCATTCTTATTCAGTTTCATTAGCCTTTCTAATTTAATATGATATTTCATTATATTAAAACTTAAATACTTGCACCCGGAAGGTGCATTTATTTACTAGTTATTATAATGGAGGTTATCTAACTGTCTGTCTGTAACCGAAACTATGTCGCCACTGACGTCATGATTTCCTTAGTTATTTAAGTTATATCTTTAACGATTACAAAATAGTCATTATCTATTCTTTATTAGCATGTTATGTATTGACGATGATCTCTATCAAAGTCTAGTTGAGTTAGATTTGCCGCGAAACTGCTCATATTATTATTGTCTTTAACATCTTTAAATATGTGTTATATATCTCTACGAAATAAAGATTTACAGAGCATATAGTAGGAATAATTTTCATAATGATTTTGATAAAACTGGGTTTAATATATAAATTTTTGCTGTTACTGATTTTTAATACTCTCATGTTATTCTCAAAGGTTGTTGTTGTTGTTTATTGATTTTAACGGCATATAAACCCATCTGGGGTTATCTCAAGCCTACCAGTTATGATGTAATACATATTGTGTATTTATATATATACTTTTAGTAATTGGTTTTAACAATGTGTTAACATTATTGGGGGTATTGGTTTGTTTCATGTCTATATTCTATGGTATAATTTTGTTTCCCTCAAAAAAGAGAGAATATCCTCCATGTTGACATTTTTAAACAGATCCTTCATATTGTTTGCTTTAAAATAACAGTTTCTGATGTGAGAAAAAAACCTGCATTCTATGAATAAGTATTTAACTGTTAAAGGTGTTTGACATGTTTCACATTGTGGTTGTTGTTCTTGAGTGCGTTAGTATGACCAATCCTAAAAATAATTTTATATAGAAATCAATTAAAATAACATTAAAATAAGTGTAATATTTTTATATTCATTATTTTTTTTTTAGTTCCGATTGTCTTTCTAATTCGATATGATATTTTATTCCATTAAAAATTAAGTTCTGGGAGGTGCATATTTTTGCTAGTATGCATAATGAAGAAAAGAAGGCTTTAAGAATACTAGCAAAAGTATGCGCCTCGCTGGGCCCTTTTACCTTGGTTATGCAACAAGTCTAAGACAAGGAAAACTCTGAATTCTAACGTTAAACCCCGCTTAAGAAATCGACTTTGTGTCACACTCTGCTCGTGTGGAAAGTTTGGTAAATAAAGATATTTATACTCGGGTTAGCTCAGTCGGTAGAGTGTTCGGCTAGAAACCACAAGGTTCCTAGTTCGATACCAGTCCTCGCCAACTCAGCGTATGAGTAGCACAGGGATCTGTGCGGTAAAGTAAGGAGCTAATGGTAGGTGTGGCGCTCCACCTCAGATGCTAAAAAAACAATCTCCTTGGTCTAGCGCTATTGAAAAGGGGATAGACTCCCTCGCTGACTGGCTGATACCAACTTTAGGCCGCCCCGTCTACTTTTTTTATACACTCCAGTAACAAATACAAAAAAAGGAAGGTTGAGGCAACTCTCTCTCTCTCTTTCTCTCTCTCTCTTTTATTCCTTTTCTTATACACACACATTTATTCTCTTTCTTTAGGCAGCCCCGTCGACTTTACTTTACTTACTTTTCTAAAACAGCAATTTTCTTACAATGTGTTTTACGCGGGAATCCATAAAACTGGATTGCAAAAATCGCCAATTTGACAATCGTAAAAGGATGCATATTCACGCACTGTTTCAATAAGTAAGAAAAAAGATGAAGATGAGGACAGATAAGACCCTTTGATCTTTGTCCTATACTGAACCATATCCGAATATCTATTTGGGAATAGGTACTTCTCTGCGTAATCCCCTTTTCTTGGCTTCGTAATTTGTTCACGTTTTCTTTTCTGTTTGATGTTTGATTAGCTACTCCAATAAAAGAAGACCAAAGACGGAACACGTGTTCACGCCCATATATATATATATATATTATATATATATATATATATATATAATATATTGTGTGTGTGTGTGTGTGTGTGTGTGTGTGTGCAAATAGATAAATGCGTACGTGTACTGATATACCTGGTGATACGTGAGGTAATGTTTGAAGGAGAAAAGGAGGTCAGGTTAATGATAATTTCGAGGAAATGAAGTTGAATGCGATCCAAATTGGATGGAATGCCAATTGCTGTATGAAAACGGAAAATCGGGACTGCTGATAATTGAAAGAAAGAAAGAAAGAAAGAAAGAAAGAAAGAAAGAAAGAATGGAAGGATAGAAGAATGGAAGAAAGAATAAAAGAAAGAAGGGAAGAAAGAAAGAAAGAAAGAAAGGGGAGTAAGGAAATAAGAGAAGAAAAGGAAGAAGAAAAATGAGACAAAAAATGGAAAGCTACGACTTGAAAGAAAGAAAGAAAGAAAGAAAGAAAGAAAGAAAGAAAGAAAGAATGAAGGAATGGAAAAATGGAAGATTGGAAGAAATAATAAAATAAAGAAGGGAAGAAAGAAACAAAGAACGAACGAAAGAAAGAATAAAGAAATAAGAAAAGAAAAGGAAGAAGAAAAATGAGACCAAAAAACCTGGAAAACTACGACAGCTGATAAGAGGAAGAAGAAAAGAAATGTGACAAAAAACCCTCTGGAAAACTACAATTGCTGATAATTGAAAGAAAGAAAGAAAGAAAAAAAAGGAAGAAAGAATATGGCAATGGGGGAAAAATGTGACAGAAAAACAATATAATTGGAAAGATAAAGGAAAGAAAGAAAGACAGGAAGAAAGACAAAGGAAAGAAAGAAAGGAAGAAAGATGGACGAGAGAGAGAAAGAAAGAAAGAAAGAAAGAAAGAAAGATGGAAATAAATAAAGAAAGAAAGAAAGAAAGGATTAAATAAATAAATAAGAATAACAGAAAGAAATATAAGAATAAAGGATACTATTTCTGTGATTTTCTTTTAGATGAAGCTTGATAATTTGGATTATTTGGATTATTCGGACTTTTGTCCTCATCCTTATTGTTATCTGGACAATATTTCGGCCGATGTGCTCTCCGGTCCCCTTTCAGTTATTTCTTGCCGGACTCAGGAACGTTCTCGAACTCGGGAACCTTTATGTCGTAATCAGGAGCCTTCACGGTAATTCAAACCTGACATCGTGAAACATTGTGCAGATAACAATAAAGATGAGGAATAATAATCCAAGATAGGATGAAGAATACAGGAGTAAGGAATTAAGGGAATAGAAGAAATAGAGAGAGAGAGAGAGAGAGAGAGAGAGAGAGAGAGAGAAAGAGAGAGAGAGGGAGAGAGAGAAGGGAGAAAGAGAGAGAGAGAGAGAGAGAGAGAGAGAGAGAGAGAGAGAGAGAGAGAGAGAGAGAGAGAGAGAGAGAGAGGAGGGGGAAGAAAAGGAAGAAAAAGAAAAGGGAAGACATTACAGAACTAAAGAAAGGGAAGAGATGGAAACTGCGACTGCTGATGAATCAAAAGAGAATTATGGAAAAAGAAAGAAAGAAAGAAAGAATTAGTAAATAAGAGAAGGAAGCGAAGAAGATAAATGAATGAGAAAGTTAAAAAAAGTGAGCACACGAAAGTGATAACGTTAATCTGTTTCAATCGAACATATTGAAAAGATGAAAAGAAGGAAAGAAAGAAGAAAAGGAGTATGAGGGAGTTAATCAAGATTATTATACATTTTACATATTGAACTATTTAGCAATAGCTCTTAAGTAAACATATCAAATGTTGTGATAGCTAAATTGTTATATTGTGGTATATCCACAATCATTATTGCAAATTTCCATATTACATTTTTGGAATTTATTCATTAAATGAAATTATTTTTAACATTATGTTCGATTGAAACAGATTAGCGTTATCGCTTCCGCATTCTCACCCACTCTATATATCTATCGATATATCTATCTTTTCTCCTTTACTTTCTTACTTTCTTTCTTTCTTATCATATTTTATCTCTGTAGCATATCCCTTTTCTTCCCTTTCTTTCTTTATAATAAAAACGGAATGATCCATTATTTAGCTGATGTGACGACACTCATAAGAAATAATTTAATTAAAATTTAAACATTTTTTTTCAATTTTGTTGAAATATTTTAAAAAACCTCAGCCGGGGAAAATTGAATAATTTTTTTTTTAAACCAACTTTTAATCAAAAACTTAAATGAAAATAAATCTTTTGATAATCATTTTTTCAGCTTATATTTTTTTATATTCTTTTTTCATCACACCAAAATTTCATTAAAACAAAAATTAAAAAAAAAAAAAAAAATGTTTTGCTTTTTAATTAATTTTTCATTTTGCAGTTCAATCTCAGCAGATTTTCTCCAAGGGTAAAAAGGACGAGTTCTCATTTTCTAAATAATGATTTGAATTTTGAGGACACATTTTAAAACTAAAATCTAAAATTGATTTTAATTTTTTAAAGATTTAATTATAGGTGCAATGGAAACCTGAAGAATTAAATTGCTTCGGGTATATTCGCGGAGTTCCGTCTCGGCCTCCAGTCTCAAAAACTGCTAGCCGGTGGCTGCTAAAAAAACAAACACCAGTCCGTAGCCGAAGTGATATCACTTGAAAAAAAAAACTAGGTTTAGGGTTAGGGTTTAAGGTTAGGGTTAGGGTTGGGGTTGGTGTTTAGGGTTAGTTTAATGGGAAAATAATAATAATTTTGGCTCTGTTTTTCTGGGTCACCCTGTATACAGGATGACCCCCCACCCCCCCCACAAATTTTGTAATAAAACTGTTAATTTTAACTAGGGGTTTAGGGATAGGGTTTAGGGTTAGGGTTTAAGGTTAGGGTTTAGGGTTAGGTTGGGGTTGGAGTTTAATTTTGGGGAAACACACCCTAAGTTGGTTGTGTTTTTGTTGTTGTTTTTTTAAAGTGACACCGCTTCGGCTACGGACTTCAATCGTAGCTGGTGTTTTTTTTCAGCAGCTACCGCCAAGCGGTTTTTGAGGCAGGAGGCCGGGATGGAGCTCCGCGAATATTACCATTGCTTCTATTGAAATATAGATTTATAGGTTGTATTTGGAGTTAACTTGAATTATTGTAAAATGTATAATATCTGGAACAAACGTACCTGTTTTATTTAATTAAAAAACACTTTTTACTGGGAAGGGGGTCGTTTTAAAGACCTCCACCCTCGAAAATCAATATCAAGGGCAACATGTAAAATGTCCTCTCTTACCTTTGGGTGCATACAGTTTGATGTTTACTGAAAAAAAAGAACTTTTTATATTGCCAAATTAATGGAAAATACCCAGTTGTAAAGAATCTTGTCAGAAAGTTAATCTCATATCTC
The DNA here is from genome assembly GCA_023376005.1 of Doryteuthis pealeii. Lineage (NCBI taxonomy): Eukaryota > Metazoa > Mollusca > Cephalopoda > Myopsida > Loliginidae > Doryteuthis > Doryteuthis pealeii. The sequence goes on from CM042153.1 coordinate 22,778,024, forward strand.
TATTAATAATGGAGATTCGCTTCCGGTTTTTGTCTGTAAGAGAAATTACGTCACTACCTACGTCACATTATCCCAAATCGTCATAACAGAATAAATACATTCCAATCACCAGAGAATTCTAATCTGTAAACAGATGGGCCACGGTTAATGCCAAACGGTGAAGTTACAATTAATGTCCCCCCACAGTGCTCAACCATGGGAGTGGGAAGCATATATATCAGTCATCCACAGACACGTGTTTCGAAGTTTACTTCTCATCAGTGCGGCTCGACTTTTTTTACATCTCTCTCTCTCTCTCTCTCTCTCTCTCTCTCTCTATATATATATATATATATATATATATATATATATATATATATATATTAAACTTTCCCCCCCCCGACCGTTACAGTGACATCTTCTTTATACCCTCCTCTCCCCTCATTTATATCACTCAATTTTCTCCTTTAAATGTTGCTTCATCAGTTTTCAGGGGAAGATGGAGGAGGCTGCAAAACCTTTTACACGAACCTCTTTACTTCATCGGTAGCACTCAATAAATATAAACTCAGTATATCAAGGGTAAGAAAGATTGGAAAAGATATCGTCCCTTTTTGTATCGCTTTTGTTGATTATAGGAAGGTCTAAGCGTAGAGATTAATACAGTGTTAAGACCACTAGAAATGCAAGAAGTGGTTGGTTGGTTGGCTGGTTGGATTCGGGGGTGTAAGATTCAAAGGTTATGACAAAGTCATAACTCGTTGAAACGCAAACAAACTCCGACAAAGGTTGAGAGACAAAACATTTAATATGGTACAGCACATGAATACACAAAGGATACATAAATTACATAGAAGTGTATATGAAACATACATACGTATACAATAGTAATATGAACATAAAAACAACAGACATGAGACTAAGAATAGTCCATGCTGGGAAATCACTTACAGTAATGTAAGGGGGGGGCAAAGCCCCAACAAGAAAGGGGTAGGCATAAGACTACCTCATTGTGTCTCGTAGGTCGAGCAGCAGGCAAAGAGGAAGAGAAATCCAAAACAGCCGCTTAAATACACGAGGCCCCTAGCGGGAACCAGTGACATTAAACGGGCAGACAACTCCCCAGGCAAATACGAAAATAACCCCCACAGGGGCATGTCGAATCATTGGGTTATTTTATGCCAAAAATGTTTTTACTTTATTGGTTCTTGTGGGTACTCAACGTTTGTCAACTAATTTTTTTAAAACACTTTTTTAGACACATTTTGTTCAATTTAACCCATAGATGGAATCCTAACAGTTACTACCACTCCGGGTCAGAGTGAATCTGGATGTAATGGGGATGAAGAGGTACTCTACTTTCCCTTTATCTCCTGATTTGGAACTTCACCATCAGATAGAGTTTAACGTCATGCCCAGGATTTAAAAAAAACTTAGCCACCACCTTCTAGCACGCATATGATAAAAAGGTTTGAGGGACTTGCCATAAGGACAATAGGGTTGGGACAATCATATAGGTGCTAGGGCCTGACGTAACCAGCCAATACAAGGAGTGACTAAGAGTCGCATGCCTACAGTATCCTAACTTAGACACGAGACGAGTTTAAATCATGGATGAGGCTGTTTGCATTTCACATAGCATTATTACCATTGGGGGAGCTATGAATCCAACTACTCTACCTCCAGCTATGGGTAAATAGTAAGGCAGACAGGGATCTTTAACTTTGGTTAGACAACTAATCCAGGAGAAGGAAAACTCTGAATTCAAACCTGTTAAGCTCCGCTTAAGAAATTGACCTTGTGTCCCATCTTACTCATGTGGAGGGGCTGGTTGTTGGACAAACATACAGAATCTTTCTGATATATATATATATATATATATATATATATATATATATATAGCCTTACATTTGAATGGGTATGCCCGCCTAATTCATTAATTATTAATTAATTTATTTTCAAAAATTAGGTACGACTTCAATTAAGCACATATTCTCCCAAAAATTGTCGGCTAAAAAAAAGCCATATCAAAAAACACATTGTTTGTTTACTTATCATATATATATATATATATATATATAATGGACTCTACCGTCGATTTTCGACGTATAAGGGTTCATACACACAATGAACTCCCACACAGGGATTTGTTTTATAATGGTGAAGGCTTGTGTTGGACCATCCACACTTTTTGGCACAGTCGATAGGAAAGAATTGGTGCATCAAAGGTTGCCACAAACCCAATCAACGACCGACCACAGGAATTTTGAATTCAGAGTTATCCCTCTCCTAGACTGGTTACTTACCCAAGGCTGAAGAGCCCAGTCTGCCGTAATATTTAACCCATAGCTGGAGGGCGAATATATGGATTCATTCCTTTCCCAAGGGTATTTGCGCTATGTGAAATGCCAACAGCTTCGTCTGGGAATTGAACTCGAGTCGACGAGTCCATTTTCCACGACTCTAACCACTAGCCCACATGCCTCCATAATATATATATATATAAAAGAAAGATTCTGTATGTTTGTCCAGCAACCGAGCATACTTTTATAAAAGAAAATTGTTGGAGATCAGCAAAGATCAAAGTTCAATAAAATCAACACCCTATTTTTGTCCGTGAGGGGGTTACAAAACGTTCAAGCCTCCATTTTTCATAAGAAAAGCTAAATGAAAATACAATAAGGTTATAAATCAATGATATATTAAGAAATTGATTTAAAAAATGAGTGAAACATAAAACAAATTAATAAAGGATAAAACATGAAAAAGCAAAAACAAAACTTGAATAGATATGTGTGTAAATACGTAATTGTTTCAAGGGAAAAAGGAAAGTAAAATAAAGCGATATTTATGTGTCTGTTGATGTAGAGTACGCTGGGGTTTGGTGTGGTATGAATTGAGAGGTCAGTAGGTCTTGGCGTGGTAGTGGGGGAGGGGGGGAGAGATCGGTAGAGTGTGGGTGTGGTTTGAAGTGAGAGGTTCGATAGCGTTGTTAAATTAGACTCATCCTGTGATGTTGATTCCTCTCCTCTGGGCTGAAAAGCTATCTCCTTTTATAGCCCATGTAGAGGTAAATCGCTTCTATGTTAGTACACATATAGGGAAGAAGTAAGTAAGAAAAGGTAGGTATTAACAATAGCAAAAGTTTTACATGGCTGTAAATATACAACAAGAGGCTTGTTCTTTAATCTTCCGACCTTATCATCTTGCTACACTCTCTGGTTAAAAATGAGAACGCTCAGATCGACCAAGATGAAACTCAAAAATGTAAATCCTGAGTATCTGGTGTTGCTTATCCGCAAAATTCTTATTTTTATAGGTGTGTCATCACCTCAGCTAAATAATAGACTATTCCGTTTTTATTATAAAGAAAGAAAGAAAGAAAGGACATGCTACACAGAAAAAAAAGAAAAAGAGAAGTACACTAGGGAAAAATACAGATATATATATATATATATATATATATATATATATATAGAGAGAGAGAGAGAGAGAGAGAGGGGGGTAATGGTAATCTGTCTCAATCGAACATAAATGAAAAGAAGGAAAGAAAGAAAGAAAGAAAGAAAGAAAGAAAGAAAGAAAGAAAAGAAAAGAGAGAGAGAGAGAGAGAGAGGGGGATAACGGTAATCTGTCTCAATCGAACATAATGAAAAGAAAGAAAAGAAAGAAAGAAAGAAAGAGAGAGAGAGAGAGAGAGAGAGAGAGAGAGAGAGAGAGAGAGAGAGAGAGAGAGAGAGTTCAACCAAGGTTATCATACTATTTGCATATTGAATTATTGCTATACCTCTTAAGTAAATATAAGTAAAATAAGTAAATATATCAAACGTTGTAATATTGAAATTCTCATACTGTGGTATATCCACAGGTCCTACTCGTAAATATACAATATTTATTGAAAGTTTCTGAAGAGAAAGATGAGCAATGTTTTGGGGTAAAAACCTATAAATAGCAAAATGGTGTTGGTATGGTAGGGGATAAGATTTCAGTAAGGTGTTGGTGTGGTATGAGGTGAGAGTTTTGATAGAGTCGATTAAGTAGACTGGCCCATCATGTCTCGATTCCTATCCTCTGATTTGAAAAGGTATCTCTTTATTGTTACCGCGGAATCAAGGTGGATTAGCCGAAATGACTTTGGTATGTAGGCGCAAACACTTGTTTAGTTTGGTTTGGTTTATTGATTTTAACGGCATATCAACCCGTCTGGGGTTATGTCGTGCCTAACGGTTAGGAAGTAATATATGTTGTGTGTTTATATTTATACTTTTTAGTAATTGGTTTTAACAATGTGTTAGCACCATTAGGGATCATTTTGTATGGTATTGATTAAGTTCATGTCTATATTCTATGGTATTATTTTATTTCCCTCAAAAAGGACAGAATGTCCTCCATGTTGACATTTTCAAATAGATCTTTCATATTGTTTGCCTTAAAATAACGGTTTCTGATGTGAGCAAAAAACCCTGAATTCCATGAATAAGTGTTAACAGTCAAAGGTGTTTGACATGTTCCACATTGTGGTTGTTGTTCTTGTTTGAGTATTATAGAGTGCGTTAGTCTTGTGTGACCAATGCGTAATTGGGACACAATGACTTGTTCCTTTCTAGACTTTCTTAAAGTTGGTCTCCATTCTTCCAAAGTGGGTTTGATTTAGGAAGAGTTTACTGTGGATGAAACACTTGTGATTTGTTAAATAAACTAATTTGGTATCCTTTTCTTTTTACCGGGTTGTTTACCGTTGTTGTTGTTTAACCCTACCTGTTGTTGTTTACTAAGGTTTGCCAAGTCTGGCACATGGGGCTTTGATGCTTGCCTAACCCGTTGTTGTCAAGCTTTGATTATTCTGACACATGTCTCTCTCGTTGCTTACCCTACCAGATGTTTATTAAGCTAACCTTCCACCCGGTCTAACTGGGGGCCAGTGAGCTTCGGCCGCTGGACTTGTTGAGAGTTAAATAATAGCGTCGATCTCAGAGGCTATCTCCCGAGGCAATACCTGCCCCCTTGATTTAAAGGGCAGGGCTGGGTTTATTGCCCAGCGCCCGAGGCGCCCCTTGAGGGGAATGCCGCGGAGATCGACGCAATTTTTTGTTCTTTCTCACCCAAGAGCTTCGGCTTGTGGGTGGGCCCATTAAAACGAGGCCTTGTGCCCATCTATACAAGTGGGGTATGAGACAAATAACCCTACCAGATGTCTATTAAGCTTTGCTTATTCTAGCACAGGGTCACCAAACGACGGCAAGTTTCGGTTACAGGACAAATAGAGCACTGATCTCCATTATTAATAGATTATAAAAAATGTCGGTGAGGTGACATTAAAGCAATACGGTCGGGACAATCCTATAGGTGCTAGGCTTGGAGGGACCTTTAACCGAAGTAAGAGCCGAAGTGGAGTGTTGCAAGATCCCGCCCTTAAACGTCACGGATTGCCACCACAAACTAACAGGTGGCCATATTGGGAAGGGGCCTTACTCGTTTGCTGAGATGCAGTCGGCATATTCTACAGTCACAGTGCAGAAGGTTATAAAAGAGAACAATAATCTTGTTGATTGTCTTAAATGAATGTAAACGAGTTCTGTTGAAAGTAACGCAAAAATGGCGAGTGTGTCTTCTGGCGTCTGACAGTCTTCGATTATTCGTAAAGAAAAAAAAATCAATCAATCCCTCGAGCTTATCTACCTGCATCTTCCTCTACTATTAATATATTACAAGTATAATGAGATGCTATCACACACACACACACACACACACACACACAATATATATATATATATATATATATATATATGAGAGTACGTAAATGTACATTCAGGGATTGACATTTTCTCAAATTTGTTTAGCCTTACATTTGAACATATATGCCCGCCTAAATTCATCAATTATTAACTAATTAATTTTCAAAAATTTGGTATGACTTCAATTAAGCACATATCCTCCAAATATATATAATATATATATATATATATATATATATATATATATATATATATATATATATTCAAACAAATTTCAATTAGACAAAACAGAATCCTTATCATTTTCAAGTTTTTTTTTTTTTTTCAAGTTTTCTAATAATTTTTGATCTCACAATCTTGAAAAGCATTAACGATTTCTCCGAAAGAACCATTATTGGCTGACCAAATACTTTCGTTCTTATCCGAACCATTATCAAGGTAGAGTATAATTTGTCTTTCATTATTAAAACTGTTTAATATTTAACTAAACTCATTTTTTGTTGATTTTATCACCAAGGTGTCGCTAAGCAACAGTGGCAATTTATTTAAAAAAAATATTTCTATTAAGCTAGGTAAATGTATTTTGAATAAAAAATTGTTCTATCAAATCTATTTTAAGCATTTTAGAATATAAATTGCTTTACACACACGCGAAACCACTCATTCATAAACACATAAAAAAGACACAATGCTTTTTTCGATACAAACATTTACACATTCTAATACTCACACCGCAAAAAAGAATATTTGACGTCATATTTCAAACCGTTCATTTTTTCAACGTTATTTTTTCTCAGACTTCAAATTTTAAACAGACCGATAAACAAGGACTGTTACTCGCCTTTCTCCTTATTCTGAGAAAAAAATTTTTATCACCTTCCACATATCAACAAAAGACCTGAAGATGATCTAATTAATAGATCGAAACACTGCAGCGTCGGCCAATAAACTCACCACTTATCTCATTTAAACCTGTGATTTTTCAATTTTTTTTATTATACTACATACCGTCGGATTCATTTCCTTTTATTCTCAAATTGCTTTATCTATCTATTTTAAACATTTTAGTATTTTTATGACTAGTTTTAATATATATATTGCTAACACTATATTATTGGCATTTCAGTCTCGGAAGACTATAATATAGTTATTGTGCCCCTGAAGTCACAGCGCCTCCTTTGACTGTAAAGTCCAATGTTAGAAAAACATTCTCGATCACAGATGTGGCATTTGAAGACTGTCCCTGAAGATTTTTATGTGCCGGTGCTTTGTTGTCGCTGCTTTCTTCTGGACCTCCTAGCTTCATGGTGTTGCGCCAGGGTGACTTCAGACATAAACAGTCTTCTACAGAGAACCTACCGCTCACACTATGAGTCGACTAAACCATTTCATATCAACATGTACAGTTTTTTATTTATGTTAATTAGCAGCTTTCTCCGGTTATTCCGAGTTTTGGTATAAAACTCAACCTACTCTTTTATGCAGTCATTTGGTTCTGCGCGCACCGTGTGTTAGTCAAAAACAACTTATATTGCAGACTCTTTTTTAAAAGTGCCCATGCACTTTGCATATAACCTATTTGTTGTACAGTGAAACAAATGTAAAAACATAATGAATCTAAATACAATAACAATATATAGAGCAATAGACAATTTCACTCCCCACTCTGTCTCTCCCCCTCTCTTGCTCTCTCTCTCTCTCACTCCCTCTCTCTTGCTCTCTCTCTCTCTCTCTCGAGTTACTCCACACTCTCTCGCACCCTCTCATTTATCCCTACTTCTCTCCCCCTCTCTCTCTCCCTCTACCCCTCTCTCTCTCGAGTTACTCCACACTCTCCCATTCCCTCTCATTTATCCCTACTCTCTCTCTTCCTCTCTCTTTCTCTCTCTCTCTTCCATTCTCTCTCTCTCACCCTCTCTCTCATTCCCTCTCATTCATCCCTACTCACTCTCTCCCTCTCTCTTGCTCTCTCTCTCCCACTCCCTCTCTCCCCCTCTCTCTCTCTCGAGTTACTCCACACCTTCTCCGCAACCTCTCATTTATCCCTACTCTCTCTCCCCTCTCTCTCTCCCTCTCTCCCCCCTCTCTCTTCTTACTCTCTCATTCCCTCTCATTCATCCCTACTCACTCTCTGCTCTCTCTTGCTCTCTCTCTCCCTCTCTCCCCTCTCTCTCTCTCTCGAGTTACTCCACGCTCTCCCATTCCCTCTCATTTATCCCTACTCTCTCTCTCCCTCTCTTGCTTTCTCTCTCCACTCTCTCCCCCCCGCTCTCTCGATTTACTCTACAATCTCATTCCCTCTCATTTATCCCTACTCTCTCTCTTCCACTCTCTCTCTCTTCCACTCTCTCTCTCTCTCTCTCTCTCACCCTCTCTCTAGTTCCCTCTCATTCATCCCTAACTTCTCTCTCTGCTCTCTCTCTCCCTCTCTCCCCCCCTCTCTCTCTCTCTCGAGTTACTCCACACTCTCTCACTCCCTCTCATTTATCCCTACTCTCTCTCTCCCTCTCACTTGCTTTCTCTCTCCCACCCTTTCTCTCTCTCCCTCTCTCTCTTGATTTACTCCACACTCTCTCATTCCCTCTTATTTATCCCTACTCTCTCTCCCTCTCTCTTGCTCTCCCTCTCCACTCTCTCTCGATTTACTCTACACTCTCTCATCCCTCTCATTTATCCCTACTCTCTCTCCCTCTCTCTTGCTCTCTATCCCCACTCCCCCCTCTCTCTCTCGAGTTACTCCACACTCCCTCATTCCCTCTCATTTATCCCTACTCTCCTTCTCTCCCTCTCTCTTCTCTCTCTCTCCCACTCTCTTTCTCCCCTCTCTCACGATTTACTCCAAACTCTCCCATTCCCTCTCATTTATCCCTCCTCTCTCTCATCCTCATTACACTAAAACTTGTCTAAACATTTTATGACGAACCCGAGAAACTGTTTCGCCGTTGCACGCAAAATACTCACCCAAGAAAAAGTCAGTCTGACAATTTGAAGACGTGGCCATACGACTGAGTCACAACAAAGAGGCTCGTCGTGTAACGGTTATAGTCGTATGATATAGACACGGCCACGGCCACCCGTGTTCAAATCCTGGACTCGACTGTTTTGCAATTCACATCACCCTAATACCCTTGGGAAAGGTATGCACCCAACTATTCTCCCTGTGTGTCAGCTCAGGCGGTAGAGCGTTCGACTAGGAACCACAAGGTTCCTAGTTTGATACCGGCCCTCGCCAACTCAGCGTATGAATAACACAGGGATCTGTGTGGTAAAGTAAGGAGCTGATGGTAGATGTGGTGCTCTACCTCAGACACCAAAATAATCTCCTTGGTTTAGCGCTAGTGAAAAGGAGATAGACTTCCTCACTGTCTGGCCGATACCGACTTTAGACCACCCCGACGACTTTACTTTTACTTTTAAATAGTAGTACAGACGTGGCTCTTTAACTTTGGTATGGCAACCGATCTAGGAAAAGGAAACTCTGAATTTAAAGCAGTTAAATTCCGTTTAAGCTTTTAAGATATTTTATCGCATCCTGATCGATGTGTTGCGCTTGCATAAATATTCACAGTAAAAATGAAAGAGAAAAAAATACAAGAACCTTGCTCGTGGAATAAAGGGATATGTACCGACGCTAAATGTCGTGCGGAGGATTTGATAGAAGCGATGACCAGTAGGGACGGGTAAACGTGAGGAAGTCGAGGGAATCCATGTTGTTAGTGCGACATGAGGATGATAGCTTACTTCATATTTATCTATATATTTATTCATTTGGTTGATGCGTGATGTAATGGTTACCGTCGTGGGAAATGGACACGGTGAGACGGGTTCAAATCCTAGACGAGGTTGTTTGCATTCCACATAGCGCTAATGACATTGGGAAAGGTATGACTCCAACTATTTTCGCTCCAGCTATACAGTAGTAAATAGCAGTGCAGACTGAACTCTTTAACCTTGGTTAGGTAATCAGTCTAGGAGAGGGAAACTCCGAATCCAAACCTGTTAAATTCCGCTTAAGTAATTAACCCTGTGTCACATCCCAGTCGTTCGGTATATATATATATATATATATAATATATATATATATATATATATATATTTGATTTGCAATTAATTCTAATGTAAATTCGCTAAAAATATGGTTTAAATAACAAAGGAGAACATTTATGGTGATGATAAAGAAGAAGAAGAAGAAGAAGAAGAAGAAGAAGAAGAAGAAGAAGAAGAAGAAGAAGAAGGGAAAGATGGAAGAAAAGAATAATAAAATAATGAGAAAAATATTCGGAAGATGTGGATGTAAAAATGGGGGTGGGGGTGGAAGAGCCGAGGAGGAAGAGAACGAGAATAAAATTGTCACCTTAGTAACAGCGTAAACCACCTTCGTAACAATGCGGGGATGGATCGTGTGGCGAGCATCAATTAAAATTATTTCACCATGGGGCGTTTAGAAAGATGCGGTGAAAAAAATAATATATCATCTACAGGGATGAATAGAAAAGGGAAGAACAACACACTGTTCGGTCAAATTTGATTAAGTTGATTGGTTTATTTGTTTAACGGCATATCAATTAAAAACGGGTTATTTAATGCTGATTAAATTAAATTTGATTCATTTGATAAATGTTTAATCGTATTATAATAGAGATGTTACTACCAACGGGTGGGGAGTGCTATAAATAACGGCGTCGATCCCAGGGGGCCATCTCCCAGGCAACACCTGACCCCTTGACTTAAAGGGGCAGGGCTGGGTTTATTCCCTAGTGCCTGAGGCGCCCCCTTGAGGGGGAATGCCGACGGGATCGACGCAATTTTTCACCTGCCACCCAAGAGCTTCGGTTTGTGGGTGGTCACACGTTAATAGGGCCTTGTGCCTAACCCGTACAAGTGGGATACGCGGTAAATACAATGTTACTACCTAGGTATGTGAGAGCGATATTAATACACGAATAGGAAAGGCATGGCTAGCCACAAACAAATTATCAGTAATATGGAAATCAGATCTCACTGACAAGCTAAAGCGGCAATTCTTCCAGGCTGTGGTTATATCAGTGCTGCTGTATGGCTGCACCACCTGGACCCTATCGAAGCGCCTCTTGAATAAGCTAGATGGAAGCTGCACAAAAATGCTGCGTGCGGTCTTGAACAAGTCGTGGAAACAGCACCCCACAAGGAGGCAGCTGTATATTCACATGCCCCCCCCCCATCTCACAAACCATCCGAGTAAGACGGACCAGGCACGCGGGGCACTGCTGGAGAAGCAAGGACGAGCTTATAAGCGACGTCCTCCTGTGGAAGCCAACCCATGGGCATGCTAGTGTGGGCTACTAAGCAAGGACCTACATTGACCAACTATGCGAGGATGCTGGCTGCTGTGCAGAGGAACCCCCAGGGGCAATGAATGATAGGGAAGGTTGGCGAGAGAGTGGCATGGATATCCGTGCTGCCTGCGCGACATGATGATGATGATAATAGAGATTGTGTGTTTTTCTGTCTGTAACCGAAACTATATTACTATCAAAGTCACAATTCCTTTAGTTATTTACGTCACATTCTCCATGATTTTATTTTTATTTAAACCTCAATTATTAATCAAATTGTTTTACATTATCAACACAGTTGACCATATCTACATACTAATAAGACGCAATTATATTTATATATACAACAAAATAGCGGTTTACAGTGTGAACGGGAAGGCTAATTTATATACTGATCATAAAAATTTGATTTTGATGAATATGTGCTTAGTATTATTGATTTCTAATTGTTTGGATTTATCTTAATGAATATGACCAAAAATCTTAGAGATAAATCTTAAAAGAAATCCATTAATAAGAAGAAATAACTGTAATTCTATTGTTTACTTCCTATTTTAACTAAATAGTTAAATAAGGAAAATTTAGCAATGAAAGACGGGAGTGATGAAAGAGTAAGTTTCAATTGTTTTATTCTTCGATTATACCCACCTCTGTTTAAATTTTTTTTATCTGCATTCTTATTTAGTTTCATTAGCATTTTTGATACAATATAATATTTTATTACATTAAAACTTAAATACTTGCACCCGACGGAGGGTGCACATATTTGCTAGTTTTAATAACTATGTTTTCAAAGATCCATTTCTTCTAATTATACTTTTTGTCTATGATCATTTGTTGGTACACAGTATTCTTCTCTAAAATGTATAACTAGCAGGACCTGTAGATATACCACAGTATGGTAATTTAATTATTACAACGTTTGACATTGCAATATAGTTCAATATGTAAAAAATGTAATAATCTTGATTGAACTCTCTCACTCTTTTTTCTTTCTTTCCTTCTTTTCATCTTTTCATTATATTCGAGTGAAACGTATTAGCGTTATCGCTTCCGTGCACTTACCCTCTCCCTGCATTTCTCCTATTTTCTTTCTTATTATATTTGTTCTGTGTAGTCTGTCTTTTTTTTTCCTTTCTTTCCTTTCTTTCTTTATAATGAAAAATGGAATGGTCCATTATTTAGTTGAGGTGACAACACTCATAAGAAATAAGAATTCGGTAGATTAGCAACACCAGATAATCAGAATTTATACTTTTGCATTTCATCTTGGACGATTTGAACGGTCTCATTTTTAAGCAGAGGGTGTTGCAATATGATAACGGTCGGAAGATTAAGGAACAAGCGTATTAATATATAGATTTATATAGAGTTATATGGTTTAAAGTGACTATACATATTAACTAATATTATTTATTTACACAGTTATATGGTTTTAATTATTCTTATCTATCTACCCTGTCGGCTGACGCTATAGAATACATCGACTGCACCTCTGCAATGAGGCCACCTGTTGGCCGTGGGAAGCGACCCATGATGCTTCACTCAGACTTCAGTTTTTGGTTTGGTTTGTTTTGTTTTACGGCATATCAACCCCGGTAGATTATTTATTGCCGACAAAGTTGTGAAATAAATTCATTCTTAATGTATAATACAATTTTGTTTATAAACTCATGTTTTTCTATTTAACCCATAGATGGGACACTAACAGGTACTACCACTCCGGGTCAGAGTGGACCAGGGAGCAATGGTGACGAAGGGGTGCTCCACATTCCCCAAACCTCCAAAACTGGAACCTCACCATCAGATAGAGTTTAACGTCATTCCCAGGGCTTGTAGACCCTCAGTCACCGCCTTCTAGCATCCATATGATAAAAAGGGTTGGGGCTTGCCATAAGGGCAATAGGGTTAGGAAAATCATATAGGCGCTAGGGCTTGACGTAACCAGCCGATTGTTCGGAGGGGGCCTCTCCGACCGCCCGTCTAGCCCAAGATAGGCAAAAGTGGAGTATTGCAAGTCATGGACTGCTCATCCACCTGGGCTCTATCCTTAAGCATCACGGGTCGCCACCCAAGGCCAACAGGTGGCCCCATTGGGGGAGTTTTACCTCTCAGCCGACAGGGCGGTCAGACTTCAGTGAAAAACCACCAGTAAAGTCTACTGTAAAAATAAACTCACTGTGGTGTGTATGGTTTCGATAATTCCTCTGATTTCCAAGCCTTTCGGAACTGTTCCAAGTGCACCAACTAAATTGGTATTACCGTCACCTTCATATCCCATAGCTTTTCAGCTTTCTGGCAAGATCCATGTATTTGTCTATCTTTAAGATGTCTTTTATTTTCACGCTGTGAACCGCCATCGATGAGACGTTCTCGTCCTCTTGTTAATTATCTCTTAGTCTGGTCTCTTAGCCAGGATTAGATGATTCGTCTGTATCTCAAAGTCACAGAGAGTAATATGCGTCTCGTTCTTTAAGACAGATTCCGGTTTGTGCATATACCATTTAGTAACATGGTAAAAACTTAATTTCTTGCACAATTCTCAGAGGATAACCTTTCCCGCCCTAGTCTTGTCCTTCCTTTGTGCTAGTTTGTTGTATTCGTTTATTATATGATTAACCGTTTTGTTTTTTGTCTCCACATATTCTACTCTTGCTATTTTGTTGATCATTATTATTATTATTCACTCGATGAGAGTTTTCCCACCAGCCTAAGCTATTGGTTCAATGGAGGCTGAGTGAAAGCAAGTTTCCTCAGGTCTCCAGGACTCTTCTGAGTATTCTAGCTAATTTTAACAATGCTGTTGTTTGGATGGTCTTGATTCTTCCTCAGATTTACAATTCCTCCAGAGTCTTTTCCAAACCCTTTGGGACCGTTCCATGTGCCCCAATTACAATTGGCAAGACCTTTACCTTCATGTTCCACAGTTTTTTCAGCTCTCTGGCAAGGTCCAAGTATTTGTCTATCTTTTCGTTTTCTTTCACTTTCACTCTGTGATCCACCGGGACGGCAGAATCTACGAGATGTCACGCTTTCTTCTTGTTAATTAATACTTGGTCTGGTCTCCTAGACGGAATTAGGAGATCCGTCTGTATCTCAAAGTCCTAATGGATATTATTATTATTATTATTATTATTATTAGTTTTTCACACTTGCCGTAGCCGGTGGTTCACTGTAGGCTCATTGACAGCCAGTCTCCTCACGTCTCCAGGACTCTTCTGAGTATTCTAGCCGATCCCAACAGCGCTGTAGTTTGGATGGTCTCGATTCTTCCTCTTTGTCTATCTTTTCGTATTCTCTCATTTTTACTCGGTTGTCGGTTAGAACGACAAAATCCACGAGATGACAGGTTCTCTTCTTGTCAATCAATACTAAATCTGGTCTCCAGGCCGAGATTAGGATATCCGTCTGTAGCTCGAAGTCCCAGAGAATTTATGCGTCTCATTCTCCAGGACAAGTCCAGTTTTGTGCATATACCATTTAGTTACATGGTGAAAATTGAATTTCTAGCATAATTTCCAGTGGATTACCTTTCCCACCGAGTCATGCCTAATCTTTTATTCTCTTTGTGCTAGTTTGCTGCATTTTCTATCTTGAGGTTTCCTCTTTTTACCCATGTCCATGTCATCTGATGTGATATCAGTTTGTCGCTTGAAGTACCCGTGTAGTTGTTTTTCTTCCCATTTCTGTTTTTGGGTTTTTCATGTATTTCTGCTTGTCAATATGTTGCAATTGCTTTTCCTAGTTGCTGCAATTAGTCTTTCCTTACTTTTATTAGTGTATTTGTCAAGTGCTCCAATTGTCGTACCTACATTATCTTCAATGTTGGCGAGACTCCTTCCAACTTCTCTTTTGGCGCATATAGTCTGTCTATGTCGTCTTGGGTTAAATTATTATTATTATTATTATTATTATTATTATTATTATTATTATTATTTCTTTTTGAGTTTTCACATCAGCATTAGCTGATGGTCTTTCACTGGAGTCTGAGTGACAGCAAGTCTCCTCAGGTCTCCAGGACTCTTCTGAGTATTCTGGCAGATTACAGCAGTGCAGTTTTCTGAATGGTATCAATCCTTCCTCTGATTTCCACACTTTCCAAACCCCTTTCCCCCTTATGGCAAGCCCCAACCCCTTTTTATCATATGGATGCTAGAAGGCGGTGGCTGCGGGTCTACATGTCCTGGGAATGACGTTAAACTCTATCTGATGGTGAGGTTCCAGTTCTGGAGGTTTGGGGAATGTGGAGCACCCCTTCATCACCATTATTCCCTGGTCCACTCTGACCCGGAGTGGTAGTACCTGTTAGGGTCCCATCTATGGGTTAAATAGAAAAATGTATTTATAAAAAAATTGTATTATCCATTAAGAATTGATTTATTTCAAAACTTTATCGGCATTAAATGACCCACTGAGGTTGATATGCCGTAAAACAAACCAAACCAAACCAAACCCCTTTCCAATCCTTTTGGGACCGTTCCAAGTGCACCAAACACCATTGGTATCACTTTGACTTTCATATTCCATAACTTTTTCAGTTCTCTGGCAAGGTCCAGATATTTGTCCATCTTTTCATTTTCCTTTAGTTTCACCCTGTGATCTGCTGGCACTGCAAAATCCACCAGTTGACAAGTTCTTTCTTTTTTGTTAATCAATGCAATTGTGCGTCCGCTCATTGGTTCATATAAGGCTCCGCCATTCGAGACCCGATTTTAATGAAAGTTTCGGAAATTGTTTAGATCATCCATGGGAAGTTTCGATATTCAGAGATCTGGCATAGACTAGTATTTAGGTGTGATCTATCTCAAACGCCCTCTCTATGCCTTACCGTTCCTCCACACAAGACCAGAGTTAAAAAAAGAAAGAAAAGATGGCCGACCCCGTATTCCCATTGTTCTCGGGGACATACCATTTCCATTTGGCATACAGCGATGACAGAATTTCTAGTGGAATAACTGCAGGGGAATGACTGCAAACAAAGCACAGGCGGGAGGGACAAAGCCTGGCATCTACTTAAAAAAGTTACTTCTCGCATGGTCAGCTCTATGTAGCCACAGACAGAGTTGAAAATCCTGAGAGGAAGTGGAATCCTCACCAATATGTCAAAGAACACACAAATCATAAGCAATGGTGTCTATTCAGAACTCTTTTTTATGATGAAGATATTTAAAACTAGCGTGACCCGTGGAATTTCCACCAAACAAAACAAAAAATCAAGAAAATATATTTAAGCCAGAAACACTGATTTGCAATTTTATTACGTATAATCCTACCAAAATTACCAAAGTATCTTCCGGAACTGACAATCTCAATAATACAAAAAAACAAAAACAAACAAAAAAAGAAGAGTTTTATAATTTGTTTTTAAGCATTGTGTTTATATTGGTTTGGTGGTTGGTTTTGAAGGCTATCACACTGCAAGTGGAAAGAAAATGAGATAACTATGATGTTGTTTGTTTACCTTTGATTTATTATTCTTGATATTTCGAGATAAAGATCTCTTCATCAGAAGATTTCTGAAGGTCTGTTTAATTCATTTTAATTTTACGTTGGGCATTTAAGCGACGCAAAGCCATTTAGAATGCTTCATTTTAAAAATCGGGTGAAATAAAATGGAACAAATAAGAAATCTGAGATTAAGTGACGCCAGATAATCGGTATTCATATTTACATTTCATCTTGGGCAATTTAGACGGTGTCATTTTTAACAGAGGGTGTTGCAGGATGATTACGGACGGAAAATTTAGGAACAAGCGTATTAATATATTTATTATGATTTATATGGGGACATACATGTTTGCTTTGAATGAGTCCCCAGTAAAATTTATGGATCCCAACCAAAGTTTCTTAATAAATTGTAGGGTTTTTATTTATGATCTAGGAAACAACTAAATCCATCTAAATCCTACCATGTAACCTATCCTGTGTAATTCGTTTCTAAGAAACTATTGAAATGTATTTACAAGATTGAAATGATGAGGGAAGAAAAAAGAAAAACGCACAGATACGATTTTAAATAATCATTATTTGATCTTAATTAGCATCTTATGCATTAATTGCACGAAAGCCGCCTATATTATATGTCTAAAATCCTGCGATACGTGTTATAAATCATTAACAAATAAATAGTTACACAGTATATATTGTGAATAATTTGCACACTGGTTTTAATAAAACCGTGTTTAATAAATAATTACTTGATGTTTTCTAATTGTATTGTTTTATTCTTAAACGTATTAAAAGCAATCCCATGCAGAATGTTATATTGAAATCAATTAGAATAAAGTAGAGAATAAGTATAATCTTTTTTTGTGTTCGTATTTAATTTCATTAGTCTTTCTAATCCGATATAATATTAATTACACTAAAACTTAAATACTTGTGCCCGACAGATGCATTTTTGGCTAGTAGTAATAACGAAAACAACAAGGTAATTACAATGGAATAAACGTGAAAATCATTATTAGTAGTAATATTAGTAGATGTACAAATAAATAGTTTTTGCCCTTCCCCCTTCTACAATTACTACTGCACCACCTACTACAACTACTACTACTACTACTACTACTACTATTACGAAATGTGCGCCACGCGTGGTATAATGGTTAATGAGGGCACATCACGTGGTGTTATTGTTAGCAAGCTAGATTTACAGACCATTGTTAGTGAGTTCGATTCTCATTGGGTGCCTCATACTTCACGCCTTGAGCCACATATAAGCTAAGCTTAGAAAATAACTATAATGGTTAATGAGCTAAGGTAGCAAACCATTGTTTCGGAGTTCGATCCTCTCTGGGTGCTCCATACTTCTGTCTTTAAGCCTGGATATTCTAAACTTCGTATATAACTTTCTAATACGAAATAAAACTATTAATAAATAATGAATACGCTATTTAGCCGGTCTAAAAGCAAGCATCCGGGCATTTCATGTTTAACGCCTTTCCTTATAAAAGGTTAACACCTTTTTACACGTTTCGTGTTTGGAACGAAAACAAATCATATTACGTTTTCATAGATATCAACAAGAATTCATTGTTAGAGTTTGGGTTGGGGGTGGGGTTAAGATTAGGGTTAGGGTTAGGGTTAGGGCTACAGTTTTGTGTTTTAACAACTGATAGTGGGAAAATGGCATTTTCCACTTTGAAAAAAAAATCATGATAGTCAAATTTAACTTTATCAGTTCCTTTATTTATTTATTTTTTAATTTTATAAAAATTCACATGTTTGATCATAAAGTCATGAACGATATCTATATTTTTCATTTAGAAGAATTTTTTATACATTTATCCTTCACAAAATATAAATATAAATGAAATAAAGTTTTTTTTTAATAGTATCTTTGAAGCATTGTGTGTAAGTGTAATATAAAGATTTTTGAAGGCAATTTACAATGCAATATGTGTTGAAAATTATATTTATTTAACTTCTTTTTTTTTTTTTTCAAAACTAAATATTTTCGGAAGTAAAATTCCATCCTCAGAGTTATTGAAAGTACTAGGTGTTTTTTTTTTATAGTACTTATTCCACGGCGATATTGTAATCATCTGTTCTATATTGTAAAATATAAATGTTCTATATAAATAAAATATAAAATCTATATTGTAAAATATAAATGAATATAAATAAACTTTTGTGTCAAATATGTGTAGTTATTTTTAACATTACTTGCATTCATAATAAAAAAATCATGGAAAAAAATCATGATAGTCAAATTTAACTTTATCATTTCCTTTAATTATTTATTTTTTAATTTTATAAAAATTCACATGTTTTATCATAAAGTCATGAACGATATCTATATTTTTCATTTCGAAGAATTTTTTTTATATATTTATCCTTCACAAAATATAAACATAAATGAATATAAAGAAACTTTTGTGTCAAATATGTGTACTTATTTTTAACATTACTTGCATTCATAATTAAAAAAAATTACTGCGACGGTAAAATAAGCCTAAAAGCAAGTTTGTCTATTTGACCAGGACCGGCTAAGCAGCCTCTCCCGACGAATAAACATACATTCTCTCAAATAATGGTACCTGGAAAGGTGCCTCTTGGAGCATTCTTTAGCCAGGTACTCTCGCTGACAACTATTACAGCAGTAAGTTCGACCTTCCTGAGGTACCCATAGTTTCCGCCTTGCACCAGACTAGCCTAAGCGTATTAAATACCGTAACCTATCTTGTTGCCATGGTTGTAGCGTATAGCTCACTCTCTTCGGATACCTTTCGAATACAGGTAAAAGAAAAGTTCGGAATTCGAATGTTGATTTTCAAAGCAGGCTCTTGGCGCTACTTAATCTTCCTAATACCATTATCCTTTGTTAACCTTGTGCCATACTAAACGCAGCTTAATGATAAATATTTGAGACGTATACCACGCTGTGGAGGAATGTTTGTCTAGATTATCTTGGAAGCGATGATTACTTCGATCCTAACGAGGTGCCCTAAATATTTGACCTTGTGCCCGACGAAAATAAATATCACGTAGCTGTGATAGTTGGATATTTGACGAGTTCCTGGGGACGGATACCTCGGGTGATTTAATGTTTAGCCGAAAATTACTAGTGAGCTCGAGTCTCACTGGGTGCCCTATACATCGAGTATTGTAAAACTAAGCAAAGTTTAGTGAATAACTACTAATGAGTTCGAGTCTCACTGGGTGCTCCATATTTGAGGCCTTGTGTCATAACTAATCAAAGTTTTGTAATTAACTACTAGTGAGTTGGAGTTTCACTGGGTGCCCCGTACTTGGGGCCTTGTGCCATAAATAATCAAAGCTTAATAAATTATTTCGAGTGAGAGTCTCACTGGGTGCCTCATATTTGGGGCTTTGTGCCATAAATAATCAAAGCTTTGTAAATAACTATTAGTGAGTTCGAGTCTCACTGGGTGCCCCATACTTGGAGCTTTGTGTCTTATATAATCAAAGCTTAGTAAAAATTTCAAGTAAGTGCGAGTCTCACCGGGCGCCTCATATTTGGGGCTTTGTATTACAACTAAGTAAAGCTTAGTAAATATTATCTACTAAGCTTCAAGTACTGGTTTCTGTCGTTCAAGTTTTATGTCAAGGTAAATAGCCAGGGTTTCGAATCCAGGTAGTTCCTTCATAAAAGTTTGGTGCGACTTAATCTCGTATTATATTTTATTTTAACCCCGTTTTGCTGAATGTTTAGCTTGAGGACGCTAACTGTTGTCCCCGATTTAATAAAATGAGAGTGAAATACTTTGTTTTTGAATGCGATGCAAGATACAACAAAGAACTACGATTGTTCGTCTTTTTTTTTTTTAAACGACAAGTAAGATAACGAACAACTAGTGTGACTACTTTTTCAACATCATTTCCCGTTTTCTCTACATCAGTTCCACAACAGCTTCGTCAACTCCTACTATAGAAACTTTAGAGCTACCCCCACCATCTCCACCAACGCCATTACTACGACTACTGCAACTACTACTATTAATTTAAAGTGAAGAGTGTAGCCACGACCGCCGTAGTCAAATCTTCAACGTGTAGTAGCCGTCGTTGTCTTTTTCCCTCTCTCTCTCTCTCTCTCTTTCTCTCTCTCTCACACGCACTCATTCTTTAGAGGCAGATAGACGCGCCTGATTCTTTTTGTTGGTTCGTTTGCTTCTTTAGCTTTTCGACGAATCGTTTTTGGAAACGTGGGAATTTTAAGCGAAGAAGGAAAAAAAGGAAGATAATCTTAAAGAAAGAAAGAAAGAAAGAAAAGGCCGGTGTAATTTTGGGGTTTATTGTGTATACAACAACTACGTCACCTGAGTAGTTTTACTCCGATAACTAACCGTTTTAGTTAATAACATTGGCTCTTAACTGACATATCTACAACTCCAGACAAAAGACAAAAATACTCACTATCATTTAAAAAGAAGAAGAAGAAGGAGAAAAAAGGAAAGGAAAGAGTTAATATTCAGATCTTTTTTTCCTGAATGAAATCAGGAATTATAAGATTGTAAAAGAAAGAAAAAAAAAGAAAGAAAAAAAAGAAAAACTCTTTAAAGAAATACTCAATTTGGATATATTCGAGTTAATTTTTTTGCGCCTTTTGTTCTCTTAAAATACCTATACTTATTACGGTATATTCTTTTTAGCTCTCTGATTCAATTGAGCAAAAAGAAGAAGAAAAAAAGAGACCTTACTTTTAAGAAAGAGTGAAAGAAGCAGACTCCGAAAAGAAAAAAAAAAAGAGACTAATCCATGTCGCGTTTTCTATGAATAAAAAGTCAGCACCTTCATGTCAACTAAGAGCAAAGACTGGCTTAGTAAGGTAGTCTAGAAAACTGGGCCCTTAATTTCAACCGCACCGTCTTAGTCAAAAAGTACCTCACCACCATATCACCATTAAAAAAAAAATATATATCTATATCAAAATTATAGTATTTTTAATTTCACTGTTTATATTAGAATTTTTGGTGGTGAGTTAGTTTCTAGAACGGACTATCATTCCTTAGTGTGACGGTTCGACGGTTGATATTTATTTTGTAGAGACTCACATTTTTGTTAGACGATAGTCGTAGTCTGTCCACTCGTGGCTACATAGTCTTCTCTTCCATTTATCCGTATCTGTTTTTCCATTGGATTTTGTTAGCTATGTCGTCTCAACCCCAACCTTCATCAAAACACAGTTCTCATCAGCGTTGACGGTAGCTCGAAGCCGACCATGCTTTAACATGTAAGTATCATTCAAAATTTCTTTCATTTCGTTTATTGAATATTTAGGGATCATTACTTGGTCTGGCACAAGGTTACAATATGAGAGCATCCGAATTCAGGTGCGCTAATGGTATTTGACTAGGGTGGTAAAATAGATTTAGAAGCTAATCGCCTTTTTTTATTTATTTTTTTATTTTTTTACTGGGATATTTCAATAAATGCTACGTCCGTAACTTTCAGCCTAAACCATAAAGAAGTAAAAAAAAAAAAAGATAAGTTTCATTTTCTTTTTCTCATCGACCAATTCAATTCGAGTGTTAGTATAGGTGAAAATTTGTTTTTGTTTCAGATTTAAACAAAGTATTATATTTGTGTGTGTGTGTGAGTGTTATATATATGTATATATGTGTGTGTTATGTATAGTATGTGTGGTGTATGTATAGAGATGTATGTGTGTGTATGTATATGTAGATATGTGTGTGATATAGTATGGTGTGTGTGTGTATAGTAGTATGTGTGTATATGTAGTGTATATGTGTGTATAATAGTATATAGTAGTGTGTGTGTGTGTGTGTATGTATATAGTAGTGTGTGTGGTGTGTGTGTGTATATATAGTAGTGTGTGTGTGTGTGTGTGTGTGTGTATATATATAGGTGTGTGGTTGTATATATATAGTAGGTGTGTGTGTGTGTGTGTGTGTGTGTATATATATATATATGTTGTGTGTGTATATTATATATTGTGGTGTGTGTGTGTGTATAATAGTAGTGTGTGTGGTGTGTGTGTATTTATAGTAGGGTGGTGTGTGTGTGTGTGTGTGTGTATATATATAGTAGGTGTTGTGGTGTGTGTGTATTATATATATGTGTGTGTGTGTGGTGTATATAGTAGGTGTGTGTGTGTGCTGTATATATATAAGTAGGTGTGTGTGTGTGTCTGTATATATTATATAGTAGGTGTGTGTGTGTGTGTGTGTGGTATATAGTAGTGTAGGTGTGTGTGTGTGTTATATAGTAGGTGTTGTTGTATTGTATGCATACATATGTATTGGAGTGTATATGTATAGTATAATACTATAGATAAATATGTATAGTATATATTTATATTCACGTTGCATAGTGTATATATATATATAATATATATATATTATATATATATATATATATATATATATTATTGTCGTACTGGTGAAAAAGAAAAAGGCACCGTTAAAATCTTGAACGAAACTGATTGCCCTTTACTTAGCACTAATGTCCTTGAGAAAGGCATGAATCCGTCTTTCCCCTCTAGTTTTGGTTGAATAAGTGTATAGAATGGGCTCTTTAGCCTTTGTAGGGCAATCAGTCTAGAAGAAGGTAAACACTAAAATAAACAAGGTGTACTTCGCTTTACAAATTGTTCTTGTATTGCATCACACTCGTGGCGGAGGGGTTATGTTTGCATCTCCTGGTCCGGGGTAGTTGCTATGTCTAGCCACATTGAAGAGACGTGAAACGCGGTGTCTGCGGTTGACTTAATTGATATATATATATATATATATATATATATATATATATATTGGGTTCCTCGCGTGGTGTAGTGGTTAGCAAGGTAGATTTGCAGACCATTGCTAGTGAGGTCGGTTCTCAATTGGGCGCCCATACTTCTGGCCTTGTGCCACATTAAGCTTAGCTCAGTAAATAAGTATATATATGTGTGCTATTTGTATATATGTGTGTGCGTGTGCGTGTTTGTATATAAGTGAGTATAATGTGTATATTTTTTATATATGTATGTGTATATATTATATATAATATATATATATTATATATATACGATCAAAAAAATAAGTAGTCGAAACCCGACCGACTCAAGTTTTATGAAGTTAATAAAACCTTCAGATTAGCTCTTTCTGTTGAGCTGTGAATCCTGAATTATGTAAATTGGATATTCATTTATTTATTTTACTCTTGCTGGATTTAATTGTCGACTACACTATATATTATATAATATATATATATATATATATATATATAATATGATTGGTCAGTCTATTTAGAATTATTGAAAATGATTACTCGTTTATGAACTTTGTGTCTTTTCAATTTTTCATAATATTACATACTGCGGATTTACTTCCAATTTTTCTTCACGTCTTGTCCTTTGAAAAACATACATACGAACTAAAATATATATTTATATATATATATAATATTATATATATATATATATATATTCTAATTTGCAAAATTGCATAGGGATTAGAACTGTCTGTTACCTAGCGCCGTTGACTTCATGTCTTCGCTACCCTAACTTTTTGGTTAGCAAAGGCAAAAAATTCAGTCTGGTCACATTACCATTTCAAAGAGACAGTAAATCTGAACCTCCCCCTTTTATGAGTAGGGGTTATACGCACGGATATCCCTTAATAATTTTTTAAATATTTTTTTTAAAGAAATATTTTTCTTTAACAAACATAAACTATGATAAAATTACAGAAACAGAAAATGAAAGCTGATTATCTTTCTTTGGGCTCTCGTATTTTATAATTGGAGATTTTAGCCTTTTCTGGTGACAACTAAGAATAGATTTTTTTTTAACATTGTCTGCCTTGAAAACTTTGTGATGCAGTTCCTGGTGAGAATCGAACCAAGCTGATTATGAGACCATTGCTCCGTCCATGGAATTGCACATGTCTGGCCCAATGACGTTCTTGTAGATCACATGTGAAAGTTGAACTAACTAAAGGAGGTATAAATGTTTGATATTGTCCTACTAGTTAAACTGCTGCTCTACGCTGTGGCACCCACGTTTTCGACTTAATTTCTTTTCTTTTTTTTTGTATACGTGTTTGACTTAGTGTTACATTGATATTTAATGGACTTAGCCGGCTACAAACCGCAAAACCGACATCGAAATTAATCAGTTTAAAAAATGTTTAAATTGTTTTTGTTTTAAATAGTTTTTTTAAAAAGCAGCTGATCTAACTAATTCAATCAACTAAATTGAATGAGTATATATGTGTGTATTATGTATATATATATATATATATAATATATTTATATATAAGTGTTGTGTGTGTTTTATATACATGTGTATACTGTGGTGGTGTGTGTTGTTATATTACATGTGTATACGGTGTGGTGTGTTGTGGTGTTTTTTAACATGTGTATGTGTGTGTGTGTTATATACAATGTGTATACGTGTTGTGTTGTTTATATACATATTTGTGGTGTTTAATCATTTGTACGGTGTGTGTGGTTTTTATATACATATGTGTGTGTGTTCTATAATGTGTATTGGTGATATGCAGGTATATGTGTATATGCAGGCACGTGTGTGGTTGTGTATGCATAGTATATTATGTGTAAGTACCGTATTGAATAGATAATATGTTTATATGTATGAATATTATCATATAATGTGTGTAATGTGCCGTAAGCATAATTATAAACATATGTGTATATAATTGTGAATATTACGTATTGATTATAACGCAGATTGATATGCCTGGATTATTTAGGTTGTATTATATTGGTGTATATATATAATAATATATTATATAGTAATCGTTGCCGGCTTGAAAACTGGTGTGCCAGTTTGACGGAACTCAGTTCTGCTATCACTATATTGAGTGCTGTATGGATTTACACACACCACTAACACACCACACATATATATATAATATATAATAATAATATGGTTGCAAAAAGTAGCGGAGATTTTTTGTTTATTTTGTTTGACCACGTTGTATTTTGAAAAAAGTAACGTTCCTTATCAATTTTTTTCAGAATCAAATCTGTTCATAAAAGTACTAAGTTTAAGAGCTGTGATAACCAAATAGTAAGAAGAATGAAGGAACGTTATTTTTTTCTGTACACAGGCTGTTGTCAGAAGTACAACAATCTGATACTTTGTTTGACATCTTACTTGTAAATATATTTGTTAATTATTTTGACAAGCACGTTTATTGTTAAGCAGTGTTATTATGGAAGCCCGACGGAATATTTCTTCTTTAAAGTTCTGTAGTCTTCCAGTCTGTCTATTGTTTTTTCCGGTAAATCCGGATCCAGTTGTTAGGAACTGTCCAATACTTTAATACAAATATTAGACAAAGCCACTATTAATGATAATGTCTGCAGAAAACATAATTTGCCTCCACTCTTCAAATTTACCCAGGGGCGCCCCAGGAGCCGCTGTCCAGCTTGGTAAGATCTACTGGATTTGGATAGAAGATGAGATGAAGAAACATTTCGTATATATAAATTATTTTCAATGTTTAGATTGAGGATTTTATTGTTTACTGGTCTGGGGTGAAGCTTTCGTAGACTACTCTGTGGGTTGACCTTTTTACATGTCATTAAGTGAAGTTGTTTTTTGAGCATCTTGTGTCAAAAATGACGTACAGTTGCCGCTTGTTCATTTTAGGAAAGAAGTGGCATGGACAATTCATAAACAGGGTTCCCCTCTTGTTGTTTGCATATATACGTCGAAACACGGTGGTCTGGTGGATGAACACTCACACAGCACACACACACACCACACACACACACACCACACACATATATATTATTATATATATAAATATATATATATAATTATATTATAAAGAGCCTTTATAATGTGCTTTGAAGTATTGTGTTTTATTTGATTGCTGGTTTGTTTTGGAGGCTATCACAATTCAATAAACAAGATGAGTAATATTGATGTTGTTTCCTTTGATTTTATTTCTTTTAATATTCGAGATAACATCTCTACGTCAGAGATTTTAGGATTTGGTTTGCAGCTAAGTTCGTCCATTCTGTTATGCCTGTCCTCCTTGAAATTCTCAAGCGTGTTGTGTATGTGAATGTCCTGTGTGTGTATGTCTAACATTGTCTAGTATCAATTTCGTTTGCCTATCCTTTAATATTAATAATAATTTATAATGAGAGAGAGAGAGAGAAGATAAAAGGGTGGCTACGGGGAATAATACGGCCACGATCGTTGGAGGGGTCACAGAACCAGGGGTTAGAAGTCCGCGATAAAAAATACAAGTGGCTCAATACAAGTAGAAGCAAATTTATTTAAAGAAATGATACAATAGAAAACCTACTCGAGTTTCAAAACCGTTAGGATCATCAAGGGTTTAATCCAGCTGTAATTATCGAGTTTACGATTAATTGCAGCCGATCACAACGTGTATTCATGAAAAGATATTAGTTTCTATTTGTATACATTTTCTTAATGATTATACTATAAGCTGTTCAACTGGCATCCAGATTGAAGAAATACATCTTATAAAATGAAAGTGATTCCTGTTCAATTGCAAGCATGTTCCTTCTCCCCGAGATATCTATGATAACTATAAAATTATATACAAGAATT
Source organism: Doryteuthis pealeii (assembly GCA_023376005.1). NCBI lineage: Eukaryota > Metazoa > Mollusca > Cephalopoda > Myopsida > Loliginidae > Doryteuthis > Doryteuthis pealeii. The sequence continues at coordinate 22,805,074 of CM042153.1, forward strand.
CCCATACCCTTCTATCATCATCCATCCCCTCAGATAGTTACTGGCACATGACCTCCCATGACTTTCTCTCCTCTCCGCCTATGTCCGTCCATATAGAGTCAACGCTCAATGGAAGTCTTCTGAACAGATCCAGAATCCGCACGGAGCGATGATTGATGTCGTTTGGCCTGGTAGTCACACTGGTTGTGGTCCATGTGTAAGGTTAATCCATAAGGAGCCGTAACTCAGCGCTTTGTTTGTCTTGTTCCTCTTCCAGCATGTTCTTGTGCGGGCTGATTGGATTGGTTTGTGTGGATAGGAAGTAAGTAGCCGTCAGGTGCTTTTTGTGTGAAGTCTGCTTTCAAATTTCTTCAAGACATCTTGCCCCTTTTTTTCTAAGCCGTTTCATTAAAAGCCCAAGAGGTGCAGCCATACATAACTGGTACGGTTATTAGCCTTTGGAAGTAGTCTGTTCTCGCTGCTTGTTCTTAATCAGAAAATATAGTTCCATATATAGATCTCTTATATAAACATTTTTATCTTTCTTATGGGTATATTGATACGGTTTTTGTTAGATACAAATATTACTAACTAGGTATGTGGAACTTGTTCTATTCAGTACGGCCCGGTTTGTTAGCCGGTAGAAGCGTCCGCCGGAACAACGAGTCCTGTTTCGATTACCGCGCCTCGGCCAACTCAACGTATGAAGAAGCATACCGGGGAATCAATTCAGTATAGTAGAGCTGGATGGGGGTTAGGTGCGGTCTCTCCGACCCTCAGACGCTAAATACAATATCCGCCTTGCTGGACTAGCGCTAGTAAAAAATGGGAAAGACTCCCTCATGTCTGGCTGATACCGATTGTTAAGGCCACCCCGAGACTTTTACGTTTTTTACTTATGATTAAATGATATATGTAAGATCTCTTGAGTCTCCCTCTACTATAACTATGGACAGTGGCTCATGTTATAAATTTCGCACTGTGGGTTGGTACAAGCACCGTAAAACCTACAAGCCTAAACTTAGCTCACTAAGTATCCACTACGACTCTCCCGAGACGTATGGTATCGACCACCACTACTCTGCCGATAATTATATCCAAATACCAACTTCATAATATACCTTAATTTAACTCGTTGATATTTATTTCGACTTACCATCCTAGTGCGGACATGTTCGTTTTCGTTTTAAACACAATTAAGTAAAGTAGTCGACGGGGCGGCCTAATCGGTATCACTCAGCTCAGTCAGCGAGGTAGTTCTATCCCTTTCAATAGGCGTAGCGAAAGGAGTTGTTTTTAAAAAAACGCTTGAAGGTGGAAGCGCCAACCTAACCCGCAGCTTCCTTACTTTAAACCGCAGATCCCTGTGCTATCATACGCGCTGAGTGCAGGACTGGTATCGAA
>CM042153.1:22811556-22816556 GCA_023376005.1 Doryteuthis pealeii
AAGGCATCGCCCGTTGACGTAGTACGGCCTTCGCTTAATAACACAAATTAAACCACATTAAAGAATAAAAAAAATATTTATAGACAACAAAGGGTTGAACTTAAAAACAATTATCTATCTTAGCGACAACAGTTCCAAAGCAAACACGTAGAAAAAAACCTATTGAGCTCTCTGGATAGATAAATGGGATTAGGGAAAAGTGAGTTTGAAAAGCTAATTGAATCTTTAAAAAAATTAAAAATAAATACGGCTAGAGTATTTAAAAACAAAACACATTGAAATCACTTTGTAAGATTTCTAAGAAAGGTAACGTTTGACCTAATTTAAATTCATTAAGAACCAAGATGTTGAGAAGCTAGGGCTGGCTGCTTATGAAACTTAACATTTCACACACACACACACTCTTCTCTCCTCTCTCTCTCTCTCTCTCTCTCTCTCTCTCTCTCTCTCTCTCTCTCTCTCTCTCTCACACACACACACACACACACACTGAGAAACTAACATATATAACGAGGAGATAATCAATATATGCATAGAGAGAGGGGGAAAGTGACAGGCAAAATATAAGGTGAGAGACGAGTCAGTTTTTGTCGTAATTTTAAATTACGACTAATAAGAACCAATTGAAATGGTTTTTTTTCAAACATTACTCAATCCTAAAATCAAGGAATATTTTAGTACAACTTTCATGTCAATAAACTAAACAGTAAAAAGCCTTTATGAAAAAAACATTGATTTGCTGAGCTTTACTATAATAATAGATAGATATAAAATATTATGTTAGTCTGTCCGTATGTGTGTTTGTTTGTACAACGACAATAGGAGGTAGTTCACGTTGAATTTCATTCAATTTTCTTCTTGTTAATAACAAGCTAATAACATTGCTAATATTTCTTTAAAGTTTAACGCTATTCATTTTGAATCCAAAATAAAACAAATACCGTTATTATTAGAATAGTCTTATTAAGTAAGTAATTCAATAACTATTATTTGTATTTTATTTAATTCATTATTCATAATTATATTGTATTTCAAATACGAAATATTTTTATGTTAGTGTTCGTTTAGATATGTATTTTTTATTATTATTATTATTAGCTTCGAAAGGGTTTGGTTTGGTTTGATTTGTTTTACGACATATCAACCTCGTTGGGTCATTTAATGCCGACAAAGTCGAGAAATAAATTCATTCTTAATGCATAATACAATTTTGTTTATAAACTCATGTTTTTCTATTTAACCCATAGATGGGACCCTAACATGTACTACCACTCCGGGTCAGAGTGGACCAGGGAGCAATGGTGATGAAGGGGTGCTCCACATTCCTCAAACCTTCAAAACTGGAACCTCACCATCAGATAGAGTTTAACGTCATTCCCAGGACATGTACACCCTCAGCCACCGCCTTCTAGCACCCATATGATAAAAAGGGGTTGGGGCTTGCCATAAGGGCAATAGGGTTGGGGCAAACATATAGGTGCTAGGGTTTGACGTGACCAGCCGATTGATCGGAGGGGGCCTAAAGTGGAGTATTGCAAGTCATTGACTGCTCAACCACCTGGGCTCTATCCTTAAACATCACGAGTCGCCACCCACGGCCAACAGGTGGCCCCATTGAGGGAATCTTACCCCTCTGCAGAGGTGCAGTCGGTGCATTCTAACGCCCCAGCCGACATGACGGCTTCGAAAGGGTACGTTGTATTTATTTCTAGCTCACTGTTATATGGGAGGACAAACTCTTACAAAGCTACAACCTGTGAGGTCGGATGTATACACGAAATACGGGCAATTACTGTGATCATTGAGATGCAGATCTCGCCCTGGACATCCCTTGCCAGCTCAGCACATTCTCGGTGGAGGAGATTGGCGCCCAAACAACTGGCAAACCCTTGTGTGTAAGAAATATTCTGTATGTATGTATGTATGTATGTATGTATGTACTCTATGTGACAATAATGAGCGATACATGAAGATCGAAACATTTCGTGACGTTGTCGTAAATCCATTTAGGAAGATAAACCTAAACTTTAAACTCTATTTCATTAAAAAATATAGAGCAGTCGACAGCTCAGATGATATATCTATCTATACATATATAAAGGGCAGTTGTGTGAATCTGTATGTCCGGAACAAACTTCGAAAATAAAACAATTAACGACAAAGTAAATATATATACACCTTAAATACCACCAGGGCTTGGTTTTGAGTAAAAATGATTTGAGATTTGATTTATATTCATGAAGATAATTAAAAAATAAATTTAAATGATAACAGCATGGATTTTTTTCTTTTGATATTTTAGATAGTAGACATTAACATTTCTTTTCAGAGTAGCTGGTCAATGCAAGTTCTATTTTTTTACATAGGGATTTAAATGGGGCATCCCACGAGGATTCAACTCATGATTCAGTAATAATGGATCTGCGGGACTAACTTTTTTAAAATTCCCCTCTACCCAGGCGACGCCGGGTAGCCGCTGCTAGTGTAAAGTAAATTAAAGTCAACCGAGTGGCCTATTATCGGTATCAACCGGATAGCGAGGGAGTCTACCCGCTTTTCACTAGCGCTAGAGCTGAGAGATTATTTTTCCGTCTAAAACAAGGCATGGGCTGCTATATGTTAAATCCATCAGCTCACACTGACGCAAAAATAACGACCGCCTGAACTCTCTGTTTCTCACCCCCACACTAGCCTCTGTCTCGTCAAGCCTAACAACCTCAACCAAATAGTTTTCGTACCGCATATATTTGGACATCATAATTCTTAAACTGACTTTTGCATACAATAACCCAACAAGGGTTGGCATGCCGTAAAGGCAACCGAATAGATATTCAATATAAAGTGCTTATCTGTTTAAAATAATTATGAATACTAGCAAATATATACACCCTCCGGGCGCAAGTATTTAAGTTTTAATGTAATAAAATATTACATTAAATTAGAAAGGCTAATGAAACTAAATAAGAATGCAGATAAAAAGATATGAAACACAGGAGGTATAATCGAAAAATAGAACAACTGAAACTTACTCTTCCATCACTCCCGTCTTTCATTACTATTTTTCCTAATTTAATTATTTAGTTAAAATAGGAAGTAAAGAATAAACGTACAGTTATGTTTTTCTTGTTAATGGATTTATTTTAAGATTTATCCTCGGGATTTTTGCTCATATTCATTAAGATAAACCAAACAATTAGAAATCAATGATACCAAGCACATATTTATTAAAAATCAAATTTTTAATATCAATATGCAAATTAGCCTTCCTGTCTCGTCATTGGTCGCACAAGGCGTATAACTAAGTCAAGCAGCCTTGCATCGCATACCCATGACGGTTGATGAATTCCTGTTACTTCTATCCTTAGGTGCATGGAGCCTTCGGCTAAGAAATTGCTACGCACTACCTATTAACATTCGGACAAAGGCACACAGAACTTTGATACCAAGAGGAATTGATATTTATAAACATAATTCGTCTAGATTCCAAGCTGAACGGTATAGACTCTCATTTTGTCAACAAAAGTTTTGTTCACTAAACTGCTGGTATCGCTATAATAGGAAGCAGGCAGTGGACAATATTTTATTAGCAGCAGGAGCTGGTATAGAGACAGTTCCGCAAATTGGTTGATTTTGGTTTAATTAATTAATTAATTATATCCCTTAATCAGTAAAAAAAATCAATAACCAAATTTGGCGTGTTTCTTAGTTAGAAGGATATTAATGTGTATGCAAGATTTCGAATCCGAGTGACCTCCCGTTTTTTAGTTATACGTCGCCACGTACATACCAATCTTCCTTATATATATAGGCAATATTTCTGCAATTCCTAACAACCCTAACGACCCCAAACTTTCCTACTCACCTTTAATGTAATTGTCCGACCTTAACTGAACTGTTTGAACTCAAGAAACACTAATCTCTACTTTTGAACTTGTAATATCTATGAGTTGTATATATGCCTATTTGTATATTTTGCAGTACATTAAATGCCTTTTCGTAGTAAATACAAGGTGTGTGTTACAATTTTATGGGCCATCCTTAAGAGCTTCAAGCAAGAGCACTTGTCCAGTGGAGATCCTTTGTGTTAAGCAGAGCGTAGTTTCGATCTACAGGTAAATAATCCTTTGGTTGTTCCTTGGTCCTCCTCAGTCTGGCAAGTTCTTCGTCAATGATTGCAAATGGACGTCTCTCAGTATCAGTGATTAAGTAGTCAACCAACCACGCATTCGGGCTGTTGATTCGCCGAGGCTTAAACCATGTGACCTCGCTTAGTCTATAAATTTAAGTGGTGTATTGTAGCACGGCTTATATCCACCAAATAATCCAACAATATTTTTTGTACTTTTTGATACACCTTGTATTCCCGAAAAAAATAATGTTCCATTAGTTCTTCATTTATACCTTAGTAAATACAGCTTTGAACATAGTACTTTTTTGACACACCTTGTATTCTGAAAAAAATTAATGAATGGTCGTTATTTTTTTTCAGAATACAAGGTGTGTGCAAAAGTACAAAAATCTTTTAAAATTTTAGACACACCTTGTACATATATATATATACTTTGTCATTAACTGTTTTATTTTCGTAATTTCCTCCGGAAATATATACATACATACACACCAACTGCCCTTTATATACGTATAGATGTATCATAGCTTGGCTGGTTGGTTGTTGTTTAACGGCATATCAACCCTTTTTGAGTCACTTATTGCCGAGTCAAGTCATTTTGATAAACTAAGGACACAGGTTGTTTACTGTACAAGGTGTGTCAAAAAAGTACTAAATTTAAAGCTGTATTAACCAAGACAGAAATGAAGAATGAATGGAAAGTTATTTTTTCTAGAATACAGGGTGTGTCAAAAAGTACAAAACATCTCGATACTTTTTTGACACACCTTGTATATTGGTTGTTGTAACTTGTCTTTCAAACCTCTCCGTCCATTATCTTACTGCTACCGTTGTAATTGTATTTTATCCCCCTTCTTTTATTAGGGGTTTA
>CM042153.1:22819056-22825717 GCA_023376005.1 Doryteuthis pealeii
TTTTCAATTCATTTTAATTTTACGTTGGGCATTTAAGCGACGATCATTTGGAAGGTTTCATTTTTAAAATTGGGTGAAATAGAATGGGACAAATAAGAAATCTACGATTAAGTGCCACCAGATAATCTGTATTCATATTTTTGCATTGCATCTTGGACGATTTGGACGGTCTCATTTTTAACCTGAGGGTGTTGCAAGACGATAACGAACGGAATGTTTGGAACATGCGTATTAATATTAATACTTTAGAAGATTATATAGGAATACTTGAAACTGTGTACCAGTAAATGACTGAGATTAAATAGGAATATTTACTTGAGGCTCACTTCTGATTTAGGTCGGAAAATTAAAACGGAAAGTTTTTTAGTGATCCCCCATGACAGTTTAACTACAGTCTATAAATGAACTTGTTGCGAATTGGGTTACGGTTTTAGGGGATTAAGGTTGTTTTTAATTACGTATTGCTTAAAAAAATATACAACAAAAAACCCAAATTACTATACATTAATGTTGAAAAATATTTTTTAAACTAAGTTTAATAGAAATTATACATTGCAATACTAACACAAACAACTGTCTCAATAATAGATACAATAATTAATTTCAATGGTTAATTACCATTAATTTAATGGTTAATTAAATTACTCTCAGCTCCACTGTGGAAGTACCTGTTGATCAATCAATCGGCATAAAATAACCCAACAGAAGTTGACATGCCGTAAAACCAACCAACGAACAAAATCTCCTCCTGTCACACACGTGGCTTGATATCATGACATTAAAGGGACCATATGACCTTTAGGCACCCCTTTTTGACCTCGATTCAGAAAGGACATGTTTTTCATTTACACCGTCAATATCCGGTTGTTTTAACAGACGATTTTTAGATCTTTTTTAAATTATAAAACTAACCCTAACCCCTAACAAATAACCGGATATTGACGGTGTAAATGAAAAACATGTCCTTTCTTAATTGAGATCAAAAAGGGGTGCCTAAAGGTCATATGGTCCAATTAAAGTTCCAATACATTATCTTTCAAATTGACTTTGCTATTAGCGATTATCCAAGATATTGAAATCCTTGAAAAAGTATCTGATATTCCCAAGGGATACCAATGACGTAATTCCCCCTTAATCCTCTGTGCATAAAATGGGGGGGCGATATTAGCTATTTTATAGCAACATGTGAAAGGATGAAAATTAAACCAGAAATGTTCATTTATTTTGATAATGTGTACTGAGATTTTTCTAATTGAAAGTGGAACGATGCCCCCCCCCTCTCTCTCTCTCTCTCTCTCTCTCTCTCTCTCTCTCTCTCTCTCTCTCTCTCTCTCTCTCTCTCTCTCTCTTTGCCTCCTCCACACTCTCTATCTCTATATCTCTCTCTGTTCTCTTTCCTGCCGCCTCCACTCTCTCTATATCTATCTATCTATCTATCTATCTATCTCTCCTAGTACTGATAAACAGTGCACTGTTGCGTATAAAAAGTCACGTGGTCCCCGTTCACTTTGCTTTTAATGGCCGCTATCGCGCACGCAATCAACTTATTGATCTGAACATTAAAAATTATCAGATGAATGTTCAGTGTTGTTTTTCAGTGGGAAAATCCTACGTAATTCAGTAATGGAAGACACTACACACACCTACTCATACAACGAGAGCTATGGATAAGCAGCAATTATCAAAAACATGCATATATATATAGAGAGAGATAGATAGAGAGATAGATAGATATAATAATGTTGGCATCCGACCGTCTACTAAAGACGATGGCGTAGTGTCCACGTTTTTTTTAAATCTGCAAGTGCGTTAGTATTATACTAAAGTTGAGTGAATCAACTTTTGTTTCCTAAAGATTTTTTTACTGTTTAGTTTAATGACACGAAAATTATACAAAATTATTCCTTACTTTTAAAATTTAATTATATTTAAAAGATTTCCATTTTAATTGGATCTATTTACTCGTAATTTGCAATTAAGTCAAAAACTTACTTTACTTTCTGCCTATGACTTTCTTCCCCTCTATGTATCTCTTGATTGCCTTCTCGTTATATAATGTTTGTTCCTCTAGGAGAGTAGAGAGAAAGAAAGTGAGAGAGAGAGACGGGAGAATTTGAAATGGATTTCTATGTTAAATTTTAATGTTTTGTCTAGTCGTATTTTTTAAAATTGTATTCGCTTTGCTAACTCACTTTTCCCTAATCTCAATTATCTATCCAGAGCTGAATGTTTGACCCAACGGTTCACGTTTTGTCTAATATATATATATATATATATATATAATATATATATATATATATATATATATATATATTGTGTGTGTGAGCCTGTGTGTGTGTGTGTGTGTGTGTGTGTGTGTGTGTGTGTGTGTGTATTACTATTATGATTATTAACTTTTATTACATAAAAAAATATTTTACGGTCATTATTATCATTATGATTAGCAGCAGCAGAAGTAGTAGTAGTATCATTATCATTATGAAATATTTTACTACCACAATTATTATTTACTCCTTTTGAGTTTTCACATCAGTGTTAGCTGATGGTCTTTCACTGGAGTCTGAGTGACAGCAAGTCTCCTCAGGTCTCCAGGACTCTTCTGAGTATTCTGGCAGATTGCAGCAGTGTAGTGTTCTGAATGGTTTCAATCCTTCCTTTGATATCCAAACTTTCCAAGCCCTTTTCTAATCCTTTTGGGACTGTTCCAAGTGCACCAACTACAATTGGTATCACTTTCACTTTCATATTCCATAACTTTTTCAGTTCTCTGGCAAGGTCCAGATATTTGTCAATTTTTTCATTTTCCTTTAACTTCACCCTGTGATCCGCTGGCACTGCAAAATCCACCAGTTGGCAAGTTCTTTCTTTTTTGTTAATCAACACTAGGTCTGGTCTTCTTGCTGGGATAAGGTGATCCGTTTTATGTTTACTCCTGTGAGTTTTTTCACACCGGCGTTAACTGATGGTTTTTCGCTGGAGTTTGAGGGACAAGTCTCCTCAAGTCTCCAGGACTCTCCTGAGTATTCCAACTGATTTCAGCAATGCTGTTGTCTGGATGGTCACTTCCTATGATTTCTAGTTTCTCTAGTTTTTTTTAATCTTTTAGGGATATAGCTAAATGGCTGCTCGAGACATTTCCTATAATTTATTGAATATCTATATCATAGCGTCAAAATTACCACCCCACCCCAGAGATCAACCAGTTTAGTGGAGCTTCGCATTTTTTTTTTTTTTTTTTTTTTTTTTTTTGCGGGGTGGAATCTTGTCTGATTTCTTTGGCTTTCCAATTATGTCAAGTAAATAGTTAATTAGTTTGAAATTATGCATCTGTATTGATTCACATGGTTTAGATAAGCCAATCAGAAGCTTCTCCGGCAATGACGTCATTTTCTGGAATATTCCCGGCTATTTAAAGAGACAATTATTTTAGTACACCCAAACTTCCGCTATCTCCAGACAGTGTAAGTTTAACCTCATCAAAGCATCTAAAAAAAGTAATGTTCAATATCATTTCGCTTTGAAACTCTATTTTGCCAACTAGAAAATATATGCACCCTCCGGGTTCCAGTATTTAAGTTTAAATGTAATGAAATATCTCTTATTATAATGGAGATTGTGTGTTTGTCTGTCTGTAACCGAAACTATATTACTACTCAATTCACAGTTCCCTTAGTTATTTACATCATATTCTCCATGATTTTATTTTTATTTAAACTTCAATGAATAATAAAATTGTTTTACATTATTAATACTGTTTACCATATCTACATGATATTTTCCACGTACCCCACTTGTACAGGTCAGGCAGAAGGCCCCATTAACGTGGGACCACCCACAAACCGAAGCTCATGGGGTGGCGGGTGAAAAATTGCGTCGATCCCGTCGGCATTCCCCCTCAAGGGGGACGCCTCAGGCACTGGGCAATAAACCCAGTTCTGCCCCTTTAAATCGAGGGGGCAGGTGTTGCCTGGGGGATGGCCCCCTGGGATCGACGCTATTAACTTGTAAAGATCCAGGGCCGAAGCCACTGGACCCCTGGCGTGGGCTAGATCTACATATTAATAATACGCAATTGTATTTATATATACAACAAAATAGTGGTTTACAGTGTGAATGGAAAGGCTAATTTGCATATTGATCTTAAAAAATTGATTTTAATAAATATATGCTAAGTATTATTGATTTCTAATTGTTTGGTTTTATCTTATTGAATATGAGCAAAAATCTCTGGGGTAATTCTTAAAAGAAATTCATTAAGAAGAAGAAATAACTGTAATATTATCCTTTACTTCCTATTTTAAGTAAAGAGTTAAATTAGGAAAATTTACCAATGAAAGACGGGAGTAATGGAAAATGATGGAAGAGTTAGTTTCAAAGCTGTTCTATCTTTCGATAATACCCCCTCTGTTCCAAATCTTTTTATCTGCATTCTTATTTAGTTTTATTAGCCTTTCTAATTTAACATGATATTTTATTACTTTAAAACTTAAAAACTTGCACCCGGAGGGTGCATATATTTGCTAGTTATATTAAAGTAGAAAGGCTAATAAAACTAAATAAGAAAGCAGATAAAATGATTTGAAACAGAAGGGGTGGTATAATCGAATAATAGAACAACTGAAACTTGCTCATCGATCGATCACTCTTGTCTTTCATTGCTAAATTTTCCTAATTTAATTATTTAATTCAAATAGGATGTAAAGTTTTAGCGTTAGAGTTAGTGTTATGGTTAGGTCAGTGTTAGGGTAAGGGTACTTCGGGAGTTTCCGTAATCTAATACTATTTATACGTAAAATGCGATTCTAATGATATTATTTCTTGCGCGTTATTTTGCATTTGTACAAAACAATCGACACTAATACAGAATAGCGATCAAGTGATAAAAGAATTAGAATGATGGAATTGAACTTCTCGGGGGATTTGCTAGTGGCTTGAGGAGCATTCTACAGTCCGCTCACTTTCTGATGAGTTTCCGTTATTTATCAAGTAACTTCCTTCTCCTAATAATTATATGGTTTCAAGTAATTATTTCCATTAGCAAGTATTAAAGTTTTAATGTAATAAAATATCATATTAAATTAGAAAGGCTAGTGAAACTAAGTAGGAATGCAGATAAAAAGAATTTTAAACAGAAGGGAGGGGGGTATAATCGACCAACTGAAATTTACTCGTCCATCACTCTCGTCTTTCATTGCTAAATCTTCTTTATTTAACTATTTAGTTAAAATAAGAAGTTAAGAATAGAATTGCAGTTATTTCTTCTTGTTAATCGATTTTTTAAACGATTTATCCAGGAGATTTTTGCTCATATTTATTAAAATAAAACCAAACAATTAGAAATCAATAATACTAAGTACATATTGTTTAAAATCAATTTTTAATATCAATATGCAAATTAGCCTTCCCGTTTAAAATGTAAACCAATATTTTGTTGTATATATAAATACAATTGCATATTATTAGTATGTAGACAAGCCCGCCCCTCGTGGTGGGGATCCAGTGACTCCGGCCCTGGATCTTTACAAGTTAATAGCGTCGATCGCAGGGGGCTATCCCCCCAGGCAATACCTGCCCCCTTGATTTAAAGGGGCAGGGCTGGGTTTATTGCCCAGTGCCTGAGGCACCCACTTGAGGGGGAATGCCGACGGGATCGACGCAATTTTTCACCTGCCACCCATGAGCTTCGGTTTGTGGGTGGTCCCACGTTAATAGGGCCTTGTGCCTAACCCGTACAAGTGGGTACGAGGTAAATACAATCTAGATAAGGCCAACATTATTAATATGGTAAAACAATCTTATTGATAATTGAGGTTGAGATAAAAAAAATAAAATCATAGAGAATGTGACGTAAATAACTAAAGGAATTGTGACTTAAGTAGTAATATAGTTTCGGTCACAGACAGACAAACACACTATCTCCATTATAATAAGATCTAATAGAAATTATGGTTGACTCTTTTCATTGGCATTTCCTTTACACTGGTTAATGTTTGAATAGTTTCAGAACATGAACTGAAATGTTCATTTTAAGATGGTCGGAATTATTTTGTAACATTATATATATATTTATATACGAGGGTGAGTCAAAAAGTTATGCCATTTTGTTTAAGACAGGTATAATTACCAACACAGGAACATTTATCATACATCAAAATGAAGCTGGTTTTCTGTAGATTACATACCTACTTCTCCACATAGACACTGTTTCTCTCAATAGCAATGTTCCACATTCGAATGGGAGCATGTATCTCTGCGCCGTAAAATTCTGTTGACTGTTCTTTGAGCCACATCTTCGCTACAGATTTCACTTCCTCGTCACTGGAATAATATTTGCCTCTCAAACCATCTTTCACGAGACCGAAGAGATGATAGTCTAAAGACGCTAAATCTATTGAGTATGGAGGATGCGGATGAGTTTATCTTTGTTCTGACTTTGCTGCATTGGCAATAAGGAATTCACACTCCTCTTTTTAGTGAAAGTTTTGTCTTGTTAATTGTTTGTACTTATTTGTTCTGTGTTTGTATGTATCCGTTTGGTACCGGATGATGGTGATTAATAAATGTATTAACCCCACCATTCTTCTGTGTATCTTTCCCCCTTGCTATACAACAATTTTATATATACTTGTCTGATTTGGAAATTATTTTTTACCTATCTCTT
>CM042153.1:22825727-22850727 GCA_023376005.1 Doryteuthis pealeii
AAGAATGCGCCAGTGTAGTTGAAAGCGAAACATTGTTTCGTCTTTTCAGTTGAATGGGATGGTGGATAGGTGTGTACAAACACCATCTCGATATACATTTCTGTACGTGTAAATCTAATCGACTCGAGGCGAACAGTGTTATCAGGTACACCCACTTTCAACCCTCGTACATCAAAAAAACCAGCCACCTTCTTCATAGCTATTCTATAACACGATACAGACTTGTTACCCGAGCTTAAGCGTTATCGAACTAGACAAGCTATGACCTACTCATAGACTCTCTCATTTCCCTCTCTAATCTTATCATATATACATATATATATATATATTATATATATATACTTTGCTCTTTTCCGCCCCCCTCTCTGCTCGTGCTCTCTTTGCTGCTTTACTGTTTCTTCTCCTTTCTGCTCTTCCTTGCCTTAAGCCCCCCTCATCTCTCTCTCTCTCCTCTCTCTCTCTCTCTCTCTCTCTCTCTCCTCTCTCTCTCTTCAGTCCTCTCTTTCTTCACTCTGTCTCTCTCTCTCTCTGCTCTCTCCTCTCTCTCTTTCTCTCTCTTCTCTTTATGTCTCTCCCCCCCTTTCTGCTCTTTCTGCCTTAAGCCCTCTCTTCTTTCTTTCTCTCTCTCTCTTCTTCTCTCCTTCTCTCTCTTCTCTCTCTCTCTTCTCTCTCTCCCTCTACTCTTTGCTCTTTACTGTCTCCTTTCGCCCCCTTTTCTCTCTTTCCGCCTTACCCCTCTCTCTCTTTCTCTCTCTTCTCTTCTCTCTCCTTCTCTCTCTCTTCTTCTCTCTCTCTCATCTCTCTCTTCATCTCTCTCCTCCTCCTTTGCTCTTTCTACTGTCTCTTCCCCACTTTCTGCTCTTTCCTGCGCTTACCCCCTCTGTTCTTCTCCTCCCTTCTCTCTCCTTCCCCCTCTTCTCTCTCTCTCTCCTGTCTCTCTCTCGCTCTCCTCGTTCTCTGATCATTATACTGCCCGTATATATAAGTGACCCCTTTATCTCTCGCAATGTCTGTTTATAATTTGCCGCCCATTTTCTTGATGCTGCCCAGACGACGTGTTTAACCAATACACCACGTATACCCTTCAGATGAGTTAATCTCCCACATACACATTTAACACGCACTGAAAAAATAGGTGAACCTAGTTGTCATCATCCCAGGGTAAACCGTCCCGGTGTGCTAGTACTTGTCAGGGTCTCGTCTCTATGTCAAATATATCAGTCTGAAAATCATTAGTACTAGCGGGACTTGTAGAATTTCTACGAAAGAAGACAAAAATCAAGAGGAGCTATATTAAGTCAGAAACGGTGATTTGCAATTTCATTACATATTAAATCCTACCGTTGTTTTGCCAATAAATAATACAAAAATAAAAGGGACAAAAAACACAACTCGGAAAAGAAGTTGGCCGGAAATTCGCCTGACGCTGGTTCGTAAAATATTAGCGTAAATTAAGGCAGGAGCCAGAACGACATAAGATCAAAATTACCAAAATATATTCTGTAATTCACAATTTTCAATATTATAAATAAAACAAACAAGTAACTACTTTTTTTTCAATTCATTTTAATTTTACGTTGGGCATTTAAGCGACGATCATTTGGAAGGTTTCATTTTTAAATTGGGTGAAATAGAATGGGACAAATAAGAAATCTACGATTAAGTGCCCACAGATAAGCTGTATTCATATTTTTGCATTGCATCTTGGACGATTTGGACGGTCTCATTTTTAACGCTGAGGGTGTTGCAAGACGATAACGAACGGAATTTTTGGAACATGCGTATTAATATTAATACTTTAGAAGATTATATAGGAATACTTGAAACTGTGTACCAGTAAATGACTGAGATTAAATAGGAATATTACTTGAGCTCACTTCTGATTTAGGTCGGAAAATTAAAACGGAAAAGTTTTTTAGTGATCCCCATGACAGTTTAACTACAGTCTATAAATGAACTTTTTGCGAATTGGGTTACGGTTTTAGGGATTAAGGTTGTTTTTAATTACGTATTGCTTAAAAAAATATACAACAAAAAAACCCAAATTACTATACATATAATGTTGAAAAATATTTTTTAACTAATTTTAATAGAAATTATACATTGCAATACTAACACAAACAACTGTCTCAATAATAGATACAATAATTAATTTCAATGGTTAATTACCATAATTTAATGGTTAATTAAATTACTCTCAGCTCCACTGTGGAAGTACCTGTTGATCAATCAATCGGCATAAATAAACCCAACAGAAGTTGACATGCCGAAAACCAACCAACGAACAACAATCTCCTCTGTCACACACGTGCTTGATATCATGACATTAAAGGGACCATATGACCTTTAGGCACCCCTTTTTGATCTCGATTCAGAAAGGAGATTTTTCATTACACCGTCAATATCCGGTTGTTTTAACAGACGATTTTTAGATTTTTAAATTATAAAACTAACAACCCTAACCCAACCCTAACAAATAACCGGATATTGACGGTGTAAATGAAAAAACATGTCCTTTCTTAATTGAGATCAAAAAGGGGTGCCTAAAGGTCATATGGTCAATTAAAGTTCCAATACATTATCTTTCAAATTGACTTTGCTATTAGCGATTATCCAAGATATTGAAATCCTTGAAAAGTATCTGATATTCCCAAGGGATACCAATGAGCGTAATTTCCCCCTTTAATCCTCTGTGCATTAAAATGGGGGGGGGGCGATATTAGCTATTTTATAGCAACATGTGAAAGGATGAAAATTAAAACCAGAAATGTTCATTTATTTTGATAATGTGTACTGAGATTTTTTCTAATTGAAAGTGGAACATATCCCTCCCCTCTCTCTCTCTCTCTCTCTCTCTCTCTCTCTCTCTCTCTCTCTCTCTCTCTCTCCTCTCTCCTCCTCTCTCTATCTCTATATCTCTCTCTGTTCTCTTTCCTGCCGCCTCCACTCTCTCTAATCTATCATCTACTATCTATCTATCTATCTCTCCTAGTAGCTGATAAACAGTGCGCTGTTGCGTATAAAAAGTCACTGGTCCCCGTTCAACTTTTGCTTTTAATGGCCGCTATCGCGCACGCAATCAACTTATTGATCTGAACATTAAAAATTATCAGATGAATGTTCAGTGTTGTTTTTCAGTGGGAAAATCCTACGTAATTCAGTAATGGAAGACACTACACACACCTACTCATACAACGAGAGCTTGGATAAGCAGCAATTATCCAAAAACCATGCATATATATATAGAGAGAGATAGATAGAGAGATAGATAGATATATAATGTTGGCATCCGACCGTCTACTAAAGACGATGGCGTAGTGTCCACTTTTTTTTAAATCTGCAAGTGCGTAGTATTATACTAAAGTTGAGTGAATCAACTTTTGTTTCCTAAAGATTTTTTACTGTTTAGTTTAATGACACGAATATTACACAAATTATTCCTTACTTTTAAAATTTAATTGATGATTTAAAAGATTTCCATTTAATTGTTCTATTTAGTTCGTAATTTGCAATTAAGTCAAAAAGACCAATTCTCTTTACTTTTCTGCCTATACTTTCTTCCCCTCTATGTATCTCTTGATTGCCTCCTGTTATATAAAGGTGTTCCTCTAGGAGAGTAGAGAGAAAGAAAGTGGAGAGAGAGACGGGAGAATTTGAAATGGATTTCTATGTTAAATTGAATGTTTTGTCTAGTGTATTTTTTAAAATTGTATTCGCTTTGCTAACTCACTTTTCCCTAATCTCAAGTATTATCCAGAGCTGAATGTTTGAACCCAACGGTTCACGTTTTGTAATAATATATATATATATATATATATATATATTATATATATATATATAGTGTGTGTGAGCCGTTGGTGTGTGTGTGTGTGTGTGTGTGTGTGTGTGTATTACTATTATGATATTAACTTTTATTACATAAAAAAATATTTTACGGTCATTATTATCATTATGATTAGCAGCAGCAGAAGTAGTAGTAGTATCATTCATTATGAAATATTTTACTACCACAATTATTATTTACTCCTTTTGAGTTTTCACATCAGTGTTAGCTGATGGTCTTGTCACTGGAGTCTGAGTGACAGCAAGTCTCCTCAGGTCTCCAGGACTCTTCTGAGTATTCTGGCAGATTGCAGCAGTGAGTTGTTCTGAATGGTTTCAATCCTTCCTTTGAATATCCAAACTTTCCAAGCCCTTTTCTAATCCCTTTTGGGACTGTTCCAAGTGCACCAACTACAATTGGTATCACTTTCACTTCATATTCCATAACTTTTTTAGTTCTCTGGCAAGGTCCAGATATTTGTCAATTTTTTCATTCCTTTAACTTCACCCTGTGATCCGCTGGCACTGCAAAATCAGCCAGTTGAGCAAGTTCTTCTTTTTTGTTAATCAACACTAGGTCTGGTCTTCTTGCTGGGATAAGGTGATCCGTTTATGTTACTCCTGTGAGTTTTTTCACACCGGCGTTTAACTGATGGTTTCGCTGGAGTTTGAGGGACAAGCCTCCTCAGAGTCTCCAGGACTCTCCTGAGTATTCCAACTGATTTCAGCAATGCTGTTGTCTGGATGGTCACTTCCTATGATTTCTAGTTTCTCTAGTTTTTTTTAAATTCTTTAGGGATAAGCTAAAGGTCTGCTCCGAGACATTTCCTATAATTTATTGAATATCTATATCATAGCGTCAAAATTACCACTCACCCCAGAGATCAACCAGTTTAGTGGAGCTTCGCATTTTTTTTTTTTTTTTTTTTTTTTTTGCGGGGGTGGAATCTTGTCTGATTTCTTGGCTTCCAATTATGTCAAGTAAATAGTAATTAGTTTGAAATTATGCATCCGTATTGATTCACATGGTTTAGATAAGCCAATCAGAAGCTTCTCCGGCAATGACGGTCATTTTCTGGAATATTCCCGCTATTTAAAGAGGACAATTATTTTAGTACACCCAAACTTCCGCTATCTCCAGACAGGTGTAAGTTTAACCTCATCAAAGCATCTAAAAAAAGTAATGTTCAATATCATTCGCTTGAAACTCTATTTTGCCACACTAGAAAATATAGCACCCGCCGGGTTCCAGTATTTAAGTTTTAAATGTAATGAAATATCTTATATAATGGAGATTGTGTGTTTGTCTGTCTGTAACCGAAACTATATTACTACTCAATTCACAGTTCCTAATTTATTTACATCATATTCTCCATGATTTTATTTTTATTTCAACTTCAAGAAATAATAAAATTGTTTTACATATTAATACTGTTACCATATCTACATGATATTTTTCCACGTACCCCACTTGTACGGTCAGGCACGAAGGCCCCTATTAACGTGGACCACCCACAAACCGAAGCTCATGGGGTGCGGGTGAAAAATTGCGTCGATCCCGTCGGCATTCCCCTCAAGGGGGACGCCTCAGGCACTGGGCAATAAAACCCAGCCTCCCCTTTAAATCGAGGGGCAGGTGTTGCCTGGGGAATGCCCCCTGGATCGACGCTATTAACTTGTAAAGATCCAGGGCCGAAGCCACTGGACCCCTGGCGTGGGCCAGATCTACATATTAATAATACGCAATTGTATTTATATATACAACAAAATAGTGGTTACAGTGTGAATGGAAAGACTAATTTGGCATATTGATCTTAAAAAATTGATTTTAATAAATAATGCTAAGTATTATTGATTTCTAATTGTTTGGTTTTATCTTATTGAATATGAGCAAAAATCTCTGGGGTGAATAATCCTTAAAAGAAATTCATTAAGAGAAGAAAAAAATGTAATATCTATCCTTTACTTCCTATTTTTAAGTAAAGAGTTAAATTAGGAAAATTACCAAGTGAAAGACGGGAGTAATGGAAAATGATGGAAGAGTTAGTTTCAAAGCTGTTTCTATCTTTCGATAATACCCCCTCTGTTCCAAATCTTTTTATCGCATTCTTATTTAGTTTATTAGCCTTTCTAATTTAACATGATATTTTATTACTTTAAAACTTAAAAACTTGCACCCGGAGGGTGCATATATTTGCTAGTTATATAAAGTAGGAAAGGCTAATAAAACTAAAATAAGAAAGCAGATAAAATGATTTGAAACAGAAGGGGTATAATCAAAATAGAACAACTGAACACTGCATCGATCCGATCACTTTGTCTTTCATTGCAAATTTTCCTAATTTAATTATTTAGATTCAAATGGATGTAAAGTTTTAGCGTTAGAGTTAGTGTTAGGTTTAGGGTTAGGTCAGTGTTAGGGTAAGGGTACTTCGGAGTTTCCGTAATCTAATACTATTTATACGTAAAATGCGATTCTTAATGATACATTTTCTTGGCGTGATTTTTCATTTGTACAAAAAATCGACACTAATGCAGAATAGCGATCAAAGTGATAAAAGAATTAGAATCATGGAATTGAAACTTCTCGGTGGATTTGCTAGTGGCTTGAGGAGCATTCTACAGTCCGCTCACTTTCTGATGAGTTTCCGTTATTCATCAAGTAACTCCTTCCTCCTAATAATTATATGGTTTCAAGTAATTATTCATCTAGCAATATATGCACCGCACGTGTATTAAAGTTTTAATGTATAAAATATCATATTAAATTAGAAAAGGCTAGTGAAACTAAGTAGGAATGCAGATAAAAAGAAATTTAAACAGAAGGGAGGGGTGGTTATATCGACCAACTGAAATTTACTCGTCCATCACTCTCGTCTTTCATTGCTAAATCTTCTTTATTTACATTTAGTTAAAATAAGAGATAAGAATAGAATTGCAGTTATTTCTTTTGTTAATCGATTTTTTAAACGATTTATCCCGAAGATTTTTTGCTCATATTATAAAATAAACCAAACAATTAGAAATCAATAATACTAGTACATATTGTTTTAAAATCAATTTTTTAATATCAATATTCAAATTAGCCTTCCCGTTTTAAATGTAAACCACATATTTTGTTGTATATATAAATACAATTGCATATTATTAGTATGTAGACAAGGCCCGCCCTCGTGGTGGGGTCCAGTGCTCCGGCCCTGGATCTTTACAAGTTAATGCGTCGATGCCCAGGGGGCTATCCCCCCAGGCAATACCTGCCCCCTGATTAAAGGGGCAGGGCTGGGTTTATTGCCCAGTGCCTGAGGCACCCCTTGAGGGGAATGCCGACGGGATCGACGCAATTTTCACCTGCCACCCCATGAGCTTCGGTTTGTGGGTCCACGTTAATAGGGCCTTGTGCTAACCCGTACAAGTGGGTACGAAGGTAAAATACAATGCTAGATAAGGCCAACATTATTAATATGGTAAAACAATCTTGTCTGATAAGAGGTTTAGAAAGGGGGTAATCACTTTTTTGGTACGGCCAACTGCCACGCTTCGGTTCCAGCCAATTAGCCCGCGCCAATAGTTTAGTTTATAGCCCCGCCACATATTTTTATAGCCCCGGCCTACAAATCTTTAATGAAAGAAAGATCGTAACTTGTTCAAAGTAGATTCATATATTAACTTTTTTTAAAACGTAATATTTTTTTGCTTAAGAAAATTGGAAAAGTTTTAATTAAAACAACTTTCGAATCATGTAAAATTTAAGTATCTTACAAACATTTTTTCTTTAATTATTTGAATATGCACGAATCGTTTACATTTCCTTTTTTTTTTTTTTACAAAATCAAACAATCCATTTCATGTTTCCCTGCACTGCAATAAATTTTAAGAAGCATATATTTGTATTTCATATACACAACAAAATAGCGGTTTACAGGTGAATTGGAAGGCGTTTTGCATTCCGATCTTAAAAATTGTGATTTTTAATTACATTATGATGCTTAGTAACTATTGATTTTCTAATTTTTTTGGTTTATATTAATGAATTGATGAGCAACAAAATCCGGGGATAAAATCTTAAAAGCAAATCAACATTGACAAAAGAAGAAAAATAATCTTAATTTTATTCTTTACTCTTATTTTAACTAAATAGTTTAATTTAGGAAAATTTACCAATGAAAGGCGGAAAAGAAGTAATGGTAAAATGGTTAGAAGAGTTAGTTTCAACGTTGTTCTATTTTTTCAATTCATTCACCCCTCTGTTCCAAATATTTTTCATCTGAATTTACTTATTAAGTTTTCATTAAACCTTTCTAATTTATTAATTATGATATTTATTTCATATCAAAACCTTAAATACTTGCACCCGGAGGGCTGCATATATTTGCTAGTTGCAAATAACTAACTAAAAGAAAAAAATGTCTGTTAGAACCCTAATTTCAGATTTTCGTCGGTCGTACTTTTTTGAAAACAGTTACGAGGGCTGGCTACCTGCTGCTTTTTACGTTTAATAGTTAAAATGGTTTAATTAAAACACCAAACAAAACAAGTTCCAATTGTGTACCATTTTACTTAAAAGCAAAATTATTATCAATTCATAAACTTCAGAATTTCCGTAATTTTTTTATTTTTTGTTTTGTTTTCTTAAAAAGTTTTAAACCAAAGATCTTAAAATTTATCGAGTGGGGAAACATGAAAATGATTGTCTTGATTTTTCTAAAAACAAAAAACAAAACAAAAAAAGTAAAGATTGTGGCATATTCAAATAACCCCAAGCAGAAAAAATGTTTGTTTAGAAACCGTAAAATTTACATGATTCCAAAGTTGTTTTATTTAAAAACTTTCAAATTTTTCCTAAGCTAAAAAATTATTAACGTTTAAAAGTAATAATCAGAGCCGTACTTTTAAGAAAAGTACCGATCTTTCTTTTCCATTAAGATTTGTAAGCGTGTATATAAATAATTTGTAGTTTTTCATTGAATTTTAATTTTTTACTAATTTTAAAAACCAGAAAACAATTCGAATAACATAAAATTTTAAAGTTTAAAAAAGTTTAAAACAAAATTATTTAATATTTTTTAAATGAGAAAAACAATTTGTCCCCATCCCCCAAAGCAAATCAAAACGTTACGAGGCTGGCACCTGCTGCTAATACGTTTAATATTAAAACACAAAAACAAAACCCCAATTCCAAATTAGAATGTACAATTTTTACTTCAAAAATTATTTTCAATTCATAAAATTTCAGAATTTACGTAATTTATTTAATTTTTGTTTTGTTTTTAATAAGTTTAATAATTATAATAGTTTTAATAAGTTTGAACTCAAAGATGTTCTTAAAATTTTATTGCGTGAGGAAACATGAAATGATTGTTTGATTTGTAAAAAAAAAAAAAAAGGAATGTAAAGATTCGTGCATATTCAAAGTAATTAAAGAAAAAATGTTGTGTTAGAACCTCTAAATTACATGATTCAAAGTTGTTTTAATTAAAACTTTCAATTTTCTAAGCTAAAAATATTACGTTTGAAAAGTAATAAAATAACTGTACTTTTGAAAAGTACGATCTTTCTTTTCATTAAGATTTGTAGCGCGGCCTATAAAAATATGTGGGCGGGGCTATAAAATATGTGGGCCAGGCTAATTGCGACTTCAGCGTCAGGCAGTTGAACCGTACCAAAAAAGTATTACCGGTTTAGATAACAATAAAATCATAGAGAATGTGACTTAAATAAACAAAAGGAATTGACTTAAGTTGTAATATAGTTTCGGTCACAGACAGACAAACACACTATTTCCATTATAATAAGATTTAATAGAAATTATGGTTGACTCTTTCATTGGCATTTCCTTTACACTGGTTAATGTTTGAAGAGTTTCAGAACATGAACTGAAATGTTCATTTTAAGATGGTCGGAATATTTGTAAACATTTGAAATATATATATTTATATACGAGGTGAGTCAAAAGGTTTTATGCCATTTTGTTTAAAACAGTATAATTACCAACACTGGAACATTTATCATACATCAAAAATGAAAGCTGGTTTTCTGTAGATTATATACCTACTTCTCCACATAGACAACCGTTTCTCTCAAATAGCAATGTTCCACATTCGAATGGGAGCATGTATCCTCTGCCCCGTAAAATTCTGTGACTTTTCTTTTGAGCCACATCTTCGCTACAGATTTTCACTTCCTCGTCACTGGAATAATATTTGCCTCTCAAACCATCTTTCACGGGACCGAAGAGATGATAGTCTAAAGACGCTAAATCTATTGAGTATGGAGGATGCGGATGAGTTTATCTTTGTTCTGACTTTGCTGCATTGGCAATACGGAATTGACACTCCTCTTTTTAGTGTAAGTGTTGTCTTGTTAATTGTTTGTACTTATTTGTTCTGTGTTTGTATGTATCCGTTTGGTACCGGATGGTGGTGATTAATAAATGTATTAAGCCCACCATTCTTCTGTGTATCTTTCCACCTTGCGATACAACAATTTTATATGTACTTATCTGATTTGGAATTATTTTTACTACTTATTCCGTATTTTAATTAGTTTGTATAAATTTTATTTTCTAAGTATATATATATATATATATATATATATATATATATATATATATATATATATGGGAGTAAATATAGAAATAAATCCGACAATATTAAGAAATTTGAAAAAACAAGAGTTCCAAAAATTAGATAAATTTATTTATCGACGCTTAAACGTTTCGGTTTCTTTAAACCTTCGTCAGGATGTATTAAGGGGTGAAGAAATTGATGGATGTTTTATAGATGACAGGAGATAAAAAATCTTTATAAAAATTTTTTTGTTGTGTAACTGTATTTGTTCAGCGTTATATTTTTGAAAGACGAGTCGCGATCCGCACACGCGAAGATGTCATGACGCGTGACGTAACTCGAAGAAATGCATTCAACAAACGACAAGAAAAAGTATTAATGGGCTATTTATTATATATATATATATAATATATATATATATATATATATATATATACTTGGTTAGCTACCCTAACTCAAAATATATTTTCTATCAATGATATTGAGCACTCTTTTATTATAAAATAGCAAACTACAAAATCTATATATATATATATATATATATATATATATATATATATCATGCACCTTGTATGAAATCAATCGTGCGTGCTATATCTAAGCAAAGGGGAAATCTCCATTGCGTAGGGGCTAACATGCGACATCATTGTAAGCGAGTTTGAACTCCAATCGTGCTATTACGTTCACTTTTGAACTAATACCCTTGGGAAATGTATGGACCCCCTCATCCTCCAAGTAATGGGTTAAATTTATACTATTACTGTTACGGGCATTAAATAACCCACACAGGATGAGATACCATTAAAAACAAAGAAGCTTAGTGGTAATGTGAGAAAGAAATAAAATGCTGAACTAAATTAATAAATTAGTAAATGATTATTCTGACCATTTAACATTTCTTAAAATAAAGTCGCCTTTCCAACTGACCTACGTAGGATTAAATGTCAAGTTTTTTCGGCTTTTCAAAAAAAAAAGGTTAAATATATAATTATTCAAAGAAAAAAGAAAAAAATACTTTTTTAAAAACTATGAATAACTGTGAATGTATGTGAACAAACTAGACTTATATTATTTCTTTGATATTTTGAGATGAGGCTTGATGATTAGTATTATCTGCATTATTCGGAGTATTGTCCCCATATCGGCCGAAACGTTGTACAAATAACAATGAAGATGGGGACAATAGTCCGAATAATGCAGATAATACTAGACTTATATTTTTTAAAATACAAATGACCTACCAATTGTGATATAATTGATATTGTAAGTGATATTGAACTCAGTTAAGTATATATAAATATATATATATATGACTACGACAGTGTATGTTCCCCTCCCTCCGTAAATAAAAATCACTGTTTTGAACTGATCTAAGAAGGGGGAATGTTTACTAGTATTAAATGTCAATTATTGTTTGTTGTTTTTTTTAAATAAGATTAAATATATAATTAGACAAAGACAAAAAGAAAAAAGTAAAATACTGTTTTTATTTATTCATTTATTTATTTATTTATTGAAGTATGGTTTATTGTGAATGTAAGTGTTCAAACTAGGCTAATATTTTTTTTAAATACAAATGACTTACCAGTCATGTTAGAATTGATATTGCAAGTGATATTGAACTCAGTAAGGTATATGTAATATATATATATATATATATATATATATATTATATATATATATATATATATGACTACAACATAATGAAATCATAGTTCTGTCCTATATCTATCTTTATTTTATGGGCACCTCACGTAGTGTAAGTAAAAGTAAAGTCGTCGGGGCGGCCTAATGTCAGTATCAGCCATGCAGCGAGAGAGTCTATCCCCTTTTCACTAGCGCTAGACCAAGGAGATTATTTTAGCGTCTGAGATGGAGAGCCACACCTACCATCAGCTCCTTACTTTACCGCACAGATCCCTGTTCTACTCATACGCTGAGTTGGCGAGGGCGGGTATCGAACTAGGAACCTTGTGGTTTCTGGCCGAACGCTCTACCGACTGAGCTAACCCGAAATAGATTTGCAGACCATTGAGAGTGAGTTCGATTCTCATTGGGCGCCAATACCTCTGGCCCTGTGCCACATCTAAGCTAGGCTTAGTAAATAACTATATCTATCTTTATTTATACAAATAGGCCGGATAGATTTGTGACCAATTTTCGGGACTTAAATTTCTTCATCTTGTGATCTTAATTGTCGTAAGGTTATTTTAAATGCTAATGTCTTGGTTAGTCGGTGTCTGTGAAGTTTTATTTTTATATCTCGATTTGGCCTTTTCGAGTCCTCGTCTCAAAACGGAAATAGCTTGAAGGTTATAGACACAAGGCCATTAATGTCGTTGCCCTGATAATCAGGCAGACTGTGCGCACTCTTGTATAAGTCGATGTCATATATAGGTCGACACTTGAAACTCAGCTATTACCTGAAATTATATGCTTCGTGTAGGTATTACCCAATCAGTTCGCCACGGGTAGGATGTGACACAAGGTCGCAAGCATGGGGCATCTTGTGAGGACGCGGGATTAGCTTGCTGAGTATTACACCACAATCAGACATCTAAATGTATTTTTGCATGTATATAATGTATGTATAAAACGTGTGTATGTATGTATATAATGTGTACATTTGTATGTATGCAACGTGTGTGTCACGTATAGGAAAAGCATGGGCCGCTATAAATAAATTATCGATCATATGGAAATCCAATCTCACAGACAAGTTAAAGAGACAGTTCTTCTAGGCCGTTGTTGTGTCAGTATTGCTGTATGGCTGCACCACCTGGACCCTAACGAAGCGACTAGAGAATAAACTATATGGGAGCTGCACAAGAATGCTGCGGGTGATCATGAACAAGACGTGGAAACAACACCATACGAGAAAACAGCTGTACGGTCACCTGCCACATATCACCCAAACCATCCGAGTAAGACGGACAAGAC
Organism: Doryteuthis pealeii; assembly: GCA_023376005.1. Classification (NCBI taxonomy): domain Eukaryota; kingdom Metazoa; phylum Mollusca; class Cephalopoda; order Myopsida; family Loliginidae; genus Doryteuthis; species Doryteuthis pealeii. The sequence continues at coordinate 22,839,056 of CM042153.1, forward strand.
ACGCGGGACACTGCTGGAGAAGCAAGGACGAACTCATAAGGGACGTCCTCCTGTGGAGGCTAGCACATGGGCACGCCAGTGTGCGCCGACCATTGATCAGCTCTGTGCGGATACAGGATGCTGCACAGAGGACCTCCCTAGAATGATGAGTGATAGGGACGGATGGAGCGAGATTGTCATGGATATCCGCGCTGACAGTGCGACATGATGATGGTGATATGTATATAATGTGCGTATGAATTTACCCAACCCGTTCGCCACGGGTAGGATGTGACACAAGGTCTCAAGTATGAGGCATCCAGCGAGGATCGAACTCGCAATTCAGTATTAATGGATCTGTGAGACTAGCTTGCTAACCATTGTACTACAACGGGAATGCCCTAATTACCCTACCCGTTTGCCACGGATAGGATGTGACACAAGGTCGCAAGCATAGCGCATCCAGCGAGGATCAAACTTGCTATTCAGTGGTAATGGATCAGCGAGACTAGCTTGTTAACCATTACACCACGATAAGCCTCGTGTAAAGTTCAAAATAATCGAATAACAAATGATCGTAATAAATCTACATATTCTATTACAAACAAACACACACTCACACTCCCACACACACATACGCACTCACATACACATACACACACACACACAGGTGCTATTAGCATAACGTTCATAGCTAAGATATCTTATCTATATATCAATACATTTGTTCCTTAATCTTCTGACCGTTTTCATCTCGCAACAACCTCTGATTAAAAACGAGATCGTCCAAATCGTCCAAGATGAAATGCAAAAATGCAAGTCCTTATTATCTGGTGTCACCTAATCGTTGAATTCTTATTTCTTATGAGTGTCGTCACCTCAGATAATAATGTACCATTCCGTTCATATTATAAAGAAAAAAAGGGAAGAAAAATTGCATGCTACACAGAAAAATATGAGAAAGACAGAAAGAAAGAGTAAGGGAAAGATAAAAAGAGAGGGAAACATAGAGAGAGAGCGTGAGCGCGCGGAAGTGATAACACTAAACTTTTTCAACTTAATATAATAAAAAGAAGGAAAGAAATTTAAAAAAGAGTGAGAGAGATTTAAATCAAGATTATTATGCTTTTTACATATTGAACTATTTTGCAATAGCTCTAAATCATCAACATCATCATCATCATCATGTTAGGCCAGCAGTACGGATATCCATGACAATCTTTCGCCAACAGTCCCTATCATTCGTTGACCCTGGGAGGTCCTCCACACAGCATCCAGTATCTGCACAGAGCTGGTTTTTGTAGGTCTTTGCTGGACGACCCACACTAGCATGTCCATGTGCTGGTTTCCACAGGAGGGTGTCACTTATAAGTTCATCCTTACTTCTCCAGCAGTGTCCAGCATATCATGCAGCTCTATATAAAACATATCAAACGTTGCAATAATTAAATTATCATACTGTGGAATATCCACAGGTCCTGCTAGTATAAAATTATTGATCTTTTTAACTAAAATAGAGGTGGGGTTTGTGTGTGTGTGTGTGTGTGTGTGTGTGTGTGTGTGTGTGATCTTTTAAAAAGAAATAATTTTTGGGTTTAAGTCATTACAGATTTATGACCCTTATTTTCTCTATTAGTTTTAAATTTCTTTTGAGACTCCACTTACACCCTTACTTAGCCAGCCCCCCCCCGATCAATCAGCTGGTGATGTCAAGCCCTAGCACCTATATGATTGGACCAACCCTATTGCTCGTATGGCAAGACCCAAACCTTTTTATTATATATATTTACCAACTCCTCCGCACGAGCAGGATGTGACACAAGGCCAATTTCTTAAGCGGAGTTTAACAGGTTTGAATTGAAAGTTTTCCTTCTCCTAGACTGGTTACCTAGCCATGGTTAAGAGCTCAGTCTGCCCTGCTATTTACCCATAGCTGGAGGGAGAATTGGATTCATACCTTTCCCAAGGGTATTAGCGCCATGTGAAATACAAACAGCTTCGTCCAGGAATTGAACTCGGGTCGACGAGTCCATTTCCTACGACTCTAACCATTAGACCACGCGCCTCCAAACCTTTTTATTATAGAAGGCAGTAGCTGAGGATCTTTATGTCCTACGAATGACGTTAAATTCTATCTGAGGGTGAGGTTCCAGTTTTGAAGGTTTGAGGAATGTGGAGCACCCATTCATCACCATTGCTCCCAGGTACCTCTGACCGGAGTGGTAGTACCTGTTATGGTCCCATCTATGGGTTAAATAGAAAAAAGTGTTGAAAAAAAATTGAGTATCCATTAAGAATGAATTTATTTCAAAACTTTATTGGCATTAAATGACCCACTGAGGTTGATATACCGTAAAACAAAATAAAAAAATTATTTTGAATATAAAAACTGTACAAATTGCTTTTACCTTGTGTTCTCTGTTTATCTCTTTTTTTTTCAGAATCTTCTGAATCTCATAATTTATAATCATCTTCGTTATTTCTTGTCAGATGGAAAACAAATTGTCTCTTTGATATTAAATTAATAGAATGAACTCTGACCTTAGTATTACTTTCATTAAATCCAGATATATCTGCTTAAAAACCCCTTTCAATGTTCCTAGAAAGCATTCTCCTCTCTCTCTCTCTCTCTCTCTCTCTCTCTTCTCTCTCTCTCTCTCTCTCTCTCTCTCTTTCGCTTTCTTTCATTTTTTCATTCTCTTTCTCATTCTTTCATTCTTTTATTCTTTCTCTTTTATTCTTTCATTCTTCTCTCTCTCTCTTTCTTTCATTCTTATATTCTCTCTCTCTCTTTATTTCATTCTTATATTATTTCTCTCTCTCTCCCCTCTCTCTCTCTCTCTCTCTCTCTCTCTCTCTCTTTCTTCATTCTTTCATGCCCTCTTTCATTCTTTCACTCTCTCTCTCTCTCTTTTCATTCTCTCTCTCTCTCGCTTTCTTTCATTCTTTCATTCATTTATTCTCTCTCTCTCTCTCTCTCTCTCTCTCTCTCTCTCTCTCTTCTCTTATTCTTTTATTCTTTCATTCTCTCTCTTTTTCTTAATTTTATATCTTTCTCTCTCTTTCTCTTCTTTCTTCTCTCTCTTTCTTTCATTTTTTAATTCATTCATGCTCTCTCTTTCGTTCTTTCATTCTCTGTCTCTCATTCATTCTTTCCCCCCTTTCCCCCCTCTCTCTCTCTCTCTCTCTCTCTCTCTCTCTCTCTCTCTCTCTCTCATTATTTCATCCTCTTTCTCTTTCTTTCATTCTTTCATTCTTTTATTTTTTCTCTTTTATTCTTTCACTCTCTCTCTCTCTCTCTCTCTCTCTCTCTCTCTCTCTCTCTCTCTCTCTCTCTCCAACAATTGTATTACACATGAAGGTAATAAATCTCCATATTCTATAGCAAACACACACACACATACGCAGCCACACACACACACATACACACGCACACACATATGCACAGAGGTGTGCTTAGCGTAACGTTCATAATCGTAGAAAATAGACTCGGCTAAGAGCTCTTACTTATCAATCACGCCCTTGGATGCCTTACAAATTAAAGAAATGTTCGGGGAGTAATGGTTATCGTCGTAGGAAATGGAATCTGTAACACGAGTTCAAATCGTGCTAATGTCGTTAAGAGGCATAAATCGATCCGTAACCCCAACACACATCAACTATGGCTAAAAAATAGAACAGAATGGGTTCTTTATTCTTGTTAATACAACATGTCTAAGAGAAAAAAAACATATCTGAATTCCAAGCAGCTATATATATACAAGGTGTGTCAAAAAAGTATCGAGATTTTTTTTACTTTTTGACACGCCTTGTATTTAAAAAAAAAAAGGTCCATTCATTATTTTTTTCAGAATACATGGTGTGTCAAAAAAGTTACCAAGTTTAAAGCTGTATTTACAAGATAGAAATGAAGAATGAACAGAACGTTATCTTTTTTTCCGAATACAAGGTGTGTCAAAAAGTACAACAATCTCGATACTTTTTTATACAGATGTGTGATTCCACATTAGTTATTACAACTGCCTTTTTCTCCTTTGCCCTTGTATTAAGACACCAAATCACCATCAATCCAATCATTTGGTAGAGGTGAACCATTCCAGTATTGAGTGATGAGATCAAACAGAGCATAATTAATATTAAACCTCTGGACATACATACAGACATAGATACACACCAACTGCCCTTTATATATGTATAGATAAACTATCCGATCGATTCTCAATATATAGATCGATCTAAACACCTGGTCAACAAGTGACCTTTGACCTTTTTGACATATAAGTGCTAGAAGGCAGTAACAATAGGTCAATCGGTTTGGAAAGATAGTAATTGCTTTCAAATTATTGTATGAAAAATACATAAAGCGAGAATTCTTCCAATTCGTAGCCTTTTCAGTGCTACTGTATGGCTGCACCACTTGGACTCTAACGAAATGTTTATGTAACTACACAAGAATACTGCTTTTTGTCTTGAACAAATCTTGGAAGTAGCACCGCACAAAAAACAAAGAGAAATTTAATGATATTCGTGCTGTCAGTACAACCTTATGATGATGAGAGAGGAATACTTAAAACGATATAATTGTGTATACATTATTTGTATTAGATAGGAATAATTGAAACGGTATTGGGTAGTGCCCATGGTACAGTGGCTAACATGCTGGGTTGAAATATCGCATATATATATATATATATACAAAATATTCTCAAAATACTGAAACACATCATAACGGTCCAAATATGATGGTGTCATGTACGTATGAGTGATATCAAAATGCCAAAGCATCTCCTTTACGGTCAGCTGCGTGATGGCAAAAGGCCACAGCATAAACCTTGGAAGAGGTATAAGGATTACTTAAAAAAACAACCTTGTAAAATAAAAATAGATCCTGACAACTGGGAAAGCTGGCATTGAAGAGAACTGACTGGAGAATTCATGTGGATGATGGATGTACCAGTTTTGAGAGTAAAAGAATTGAGCATGAAAACCTCAGTCGTCAACTTCGAAAGGGATAATACTCCTGTCAAATTAGTGAGAACACGGAGGGTTGGAAATGTCAATCATGTGGTCGATTTCTGCTTTGTAAGGCCGGATAGGTCAATCATAGGAAATCTCATCAGGGTCAATTCATGCTCACCCCAGAAACAAACAATGTGTCTTGTGCAATCTGTAACAAAGTTTGTAAGTCGGCCTCTGATCTTAAGAGACATATGGTGGTGCATAGACATCAAATTTTATCATCCGATCCAGAAAGAAAGACGTATTTACTATGTGATATTGCATCAAACTTTGTGGATCTGCAACGGGATTGATGAGTCATTTGCGGGCTCATGAGAGGAAAAGTTCTGTTGATGGGGTTGTAGAATTGTGATGGACGGCAGTGATCTGTAAAGATTATACTATGTATGTATGTATGTATGTATGTATTTCCAGAGGAAAGAAAGAAAAGAAAACAATTAATAATAAAGGAAGTATATATGAACATAATAATCACTATCATCTCTTCAACCCCATGAAAGAGGGTTTGAGAGGAAGACATTATTCCAGTGACGAGCAAGTGAAATCTGTAGTGAAGAAGTGGATCAAAGAAAAGTCAACATAATTTTACGGGACAGCGATACATGCTCAGATTCGAAGGGAACATTGCTATTGAAAAACGGTGACTATGTGGAGAAGTAGGGATGTGATCCACAGAGGACCAGCTTTATTTTGATGTATGATAGATGTTCCAGTGTTGGTAATTATACCTGTCCTAAACAAAATGGCATTACTTTTTTACTCATCTATGTGGAGAAGTAGGGATGTGATCCACAGAGGACCAGCTTCATTTTGATGTATGATAGATGTTCCAGTGTTGGTAATTATCCCTGTCCTAAACAAAATGGCATTACTTTGTTTGGGTTTGGCCTTAATTATTGATCGAATTGAGCATCTCCGACGCAAGTAACGGCCAAAGGGAAAATGTTACCCTTCGCTTGACCGCTTGATCTCCAGCTGCCCATATCCAGGCATCATAGGTCACCACCCACAGCCGAAAGGTCTCACCCTTGTGCATGGAATACAGTTGCCGTATTAAAGACTCTACCGACAGGGCGAAATATGTGTTGGAGTTCGCAGACAGAAGGAAGAAAAAAAAGCAAGAAATAAGAAAATGATTAAATAGATAAACTTGATGTTCTCTCGTAAAGGTTAAAATTGAAGGCCAAGTAGATTCTAAAATGTCATCATGGATAGACGGGCTTCTTGTTTCTTTAATTTAAATGGCAACTTGAGGCAACCTCGTTGAGGCACAGTGGTTAGCAAGTTAAACTTGCAAATCAATTAATACAGACTCCGCATTATTACATTATTATATTCACAGACTTTAGCTTTTTTCATGTTCTCATGTACAGATTATATATGGATTAAGATATATATATATATATATAATATATATATTATATATATATATATATATATATTTGGGAGAATATGTGCTTAATTGAAGTCAAACCTAAATTTTTGGAAAGTTAATTCATTAATGATTAATTAGGCGGGATTTAACTACTTAAATGTAAGGCTAAACAAATCGAGAAAAATCAATCTCTGTATGTACATTTCGGCCTATTAGGCCTCATCAGCAGAGCTATAGAGCCTAATATATATATATATGTGTGTGTGTGCGTGTGTGTGTGTGTGTGTGTGTGTGTGTGTTCATGATTCCAGCTATAAGAAAATAAGTTTAAAAGTCCACATCATAATTGAAAAGGTGGAAAGTTTTCAGAGGATTAAAGGTGTTGATAAAATCCGTAGTGTTGTAGATCATATTTAGCCTCCGTGTGTAAAAATCCAAATATTTTGTTTTTTCAAAAGACAAATATGTAAGTAAAATGGAAATGAATCCGACGAAATGAATTAAACATTTTTTTGAAAAAACGAATGATGTTGATAATCGCTGACAGAATCTGTTTCAACCTTTAGCGGTCTTCTTCAAGAGCGAAATATATATGATGGAAGGACGGAAACAAATAAACCGTTAAAAGATACGAAGGTACAAATGAACGTTTGTGTAAACGTTCATGTTCGGAGCCGGAAGTTATTTAAATTTAAAAATGCATATGCTGTGTTCAAAATAAAATTTATTTTATTTTTAAAAATCAGAAGCATTTTATAATCCACAGGAAACTCAAAAGAGTTATAAAAATATATAAAAAATGTATAAAAATATTAATATTTTTATACATTTTATATATATATATATATTAGTATTATCTGCGTTATTCGGACTATTGTCCTCATCTTTATTGTCATCTGTACAACGTTTCGGCCGATATGCCTTCCGGCCTTCTTCAGGTATTTCTTGTCGGACTCGGGAACCTTCTCGGACTCGGGAACATTCTTTTTGGACTCGGGAACCTTCTTTTCGAACTCGGGAACTTTCTTGTCGTAGTCGGGAACCTTCTTGTCGTAATCGGGAGCCATCACGGAACTTTGAACCTAATCCTGTTCTCATTTCGCTAACCCTAGCTGGGGTAGGAGCTGTGTTAATTATTTTTCTATGTTACTGCCGTTACTCAGGATTGAACCCGGAATCCAGAGATAACTGTCACTTAGAACTGTCTTAACCTAACTACCTTATCCACTAGGCTATGTGTCCAATTGGACATCGGAGGGCATATCGGCCGAAACGTTGTACAGACAACAATTAAGATGAGGACAATAGTCCGAATAACGCAGCTAATACTAATCATCAAGCCTCATCTCAAACATTCAGAGAAATAGTATATATATATATATATATATATATATATATATATATATATATATATATACCAATCCCTCCGCTCGACTAGGATGTGACACAAGGTCAATTTCTTAAGCGGAGTTTAACAGGTTTGAATTCAGAGTTTTCTTTGTCTCAGGCTGGTTATCTAGCCATGGTTAAAGAGCCTAGTCTGCCCTACTATTGAGCCATATTTCGAGGAGAGTTGTTGGATTTGAACTCGGGTTGATGATTCCATCTCAAACTACTCTAACCATTAAACACCGCACCTCCATAATATATATATATATATATATATATATATATATATATATATATATATATATATCATAAAGGTACACAGTAATAACCTACTCGAGTTTCACCATAAGGATCTTCAGGGTTAAATCCACTGGATTAATCAAGATATTGATTAATTGCAGTCGATTTCACGTGTGTATTTTTTCGCGATAAACCCGGTAAGTCACTCTTTCCACAAATACCATATATATATATATATATATATATATATATATTCTCACTGGGTACCCTATACTTTTGGATTTGTGCTACGATTGACGTAAGTTTGATAATTAAGTACATTTTATTACTCATGGTTAGAGAGTAATGTTCGATTCTCAATGTATGTCCGGTTGGCTGGTTGCTTGGCTGGTTGGTTTTTACGGCATGTCAACCCTTGGATTATATTATGGCGAAAACCTTTTTGTTTTATTCATTCTTGTTTAGTATTCATTTTTTAATTCCTTTTTTTTAACACATTTTAAAACTCATTTTTTTATCTATTTAACCCATTTGGTCCGAATAGTGCCGGTTAAGCTCAGTCAGTAGAGCACTTGCCTTGGAATCGTAAGGTTCCAGGTCCGATACCGGCCCTCGCCAACTCAGCAAATCGGTAGCTCAGGGATCTGTGCGGTAAAGTAAGGTGCTGATGGTAGATGTGGCACTCCACCCAAGACGCTAAAATAATATCCTTGGTCTAGCGCTAGTGAAAATGGGGATAGACTCCCTCGCTGTCTGGCTGATACCGACAAGGCCGCCCCCGACGATTTTAGATCTGAAAGTAATGGCAATTAAGAGGTAGTCCACACTCCCCAGAGCTCTAGAATTGAAACCTATTCACAAGGCGCAGTTTAACGTCATACCCAGAATACCTTGGTGACTGGCTTGGCTGATTTCGACTGAGAGATTGTTGTGCTGTAATTCAGCACTAGCTAATGTTATTTACTGGTACCCCAACATGCCAGTTATACAAGAACCATTAACGTGGGGTACTAAGCACGAACCTAAGCTTATGCGTGGCCAGTGAAAAAATTGCGTGTATCCATTCGGCATTCCTCTATCGAAGCGCCTCACGCACCGGGCAAAAATCAAGGGGACAGTTGTTGCCTAGTGGGATGTACCCCTGAGATCACGCTGATATTTGAAGAATAATTAAAGTTCCAATTACCGTCGAACTGGGAAGACAAGGCAACAAACGATTGTAACTTAGATACAAACCCGAATGTCACAAAGTCTACTGCAGAATGACAGGATATATATAAGACTCCACAATGTCATTCAAATCAAGCAGTCAAACAGCCAATCAGAACTCAAGGAATGGAATGACCCAAATCACCCAAATTCATGAATGGGTCGTTCTTGATTTCTATATATACCAACTGTCTTGGATACTGCTTAAGTTGTTCTTATCTGCTGTTGTTCAAACTAACAGTAGACTTACTGACTTCAATATGGCGCTGCGAGCCTCTGACCGGTCCAATGGTTGAAGCCACTGGACACAGGGTTTCGAAAAACCGTAAACTAGAGCTGAAATTCAGCACTAGCTGATCCAGGCATTAGAACTCATTATTTTCAAATGAGCAGATCATCTGACGGTTTTTTTTTCTATTCGGCCATTAATCTAAGTGATTCACTGTCTCGCATGCTCGTCTCGACTTCTTCCCGGCAAAACATTCAGTCTTCCTCGTGACAAGATGATCGAAGCCTCCAGTGACAAAACGAGAAACACCGGATGCTGCGAACAAGGATTTATAAACGCGCATAGCCGTAAATAGTTCCGTTGGAATCCTTTCAATGCTAATGGATGCGAAATCTACGTGACAAAATCACGAAATCAGACCAAACATAAAACAATGAGGTTTTAAAAGTAAATAGATAAATATAATGTCTTTATTTAGGCGTACATTGTGTTGGGTTATATTTGCACTCAGTAGTAACTGGTATTTTACATCTATACTTATGAGGTTAAGTAAACAAACAAATGTGTTTATTTTTATATGGCTTTAAGCCGACAATTTTTGGAGGATATGTGCTTAATTGAAGTCATACCTAATTTTGAAAATTTGTGGGTTCTGTTTTTCTGTAATATTATGTAACTAGGGGGTTAGGGTTAGGGTTTAGGGTTAGGGTTAGGGTTGTGGTTTAGGGTTAGTTTAATGGGAAAATAAATAATCTGAGTTCTATTTTTTCTGGGTCACCCTGTAATATCATGTTACTCAACTAGGAAATAACCGAATTTTTATTTTTGATATACAACGCACATTTGGACAAATGTTAGCATCTGTAAAGAAAAGAAAATAATATATATATACACACACATATATATATATACACACACACACATATATATATATATATATATATATATATATATATATATATATTTGGAGGATATGTGCTTAATTGAAGTCATACCTAATTTTTGAAAATTAATTAGTTAATAATTAATGAATTTTAGGCGGACATATATGTTCAAATGTAAGGCTAAACAAATCGAGAAAATGTCAATCCCTGAATGTACATTTCGACCTATTAGGTCTCATCACATTCAGGGATTGACATTTTCTCGATTTGTTTAGCCTTACATTTGAACATATATGCCCGCCTAAATTCATTAATTATTAACTAATTAATTTTCAAAATCTATACTTATATAAAGGGCAGTTGATGCGTATGTATTTATATATGTATGTATGTCCAATCGTGGACAGTAGAGGGCGGCGGTAAGCAAGGATGCTGAACTGTTTGAAGGGTGGATCGGGCAAAACTCAGAAGAGTATGCAGAAAGCGTGAAACTCTGCTGGCCAATTCTTTAGATGTGTGGATCTGTGAGGAGTGTGGTCGGGCCCTTGTCAAAGGCAGACCTGGTTAATCACATGAAATCACATGAGAGCAATCCTATTCGAATTGTTGTCTCTCCCGTGCCACACACTGATTCTCAACATTAAAACTTTTCATGCTCCTGCAGCATTAAAGTGTGCCGAACAGCTGGGGGGCTCAGGCGTCACATGAGAGTTCACTGTGATGCGTGTACCGTACCAGTCGTCTCAGTCAACACCGATCGTCATGAATGGCAATTTTTTTCTAAGATATGCATGTCGGTGGGAAGACTGAAAAGTCATCAACGAACTCACAAACGGACAATGAATGAAGGGGTGGCATTTGTTTGACAAGACGTTGCGATCAACATGAACAAGAGAGAAATGTGTGTAAGTCTATCAGAGAGAAGTGTATGAAAGAGGAGCGTGTGTATGTGAGATAGAAGTATGTGTGTATATTAGTGTGTGTATGAGAGAGAAGTGTGTATCTTTGTGTGTGTGTGTGTGTGTGTGTGTGTGTGTGAGAGAGAGAGAGGGGGGGAGAGAGAGAGAGAAATGTGTGTGTGAGAGAGTGCGTTGATGTGGAATGGTGTAGACGACTCATAGTGTTAGTAAAAAATGAGAGCACAAGATGTATTTTACGCAGGTAATAGACACACGTGCTTACACAGTCGTTTATTGCACTGAATGTACAAGAAAGAACAAAGACAAAGAGAAAAACGAATAGCGCGCCAATTCTTGGTAGCGCTAACAACACGTCGCAAAGTAATTTACAATGTAGTTCTGGATACGCGACTTACAGGCAGTAGCTTCATATGCCCGAAGGACTTCTT
>CM042153.1:22855727-22858227 GCA_023376005.1 Doryteuthis pealeii
TAATTTTAATTTTAATTTTAATTTTAATTTTTTTATTAAGTCTAATAAGGGTTAGGGTTTAGGGTTAGGGTTAGGGTCAGGGTTGGGATTTAATGGGAAAATAAATAAATAATTTGGGTTCTGTTTTTTTCTGGGTCACTCATGTTACTCAACTAGGAAATAACCTAACAATCAGTGCTACTATATGACTGCACCACTTAGATTCTAACAAAACGTCTTAAGAAAAAGCTATATGGGAACTGTACAAGGAAGGATGAAAAAAAAAATCCTGGAAGCAAAACATCAAATATACGGCCACTTGCCTTCTATCTCTCAAACTATTTGGGTAAGATGAAAAAGACAAGATGGACACTGTTAGAGAAGCAAGGACGAGACCATAAGTAACGTTCTCCTGTGGACACCTTCACATAGACACACCAGTGAGAGTCTACCAGCAGAAATACATTTTGCATTTTAATACAAAAATACTTTTTTTAAATACGAAAACATTTTTAACACAAAAGTACTTTTTTAAATAAAGAAATACTAATACTACCTTTAAAAAAGAAAATACATTTTCAAACGATGGAAAATAAAAATACATTTCTGTTTTTTTATAGGTAAATACTTTAAAATACTGTACAATATATTTAATAGTTGTTGCGGCGGAGTGGCCTATTGTCGGTATCAGCCGGACAGCGAGGGAGTGTATCCCCTTTTCGCTAGCGGTAGACGAAGGAAATTATTTTGCAGAGGTGGAACGCTACAACTACCATCAGCTCTCTACATTACCGCACAAATCAGATGCCAATATGTGCTACATAGTTGGCGGGGACTGGTATCGAACTAAGAACCTTGCGATTCCTAGTAGATGTTCTACCGTCTGAGGTAAACCGGCGGTGCAAAAATAAATTGTTACTCTTCGCGGAAAACCGTCCCGGCCTCCTGCCTCAATAAACGCTAGCCGATGGCTGCTGAAAAAAAACACCAGCTTCGATTGAAGTCCGTAGCCGAAGGGTGTCACTTGCAAAAAAAAAAAAAAACAACCAACTTAGGGCGTTTTTCCCGAAAACCCAACCCAAACCCTACCCCTAACCTCTAACCCTAAAACCCCCTAGTTAAAATTAACAGATTTATTACAAAATTTGTGAGTTCTGTTTTTTTTTTCTGGGTCACCCTGTATACAGGGTGACCCCAAAAAAATTGAGCCCAAATTATTTATTTATTTTCCCATTAAACTAACCCTAAACCCCAACCCCAACCTTAACCCTTACCCTAATTTTTTAAAGTGACACCGCTTCGGCTACAGACTTCAATCGTTGCTGGAGTTTTTTTTTTCAGCAGCCACCGGCTAGCGTTTTTTTAGGCAGGAGGCCGGGACGGTTCTCCGCGAAGAGTACCAATAAATTTTTGAAGGATATTGCCTGAAATTAAATAAATAAAATATAAGATTTAATATTTTTTTTAATTAATTACTTTCTTTAAAAGCATCATATTCCCTCCATTTCACTGAGATATTTGTTTTGTTTTACGATAGTAGGGACCTCCAAAACGCTACTAAAAATTTATGATTTAATTATTCAGACTACTATCTTAGGAAATTAATATATTTTGTCCGAATTTCATAAAATTGAATAAGGGTGGGGTCGACCTAGTTAAAAAATATTTCCTTTGATATATTTTAGGAAAAAACTACTTTAAACATATATTCATCCGAAGGTGAATAAGTATCGAAATTTTCGTGAAAATTTGACAATTAATTGAATTTTCATAGAATTTTAATATTTATATATAGTAATGATACTGACTATAAATTAAATACTCATTGACAAACTTACTTAATTCCTGAACTGACTGTGACGTAGGCAGTGACGTAGTTTCGGTTACAGATATATAGAGACCGAATCTCTATTATAATAGATTAAATAGGAATAGTCATTGAAGCCATATAATTGCTTGGGGAAAAAGATTGATTTGGGCTTTAAATAACCCACCAAGTGTTGGTTGGTTGGTTGGTTGGTTGGTGTTCAATCCCTTCTCAACACTAGTTTTTGCTTTCGTATCTTGTATATATGATTTGTAAGTCGTTGTCAATATCAGCCAGACAACGAGGGAGTCCATCCCCTTTTCACTAGCGCTATACCAAAGAGATACCAAGGAACATACAATGTGTCTTGTGCTATCTGTAACAAAGTCTGTAAGTCAACTTCTGGTCTTAAGAGACAGATGGTGGTGCATAAGCATCACATTTTATCGTTTGATCCATCCGATACAATGTCATATTTGCATCAAACTTTGTGAATCTGCAGCAGATGTGATGGGTCATTTGAGGGCTCATGAGAGGAAAGGTTCTGATGGTGGGGTTAAAGGATTGTGACGGACAGCAGTGATCTGTAAAGATTATGCTATTCGTGCAAGTGCATATATATATATATATATATATTATTATATTTATATATATTATTATTATTATTATTATTATTATTATTATTTATATGCTTGAAGGCAATTACAATGGAAA
>CM042153.1:22865727-22869049 GCA_023376005.1 Doryteuthis pealeii
GTATTCAAGCTGTTGATTGGCTGGCTTTAATCTACGTGTCCACGCAGAATCTATAAGTTTAAGTGGTGGACTTAAGCACACGTTATATATGTAAAAATTGCTAAAATTGTTGACCAAAGCATTACAATTATTTTTCTACGGCGACGAGTATACAGACCAAAAGATAGCCAAAAGAATGAAATAACAAGCCAAAATGTCAGTAAAAAGGAAGCCATGGGTAGCAGCGTGGTGGATATGAGAAACGGCAGATGATCCCATACTGGGACAATGGCGGGGCTCATATGATGCTGGGCGGAGGAACCCTAAATGGGTCAACGGCCAGGATCAAACAGTTCAGTTAGGAAACTACTGCTCCTCATCTCTAAGACTGGCGCCTATTGATGAGTCAACAGCCACCGATAGATATCCATGGATATCCGCGCTGAAAGTGCTACACGATGATGATGATGATGATGATGATATGTAAAAATATTCCAACACCCTGTCAAGGATTTGAACTCGGATCGCTGAATCTATTTTCTTCGTCAATAACCGTTAAGCTAAGCCCACCTCCCTTGTAGTTAGTATTACAGTATTTTCATTCTGATATCGTGTGAACTCCACTTTGGCCCTATCTTGGGCTAGACGGGCGGTCGGAGAGGCCCCCACCGATCAATCGGCTGGTCACGTCAAGCCCTAGCTCCTATATGATTTTCCCAAACCTATTGCTCTTATGGCATGCCCCAACCCCTTTATATCATATGGGTGCTAGAAGGCGGTGGCTGCGGGTCTACATGTCCTGGTAATTACGTTAAACTCTATCTGATGGTGAGGTTCCAGTTTTGGAGGTTTGGGGAATGTGGATCACCTCTTCATCACCATTGCTCCCTGGTTCACTCTGACCCGGAGTGGTAGTATCTGTTAGGGTCCCATCTATGGGTTAAATAGAAAAATGTATTTATAAAAAAAATTGTATTATCCATTAAGAATTGATTTATTTCAAAACTTTATCGGCATTAAATGACCCACTGAGGTTGATATGCCGTAAACAAAACAAAAACAAACTAATATCGTGCGAGAATTAAACACTTTTTATTCTAGTTCATCCCCTGGATTTGCTTTCGCCTCTTGAGAATAAGATAACAATAAGCTGTCTCGACAGGAAACACGTCATTTATATTGGATGTTGGTTTATACAATTTATCGATTATTGACATTGGATGTCACAATTGAAGGCTGACCATGATTTCTCTTTTATCTCTTTTAAGCGCTAAATATGGCCATGAATGGAAAACAGGAAACTGAATAAATATGGTAGCCTGAATTTATTACTAATGTGCTGCAAGGCTTTTTATTTATTAAAGAATCATTAGTTTTTTTTCTTAAAATGCTAAATAGAGTTGCATGAAATCTGGTCTTCAATTACAAGAGTACCTTGACTTACGAGAGTCCAATTTACGAATTATCCGAGTTACAAGCTTAATATTTCATGATAAAGATCCCTTCGTCAGATTATAAATGTAGCAAAATATATTATCAATATATATATATATATATATATATATATATATATAAGGGTTTTATAATTTGCTTGGAGCATTGTGTTTATAATGGTTTGGTGGTTGGTTCTGAAGACTATCACAATGCAAGTATAAGGAAAAATAAGGTAACTATGGTGTTGTTTGTTAACCTGTAATTTTTTAATAATTCTTAATATTCATCATGAAATATTAAGCTGTAAATCGGAAAACTCGTAAGTCAGGGCACCTAACCAATATATATATATATATACTATATAATATATATATATATATATATATATGGATATACCAAGTATGCTAATTTAATTATTACAACGTTTGATATGTTTACTTAAGAGCTATTGCAAATATTGTTCAATAAGTAAAAAGTATAATAATCTTGATTTAACTCTCTCTCACTCGTTCTTAAAAGGAGGGGGGTAAAAAATGTTTACATTGATTTGCCCAATAAAAATATGTAGGGAGGTGTTTAAAATATTTACATTAATTTGCAGACGACAAAAAGTGACAAAAACACGACCTCGGAAAAATATATTAAGTTGGCCTGGAAATTCGCCAGTCGCTGGCTCGCTAAAACATAGCGCTAAATTCAGGCAGGAAACCAAGGCAACATAAGATTAATATTACCGAAATATATTCCGTAATTCAAAATATCAATTTACAAATAAAACAAACACTGTAACTTTTTTTTTTCAATTCTTTTTTAATTTAATGACGCAACCCCCTTGGAATGTTTCATTTTAAAATTAAGTGAATAAAAGGTACAAATAAAGAAATCTACGATTAAGCGACACCAGATTAATCTGGATTTACATTGCGTCTTGAACAATTTGGCCGGTCTCATTTTTAACCAGAGGATGTTGCAGGATGATAACGGACGGAAGATTTTGGAACAAGTGTATTAATATTTAGATGAGCCGCAAGGCTTTTTATTTATTAAAGAATCGTTGTTTGCTCTTTAAATGCTAAATAGAACTACTTGAAATCTGGTCTTCGATTACAGGGGTACCTTGACTTTCGAGTGCCCCAACTTACGAGTTTTCCGAGTTGCGAGCTGTCATTCGGTCATTTTTTGCTTTATGTTTAGAGCTAAATTTTGAGTTGCGAGCCAGCTTCAAATACGCTTATGTTAGTAAGTTAACTATTAACATTTAAGTTTCCAAATCTATTACGCTAACAAAACATTATTTATAAAAGATAAACATGAAAACATATTACAATACATAATTCATTACGTTCTATTTTATTATGCTTTTATTCAATACAAAAAAGGAGCTAAAAAATTATATACTATATATATATAAATAAATAAATGTATATATAATATATATTTATATATATATATATATATATTATATATATATATACTATATAATAATATACCCAAGCGTGTTGGCGTAATCCTTTTGCCGCGGAGAGAAAAAAACCCCGGCCAGAGGAGTTTGCATTGTTTAAAAAAAATATTACTACCAAAACATCAAACCAGGGAAAAGAAAAAGAAAAATTTTTTTGAAAAAAAAGAAAAAAAGACCCAAGGGATATTTCGTCACCAAAACAAAAAAAAAAAAAATTACAAAAATTCTATTTTGTTATTTTTAGGGGGGTAATTTGGCCCCCCCAAAAAAAAAGGAAAAAAAAAAAAAAAAAAAAAAAAAAAAAAAAAAAAAAAAAAAAAAAAAAAAAAAAAAATTTTTTTTTTTTTATTTTTTTTTGAAAAAATTTGGTTATTTGTAAGTATATAAAATTTTGCGTATATTAAGATATATATATATTCACTATAACCGCCCTAGGAGAATCCTCTC
>CM042153.1:22869149-22881649 GCA_023376005.1 Doryteuthis pealeii
TATCAGCAATAAACTGGAAGAGGTATAGGATTACTTAAAAAAACAACCCTTGTAAATAAAAATAGATCCTGACAACTGGGGAAAGCTGGCATTGAAGAGAAACTGACTGGAGATTCATTGTGGATGATGTATGTACCAGTTTGAGCAGTAAAAGAATTGAGCATGAAAATCAGTCGTCAACTTCGGAAAGGGATACACCTGTCAGAATGGTCAGAACACGGAGGGGTTGGATATGCAATATGTGGTCGGTTTCTGCCTTTGTAAGCCGGAGTAGGCAATCATAGAAATCTCTCAGGGTCAATTTCATGCTACCCAGAAACAAACAATGTGTCTTGTGCAATCTGTAAACAAGTTTGGGTAAGGTCGGCTCTGATCTTAAGAGACATCTATGGTGGTGGCATAGACATCAAATTTATATCCGATCCAGAGAGAAAGACGTATTTACTATGTGAATGGCATCAAACTTTGTGACTGCAGCAGGGATTGATTGAGTCATTTGCGGGCTATGAGAAGGGAAAATTCTTGTTGGTGGGTTAGAATGTGATGGACGGCAGTGATCTGTAAAGATTTATGCTATGTTATGTATGTATGTATGTATGCTATGTATTTCCAGAGGAAAACTAGAACAATAAACAATTTAACAATAAAGTTAAGTATTATATGAAAACGATAATAATCACTATCACTCTTCTTCAACCCCCATGAAAGAGGGTTTGAGACGGAAGCATTATTTCCAGTGAGAGTGAAGTGAAATCTGTAGTGACAGAAGTTGGCTTCCAAAACAGTCTAAAGAATTTTACGGGACAGCGATATATGCTTAATTCCGAAAGGTGGAAACATTTGCTATGAGAAAAACGGTGACTATTGAGAGTTAGAGATGTATCCACAGAGGACCAGGTCATTTTTGAGGTATGATACATGTTCCTGTGTTTGGTAATTATACCTGTCTAACAAAATGACATTACTTTTACTCTCTTGTGGAGAAGTAGGGATGTGATCTACAGAGGCCAGGTTCATTTTTTAATGTATGATACATGTTCCTGTGTTGGTAATTATTTACCTGTCCAACAAAAATGCATTACTTTTTTTACTCATTCTATGTGGAAGAAGTAGGAGGATGTGATCCACGAGACCCAAGCTCATTTTGATGTTATGATAGATGTTCAGTGTTGGGTAATTTACCTGGTCCTAAACAAAATGGCATACTTGTAGGGTTTGCATTAATCAGTTGATAAGAATTGTAAGCCATCTCCGACGCTAGTGAACGGCCAAAGGGAATTTACCCTTCGCTTGACCGCTTGATCTCCAGCTGCCCCATATCAGGCATCATAGTCACCACCCCACAACCGAAAGGTCTCACCCTTCGTGCAATGAATACAGTTGCCGTTATTAAAGACTCTACCGACAGGGCGAAATTATGTGTCGGATTGCCGCCAGACAGAAGGAAGAAAAAAGCAAGAAATAAGCAAAATGATAAAATAAGATAAACTTGATGTTCTCTCGTAAAGGTTAAAATGAAGGCCAAGTAGATTCCTAAAATTGTCATTCATGGAGTAGGACGGGCTTCTTGTTTTCTTAATTTAAATGGCACAACTTGAGGGAAACCTTCGTTGAGGCCACCAGTGGTTAGCAGTTAAAACTTGCAAATCGATTTAATACAGACTCCCGCAATATTATATTCACAGACTTTAGCTTTTTTTCATGTTTCTCGTGTACAGATATATGAATAAGAATATATATACTATATATATATATATATAATATATATATTATATTTGTGAGAACTATGTGCTAATTGAAGTCAAACCTAATTTTTGGGAAAGTTAATTCATTATGATTAATTAGGGCGGATTTACTACTTAAATGTTAAGGCTAAAAAATCAGAAACATCAATCTCTGTATCGTACATCGGCCTCATAATCTTAGGCCTCATTCAAGCGAGCTGATAGAGCCTAATAGGCCGAAATGTAATACAGAGATTGATTTTTTCTCGATTTGTTTAGCCTCTACATTTAAGTAGTTAAATTCGCTGCCTAATTAATCATTAATGGAATTCAACTTTTCAAAAAAAATTAGGTTTGCTTCAATTAAGCACATATTCTCCCAAATATTGTCGGTCTGAAAAAATAGCCATAATTTGTCTACTATATAATTATTAATATATATAATATATATAATTGTGCTGTGTGTGTGTGGTGTGTGTGTGTGTTCGAGTGATTCCAGCTAAAGAAAATAATGTCTACAAAGTCTCACAACCATAATTTGAAAAAGATGAGAAAGTTGTTCTAGAATTACATTGGTTTGATAAAATCCATGGTGTTGTACGATATTATTTAGCTCCGGATGTAAAAACCAAATATTGCTTGTTTTTCAAAGGACAAATATGTAAGTAAAATTGGAAAATGAATCCGACAGAGTATAGATAACATTTTTTTAAAAAACGAATGATTTGCTGATAATCCTTGACATGAATCTGTTTCAACCTTTTAGGCGGTTTTCTCTTTAAGAGCGAAATATAATATATGGCAGAAGGACGG
Organism: Doryteuthis pealeii; assembly: GCA_023376005.1. Taxonomy (NCBI): domain Eukaryota; kingdom Metazoa; phylum Mollusca; class Cephalopoda; order Myopsida; family Loliginidae; genus Doryteuthis; species Doryteuthis pealeii. The sequence goes on from CM042153.1 coordinate 22,871,687, forward strand.
AAATAAAAAAAAAACCGTTTAAAAGATTACGAAGGTACAACGAATGCCTGTGTGGAATGTTTCATTGTCGGAGCCGGGAAGTTATTAACTTTTAAAATTGATATACTGTTGTTAAAAATAAAATAAATTCATTTTAAAAATCAGAAGCATTTTATAATCCACAGGGAAACTCAAAAGAGTTTTGTTGTAAAAAATATATAAAAATGTATAAAAAAAAAAAAAAAAAAAAAAAAAAAAAAAAATTATTACTATTTTTATACATTTATACATATAATAACTATATATATATTATATATATATTATATATTAGTATTATCTGCGTTATTCGATAGTGTCCTCATCTTTATTGTCATCGGTACAACGTTTGCCGATATGCCCTCCGGCCTTCTTCAGTATTTTTGTTGGACTCGGGAACCTTCTCGGACTCCATGGGAACATTTCTTTTCGGTACTCGGGAACTTCTTTTCGACAATGGAACTTTCTTGTCGTAGTCGGGAACTCTTCTTGTCGTAATCGGGAGCCATCACGGAACTTTGAACTAATTCCTGTTTTCATTTCGTTAACCCTAGCTGGGTAGGAGCTGTGTTAATTATTTTTTCATGTTACTTGCCGTTACTCAGGATTGAACCCGGGGAATCCAGAGATAACTGTCACTTAGAACTGTCTTAACCAAAACTACTTATCCACTAGTCTATGGGGTGTCCAATTGGACATCGGAGGCATATCCCGGCCCGAAACGTTGTACCCAGATAACAATAAAGATTGAGGACAATAGTCCGAATAACGCAAGCTAATACTAATCATCAAGCCTCATCTCAAACATCAGAGAAATAGTATATATATATATATATATAATATATATATATATACCAATCCCTCCGCTCGACTAGGATGTGACACAGGTCATTTCTAAGCGGAGTTTAACAGGTTTGAATCAGAGTTTTCCTTTGTCTCAGACTGGTTGTGTCTAGTCAAGGTTAAAGAGCCCAGTCTGCCCTACTACTTGAGCCATATTTCGAGGAGAGTTGTTTGGATTTGAATCGGTGTTGATGATTCCATCTCAAACGACTCTAACCATTAAAACACCGCACCTTAATATATTAATATAATATATATATATAATATATATATATTATCATAAAGGTACACAGTATATAACCTACTCGAGTTTCACATAAGGATCTTCAGGGTTAAATCCACTGGAATTAATCCCAAGTTGATTAATTGCAGTCGTTCACGTGTGTATTTTTTTCGCGATAAACCCGGTAAGTCACTCTTTCCACAAATACCATATATATATATATATATATAATATATATATATATATATATATATATATTCTCACTGGGTACCCTATACTTTTGGATTTGTGCTACGATTGACGTAAGCTTGATAATTAAGTACATTTTATTACTCATGGTTAGAGAGTAATGTTCGATTCTCAATGGATGTCCGGTTGGCTGGTTGCTTGGTTGGTTGGTTTTTACGGCATGTCAACCCTTGGATTATATTATGGCGAAAACCTTTTTGTTTTATTCATTCTTGTTGAGTATTCATTTTTCAATTCCTTTTTTTAAACTCATTTTAAAACTCATTTCTTATCTATTTAACCCATTTGGTCCGAATGGGGCCGGTTAAGCTCAGTCGGTAGAGCACTTGCCTAGGAATCGTAAAGTTCCAGGTCCGATACTGCCAACTCAGCAAATCGGTAGCTCAGGGATCTGTGCGGTAAAGTAAGGTGCTGATGGTAGATGTGGCGCTCCACCTAAGACGCTAAAATAATATCCTTGGTCTAGCGCTAGTGAAAATGGGGATAGACTCCCTCGCTGTCTGGCTGATACCGACAAGGCCGCCCCCGACGGTTTTAGATCTGAAAGAAATGGCAATTAAGACGGGTTAGCTCAGTTGGTATAGCGTTCATCTAGAAACTACAAGGTTCCTAGTTCGATACCGGCCCTCGCCAACTCAGCGTATGAGTAGCCCAGGGATATGTGCGGTAAAGTAAGGAGCTGATGGTAGGTGTGGCGCTCCACCTCAGATGCAAAAACAATCTCCTTGGTCTAGTGCTAGTGAAAAGGGGATAGACTCCCTCGCTGATTGGCTGATACCAACTTTAAGCCGCCCCGACGACTTTACTTTACTTTTTACCACACTCTCCAGAGCTCTAGAACTGAAACCTCTTCACAAGGCGCAGTTTAACGTCATACCCAAAATACCTTGGTGTCTGGCTTGGCTGATTTCGAGTGAGAGATTGTTTATCTGTAATTCAGCACTAGCTAATGTTATTTACTGGTACCCCAACATGCCAGTTATACAAGGACTATTAACGTGGGGTACCACGCACGAACCTAAGCTTATGCGTGGCCAGTGAAAAGATTGCGTGTATCCATTCGGCATTCCTCTATCGAAGCGCCTCACGCACCGGGCAAAAATCAAGGGGACAGTTGTTGCCTAGTGGGGTGTACCCCTGAGATCACGCTGATATTTGAAGAATAATTAAAGTTCCAATTACCGTCGAACTGGGAAGACAAGGCAACAAACGGTTGTAACTTAAATACAAACCCGAATGTCACAAAGTCTACTGCAGAATGACAGGATATATAACACTCCACAATGTCATTCAAATCAAGCAGTCAAACAGCCAATCAGAACTCAAGGAATGGAATGACCCAAATCACCCAAATTCATGAATGGGTCGTTCTTGATTTCTATATATACCAACTGTCTTGGACACTGCTTAAGTTGCTCTTATCTGCTGTTATTCAATCTAACAGTAAACTTACTGACTTCAATATGGCGCTGCGAACCTCTGACCGGTCCAATGGTTGAAGCCGCTGGACACAGGGTTTCGAATAACCGTAAACTAGAGCTGAAATTCAGCACTAGCTGATCCAGGCATTAGAACTCATTATTTTCAAATGAGCAGATCATCTGACGGTTTTTTTTCCTATTCGGCCATTAATCTAAGTGATTCACTGTCTCGCATGCTCGTCTCGACTTCTTCCGGCAAAACATTCAGTCTTCCTCGTGACAAGATGATCGAAGCCTCCAGTGACAAAACGAGAAACACCGGATGCTGCGAACAAGGATTTATAAACGCGCATAGCCGTAAATAGTTCCGTTGGAATCCTTTCAATGCTAATGGATGCGAAATCTACGTGACAAATCACGAAATCAGACCAAACATAAAACAATGAGGTTTTAAAAGTAAAATAGATAAATATAATGTCTTTATTCGGCGCACATTGTGTTGGGTTATACCTCAGTAGTAACTGGTATTTTACATCTATACTTATGAGGTTAAGTAAACAAACAAATGTGTTTATTTTTATATGGCTTCAAGCCGACAATTTTTGGAGGATATGTGCTTAATTGAAGTCATACCTAATTTTGAAAATTTGTGGGTTCTGTTTTTCTGTAATATTATGTAACTAGGGAGTTAGGGTTAGGGTTAAGGTTTAGGGTTAGTGTTAGGGTTGTGGTTTAGGGTTAGTTTGATGGGAAAATAAATAATCTGAGTTCTGTTTTTTTCTGGGTCACCCTGTAATATCATGTTACTCAACTAGGAAATAACCGAATTTTTATTTTTGATATACAACGCACATTTGGACAAATGTTAGCATCTGTAAGGAAAAGAAAATCATATATATATATATATATATATATATATATATATATATTTGGAGGATATGTGCTTAATTGAAGTCATACCTAATTTTTGAAAATTAATTAGTTAATAATTAATGAATTTTAGGCGGGCATATATGTTCAAATGTAAGGCTAAACAAATCGAGAAAATGTCAATCCCTGAATGTGATGAGACCTAATAGGTCGAAATGTACATTCAGGGATTGACATTTTCTCGATTTGTTTAGCCTTACATTTGAACATATATGCCCGCCTAAATTCATTAATTATTAACTAATTAATTTTCAAAATCTATACTTATATAAAGGGCAGTTGATGCGTATGTATTTATATATGTATGTATGTTCAATCGTGGACAGTAGAGGGCGGCGGTAAGCAAGGATGCTGAACTGTTTGAAGCAGCTAGGGTGGATCGGGCAAAACTCAGAAGAGCATGCAGAAAACGTGAAACTCTGCTGGCCAATTTTGGAGATGTGTGGATCTGTGAGGAGTGTGGTCGGGCCCTTGTCAAAGGCAGACCTGGTTAATCACATGAAATCACATGAGAGCAATCCTATTCAAATTGTTGTCTCTCCCATGCCACACACTGATTCACAACATTAAAACTTTTCATGCTCCTGCAGCATTAAAGTGTGCCGAACAGCTGGGGGGTTCAGGCGTCACATGAGAGTTCACTGTGATGCGTGTACCGTACCAGTCGTCTCAGTCAACACCGATCGTCATGAATGCCAAATTTGTTCTAAGATATGCAAGTCGGTGGGAAGAGTGAAAAGTCATCAACGAACTCACAAACGGACAATGAATGAAGGAGTAGCATTTGTTTGACAAGACGTTGCGATCAACATGAGCAAGAGAGAAACGTGTGTAAGTCTATCAGAGAGAAGTGTATGTGTGTGGGAAAGAGGAGTATGTGTGTATATTAGTGTGTGTATGAGAGAGAAGTATGTATCTTTGTGTGTGTGTGTGTGTGTGTGTGTGTGTGGTGTGTGAGAGAGAGAGAGAGAGAGTGTGTGTGAGAGAGAGAGAGAGAGAATTGTGTGTGTGAGAAAATTGATGTGGAATGGTGTAGACGACTCATGGTGTTAGTAAAAATTAGAGCACAAATGTATTTTAGGTATAGACACACGTGTTTACACGGTCGTTTATTGCACTGAATGTACAAGAAAGAACAAAGACAAAGAGAAAACGAATAGCGCGCCAATTCTTGGTAGCGCTAACAACACGTCGCAAAGTAATTTACAATGTAGTTCTGGATACGCGACTTACAGGCAGTAGCTTCATATGCCGAAGGACTTCTTTAGTTGTTAAAAATTAACAGAGTGAAGAGTGAATTGTGTGTTTGACTGAAATACAAGTGTGTGGGGGGTATGAGATTAGGGTGCGTGTTGTGTGAGAGAGAGAGAAGTGTGAGAGAGAAGTGTGTCTTGGAGATAGAAGTATGTGTGTGGGGGAGAGAAGTATGTGTGTGTCTGTGTGTATGTGTGTGAGAGACAGAGACAGAGAGAGTGAGGAAAAAGAGAGAAATGTATTTCTCTGTGTGTGTGTGTGAGAGAGAGAGAGAGATAGAGAGAGGGAAATGTGTGTGTGTGTGTGTGTGGTGAGAGAGAGAGAGAGAGGAGAAGAGAGAGAGAGAGAGTCTGTGTGAGAGAGAGAGAGAGAGAGAGATGTGTCACATGTGTGTGAAAAAAACAGAGTGTGTAGTGTGTGTGTGTGTGTGTGTGTGTGTGTGTGGTGTGTGTGTGGCGCCCGGAAAAAGAGATCCCAAATAAAGTAGCTGTCCCCCATTCCTGGAGGCCTTTTTGAACCTCATATTTTCAGTGTAGAAATTCATTATATATATATTCTGCGTGAATATGATACAGACAGACAGACAGACAGACAGAGAGGCATGACAGTGTGTAGGTGGGAAGTATAAAAAACGGATTGAAAGAAGTTTTCTACCCCTACGCGAGTTGTCCTGAATCATAGAGTAGGGATCTGTGCACGGGAAAAAAGATAAATGCGGCAATAATAATAATAATAATAATAATAATAATAATAATAATAATAATAATAATAATAATGTAATTAGTGCCCTTGGAACAATCCCCAAAGCTCTGGAAATGAATTTGGGTGAACTAGAAATCAGAAGAATCGAGACCATCCGAAATACAGCATTGATGGGATCGGCTAGAATACTCAGAAGAGTCCTGGAGACCTGAGAAGACTTGCTGTCCCTCAGCCTCCAGTGAACCACCAGCTACGGCAGGTGTGAAAAACTAATAATAATAATAATAATAATAATAATAATAATAATAATAATAATAATGTAAAGGTCGTACCAATTTTAATTGGAGTCATGGAAACGGTCCCAAAGGGTTTGGAAAAGAGTCAGGAGGAATTGGAAATCTGAGTAAGATTCGAGACCATTCAAACAACAGCACTGTTAAGATCAGCTATTATACTCAGAAGAGTCCTGGAGACCTGAGGAGACTTACTATCACTCAGCCTCCGGTGAACCACCAGCTTAGGCTGGCGTGAAAAACTCTCCTAATAATAATAATAATAATAATAATAATAATAATAACCATCCAGACTACAGCATTGTTGAGATCAGCTGGCATACTCAGAAGAGTCCTGGAGACCTGAGGAGACTTGCTGTCACTCAGGCTCCCGTGAACCACCGGCTAAGGCGGGTGTGAAAAACTCTAATAGAGTGATAATAATTACAAATACTGAGACGTCACTAGAGAATTAAAAAAAACTGGAATATGAGGATGAAAGTGATACAAATAGTAATTAGGGAACTTGGAACGGTCCCCAAAAGCTTAAAACAAAGAGGAACTGGAAATCAGAGGAAAACTTGAGACCATCCAGACAACAGCATGGTTGAAATCAGGTAGAATACTCAGGAGAGTCCTGGAGACCAGAGAAGACTAGTTGTCACTCAGACTCCAGGGTAGGACCATCAGCTAACACTGGTGTGGAAAAACAATGATAATAGATACTTCCTTCTTCCCTCCTTTAGTCCCAATTTCAAACCGTGGGGTCTATATTATATCGAACTCCTATACGTCGATTCATGTGTCTGTAAGTTCTGGGCGATCACATTGTGTAAATTTACCTACTAGTCTAATCAATGTAGACAATTGGATCTCTCTCTCTCTCTCTCTCCTCTCTCTCTCTCTCTCTCTCTCTTCTCTCTCTCTCTCTCTCTCTCTCTCTCTGTATCTCTCGCTCTTTCGCTCTGTATCTCGCTATCTATCTATATATCTATCTATATCTCTCGCTATCTATCTATCTATATCTCTCGCTATCTATCTATCTATCTATCTATCTATATCTCGCTATAATTCGCTATCTCTCTCTCTCTCTCTCTCTCTCTCTCTCTCTCTCTCTCTCTCTCTCTCTCTCTCTCTCTCTCTCTGTGTGTGTATGTGTGTGTGTGTGTGTGTGTGTGTGTATCTCTCGCTCTTTCGCTCTATATTTCTCGCTATTAATCTCGCTATTTATCTATATCTCTCGCTATCTATCTATCTATCTATCTTTATCTCTCGCTATCTATCTATCTATCTATATCTCTCGCTATCTGTCTATCTATCAATCTATGTATATCTCTCGCTATCTATCTATCTATCTATCTATCTCTTGGCTATCTGTCTATCTATCTATCTATATCTCTCGCTATATATATATATATATATATATATATATATATATATATATATATATATATATATATCGCTATCTATCTATCTATATCTCTCGCTATCTATCTATTTATCTATATCTCTCGCTATCTGTCTATCTATCTATCTATATATATATATATATATATATATATCGCTCTCTCTCTCTCTCTCTCTCTCTCTCTCTCTCTCTCTCTCTCTCTCTCTCTCTCTCTCTCTCTCTCTGCTAACCTTAGACCCAGTTAAATAACTTGACACATATCCTAAATTATATACTTTCTTCCTCAACCACATGACCTTTCTATGAACTCTTTCTTTTTCAGGGCTTCGCTGATCACGTGACTCTGCGCATCAGAAAGCACCCATAGACAAATGTTTTTTCCCCTTTCTATTTTTTTGGGGGTGGGGGGTTGAGGGTATTTTGTTTGGGTTTTTTTTTTTTGTTTGTATTTTGTTTTTTGTGTTTTGCTATTCAATGTTGACAATAAAGACGATTCTAACCTTTTTTTTACCTTTCAAACAAAATCTACATCTGTCGGGACGCGTATTGCATATTCGAACACATATTTTATCTTAATATAGATTCGGTGTTTGCGTCTGTTAACCGAAACATCGTCACTGATTACGCGCCAGTACCCTCAGGTACTGCGTAAGTTTATCAATGAGTACTTCATTTATAGTCCAAATCTTTAATACATAGAATAAATCTAATTTATTAACGATGTTTCTATGAAAATATGAGTTAGATTTGCCTCAAAACAGCCCATGTTATTAGTACGTCTAAAATCCTGCAACGTGTCTTATATATAACAAAGAAATACAGGTTTAAATAATATATGATGTGTTTAATTTGTATACTGGCTTTTACAAAACGTGTTTTATAAATAATTACTTGGTGTTATTGATCTCTAATATTTTTTTCTTTCTCCAACGTATTAAAATCGATCCTATGAATGATTTTATATAAAAACCAATTAAAATATAACTAGAATAAGAGTAATCTTTTTCATATGCGTTCCTATCTAATTTCGTTAGTCTTTCTAATTTGATATATTTCATTACATTAGAACTTAAATACTTACGCCCAGAGGGCGCATATTCTTGCTAACACACACACACACACACACACACACACACACACATATATATATATATATAATATATATATATATATATATATATATGAGGTTAAGTAAACAAACAAATGTGTTTATTTTTATATGACTTTTTTTGGAGGATATGTGCTTAATTGAAGTCGTACCTAATTTTGAAAATTAATTAGTTAATAATCAATGAATTTTAGGCGGGCATATATGTTCAAATGTAAAGCTAAACGAATCGAGAAAATGTCAATCCCTGAATGTACATAGGTCGAAATGTACATTCAGGGATTGACATTTCTCGATTCGTTTAGCCTTACATTTGAACATATATGCCCGCCTAAAATTCATTAATTATTAACTAATTAATTTTCAAAATTAGGTACGACTTCAATTAAGCACATATCCTCCAAATATATATATATATATATATATATATATATGATTTTCTTTTCTTTATAGATGCTAACATTTGTACAAATATGCGTTGTATATTTCAAAAATAAAAATCGGTTATTTCCTAGTTGAGTAACATGATATTACAGGGTGACCCAGAAAAAAATAGAACCCAGATTATTTATTTTCCCATTAAACCAACCCTAAACCCCAACCCTAACCCTAAACCTAACCCTAACCCTCCTAGTTACATACTATTACAGAAAAAAACAGAACCCACAAATTTTTTAATAAAACCGTTAATTTTAATTTTAATTTTTTTATTAAGTCCAATAAGGGTTAGGGTTAGGGTTAGGGTTAGGGTTGGGGTTTAATGGGAAAATAAATAGATAATTTGGGTTCTGTTTTTTCTGGGTCACTCATGTTACTCAACTAGGAAATAACCTAATAATCAGTGCTACTATATGACTGCACCACTTAGATTCTAACGAAACGTCTTAAGAAAAAGCTATATGGGAACTGTACAAGGAAGGATGAAAAAAAATCCTGGAAGCAAAACATCAAATATACGGCCACTTGCCTTCTATCTCTCAAACTATTTGGGTCAGATGAAAAAGAGAAGATGGACACTGTTAGAGAAGCAAGGACGAGGCCATAAGTAACGTTCTCCTGTGGACACATTCACATAGACACACCAGTGAGAGTCTACCAGCAGAAATACATTTCGCATTTTATTACAAAAATACTTTTTTTTTTAAAATACGAAAACATTTTTTAACACAAAAGTACTTTTTTAAATACTTTTTAAACAAAGAAACGCCCTGTCGGCTGGGGCGTTAGAATGCACCGACTGCACCTCTGCAGAGGGGTAAGACTCCCCCAATGGGGCCACCTGTTGGCCGTGGGTGGCGACCCGTGATGCTTGAGGATAGAGCCCAGGAGGATGAGCAGTTCATGACGTGCAATACTCCACTTTGGTCCTATCTTTGGTTAGACGGGCGGTCCGATCAATCGGCTGGTTACGTCAAGCCCTAGCACCTATATGATTTCCCCAACCCTATTGCCCTTATGGCAAGCCCCAAACCCTTTTTATCATATGGGTGCTAGAAGGCGGTGGCTGCGGGTCTACATGTCCTGGGAATGACGTTAAA
>CM042153.1:22886649-22906649 GCA_023376005.1 Doryteuthis pealeii
ATTATTTAATTTTTTTTTTAATTAGGCGTTATTGTGAAGCATTAAAAATAAATAAATGAATGAACTCGATATTATGGAGTTTTGGATTCACTTACTTTTTAATTATTTTTTACATAAATTTTCAGGTTCGTTAGATACCCTTTGTCAAATGTTACTGTTCAACAGTTTCTTTATCTCTGTTGTTAACGACAGTGGCAGCGTTTGTAAAATATTTGTAATAACGGAGAATTCCGATATCTGCGTTTAATCCCTTCACGTGCGTTGTAATTTTAGAATCCATTTAGATTCTGATTGTTTTCTAGATTGCGTTGTTGGAAATATATATATATATATATAATATATATATATATATATATATATATATATATATAAACGTTTCCAAAATAAACATACATCCAAAAATCTTATTCACTTCGCCGAAGGGCATACGATCTGTTTGTTATTATTCTCCCAATAACACCCCCTTACCTATTATGGTAGAGGCGTGTTAGTATCACTTGACAAGCTTAATTTCGCTAGGATGGTCAGCTGTGTACTGTGGCCGAGGCGATAAAAGTGTTTCACTAGTGTTTCACTGTGTCTGCTGAAGTCCCGGTTTCGATTTCTGTCGGAGGGAAATCGTTAGTATATACCGCTGATGAGACTTAATAAAGTCGAAACAGTCTGTACGGTATTCTACACACCGAGCCATCCTTTGCCGGGATTACACTTGTCAAGTTCATTTTCTATAAGAAAAAGTATCGAATTTTATGCGATACATGCGTTGTAAGTGCCTTCAAGTAAAAATTTAATATATAATATACATATATATATATATATATTTGTGAATAAAAAGGCCTTAGATACCATGGGTATCGTGGTTATGGACCATAACCCTGCTTCTTCAGACCACGTAAAAAAAATAAAATTAAAAAAATAAAATAAAATAAATAAAATAAAATAAATAAAATAAAATAAATAATATAAAAATAAATAATATAAAATAAATAATATAAAAATAAATAAAATAAAATAAAATAAAATATATAAAATAAATAAAATAAAATATATACGTGATCTGAAGAAGCTCGTGGGCCCTAGATACCCACGAGTGGAAATGGTCCATAACCACGATACCCATGGTATTTAAGGCCTTTTTATTCACAAATAACTTTGCTCTGTTTACAATAATTAAACATTGAGCTCTCATACGAAACCTGAACTCTACAACAAACTACTGGTAGAGAATAGGACCAGCCTAGAATCACCTTGTACCAAGAAACTTGGTACCACACCAAAGTATATATATATATATATATATATATATATATATATATATATATATATATCAGTTGAACTCCTCCTTTACTGGTGTTTTAGAATATACTGATTGTATAACCTGAAGAAGGGTAAAACCACAATCCCAAAAGGGTGTCATAGGTATAATACTAATCTCATAAGATAGTGAAGCTCTAGTTCAGAACATCTGGGGCGTGTGGAGTACCCCTTCCTTGCTATTGCTCTTAGTTCAACTCTCACTCAGAGTGTTATTATTTATTAGGGTTTCCCTCTATGGGTCAAAATAGATATAGTATTCAAAAGAAATACTTGATGTCATATAACTATAAATTATTTGGTGGTTTGTTTTGAAGGCTACCACAATGCAAGTGTAAAGAAAATTAAGGCAACTATAATGTTGTTTGTTAACCTTTGTTAATTCTTAATATTTCGAGATAAAGATCTGTATTATGTATAGTTAGTTGAATCTATAATTGTTTACTAAGAATTATTATTAGTTACTTAAAACCATACGAATGAAAACAAATGACTATTCTCAAATAGAAATAATTACTTGAAACCATATAATTATTATCATTAGACAGGAGTACTTTAAACCATTAAACCGAATGCAAATTATTTGTATTAGATAGGAATAGATAGAAATACTTGATATAATATAAGTATGTGCAAAACCTCTTGAAAAAAAACTAGATCACCAAAGTTAAGCAACGATGGGCCGGTTCAATTCTTAGATGGGTAATAATTTAAACAATAGCAGGTATTGTAATCACCCTGATATCAAAATTACATGATTCGTTATTAAATGACGCGAAAAGGGTTAATATGCCGTAAAACAACTAACCAACAAAAAACAAAAAAACAAACAAACATATATCTTTAAAAACAACTACACAAAAATGTAAATATAATGTACAGTGAACGCAATTCCCTAACCTCTAGGCATAAAATAACTTGTGTTAAGCAGACGCTGATCCTTAGATCTGAAAAAAACCTTTGGTTGTTCCTCGGCCTCCCTTAGTGTTGGGTAGAATCTTATGGTTGTTCCTCGGTCTCCCTTAGTGTTGGGTAGAATCCTTTGGTTGAGCAGAGTTCTTGATTGCAGATCCGTTCGGCCGTGGCAATTACGTGCAAATGAACGGCTTTCAAGATCGGCGATTAAATAGTTAACTAACCACGTATTCAAGCTGTTGATTGGCTGGCTTTAATCTACGTGCCCACGCAGAATCTATAAGTTTAAGTGGTGGACTTAAGCACACGTTATATGTAAAAATTGCTAAAAATTGTTGACCAAAGCATTACAATTATTTTCTACGGCGACGAGTATACAGACCGAAAGATAGCCAAAAGAATGAAATAACAAGCCAAAATGTCAGTAAAAAGGAAGCCATGGGTAGCAGCGTGGTGGATGTGAGAAACGGCAGATGATCCCATACTGGGACAATGGCGGGGCTCATATGATGCTGGGCGGAGGAACCCTAAATGGGTCAACGGCCAGGATCAAACAGTTCAATTAGGAAACTACTGCTCCTCATCTCTAAGACTAGCGCGTATTGATGAGTCAACAGCCACCGATAGATATCCATGATCATGGATATCCGCGCTGAAAGCGCAACATGATGATGATGATATGTAAAAATATTCCAACACCCTGTCAAGGATTTGAACTCGGATCGCTGAATCTATTTTCTTCGTCAAAAACCGTTAAGATAAGCCCACCTCCCTTGTAATTAGTATTACAGTATTTTCATTCTGATATCGTGTGAACTCCACTTTGGCCCTATCTTGGGCTAGACGGGCGGTCGGAGAGGCCCCCTCCGATCAATCGGCTGGTCACATCAAGCCCTAGCTCCTATATGATTTTCCCAACCCTATTGCTCTTATGGCATGCCCCAACCCCTTTCTATCATGTGGGTGCTAGAAGGCGGTGGCTGCGGGTCTACATGTCCTGGTAATTACGTTAAACTCTATCTGATGGTGAGGTTCCAGTTTTGGAGGTTTGGGGAATGTGGATCACCCTTCATCACCATTGCTCCCTGGTTCACTCTGACCTGGAGTGGTAGTATCTGTTAGGGTCCCATCTATGGGTTAAATAGAAAAATGTATTTATAAAAAAAATTGTATTATCCATTAAGAATTGATTTATTTCAAAACTTTATCGGCATTAAATGACCCACTGAGGTTTATATGCCGTAAAACAAAACAAAACAAACTAATATCGTGCGAGAATTAAACACTTTTTATTCTAGTTCATCCCCTGGATTTGCTTTCGCCTCTTGAGAATAAGATAACAATAAGCTGTCTCGACAGGAAACACGTCATTTATATTGGATGTTGGTTTATACAATTTATCGATTATTGACATTGGATGTCACAATTGAAGGCTGACCATTATTTGTCTTTTATCTCTACTATTAAGCGCTAAATATGGCCCTGAATGGAAAACAGGAAACTGAATAAGTATGGTAGCCTGAATTTATTACTAATGTGCTGCAAGGCTTTTTATTTATTAAAGAATCATTGGGTTTTTTCTTAAAATGCTAAATAGAGTTGCATGAAATCTGGTCTTCAATTACAGGAGTACCTTGACTTACGAGTGTCCAATTTACGAATTATCCGAGTTACAAGCTTAATATTTCAGGATAAAGATCCCTTCGTCATATTATAAATGTAGCAAAATATACAAAATATATTATCAATATATATATATATATATATATATATATATATATATATATATATATAAGGGTTTTATAATTTGCTTGGATCATTGTGTTTATATTGGTTTGGTGGTTGGTTTTGAGGGCTATCACAATGCAAGTATAAGGAAAAATAAGGTAACTATGGTGTTGTTTGTTAACCTGTAATTTTTAAATAATTCTTGATATTTATCATGAAATCATAAAGCTGGTAACTCAGAAAACTCGTAAGTTGGGGCACCAAACCAATATATATATATATATATATATATATATATATGGATATACCACAGTATGCTAATTTAATTATTACAACGTTTGATATGTTTACTTAAGAGCTATTGCTATATTGTTCAATAAGTAAAAAGTATAATAATCTTGATTTAACTCTCTCTCACTCGTTCTTAAAAGGGGGGGTAAAATGTTTACATTGATTTGCCAATAAAAATATGTAGGGAGGTGTTTAAAATATCTACATTAATTTGCAGACGAAAAAGTGACAAAACACGACTCGGAAATATATATAAGTTGGCCTGGAAATTCGCCAGTCGCTGGCTCGCTAAAACATAGCGTAAATTAAGGCAGGAAACCAAGGCAACATAAGATTAATATTACCGAAATATATTCCGTAATTCAAAATATCAATTTACAAATAAAACAAACATGTAACTTTTTTTTTCAATTCTTTTTAATTTAATGACGCAACCCCTTTGGAATGTTTCATTTTTAAAATTAAGTGAAATAAAAGGTACAAATAAGAAATCTACGATTAAGCGACACCAGATAATCTGGATTTACATTTTTGCATTGCGTCTTGAACAATTTGGACGGTCTCATTTTTAACCAGAGGATGTTTGTTGCAGGATGATAACGGGCGGAAGATTTAGGAACAAGTGTATTATTTATTAAAGAATCGTTGTTTCCTCTTTAAATGCTAAATAGAACTACTTGAAATCTGGTCTTCGATTACAGGGGTACCTTGACTTTCGTGTGCCCCAACTTACGAGTTTTCCGAGTTGCGAGCTGTCATTCGGTCATTTTTTGCTTTATGTTTAGAGCTAAATTTTGAGTTGCGAGCCAGCTTCAAATACGCTTATGTTAGTAAGTTCACTATAAACATTCAAGTTTCCAAATGTATTATGCTAACAAAACATTATTTATAAAAGATAAACATGAAAACATATTACAATACATAATTCATTACGTTCTATTTTATTATGCTTTTATTCAATACAATAAAAGGAGCTAAAAAAATTATATATATATATATATAAATAAATAAATGTATATATATTATATATATATATATATATATATATATATATATATTATATTATATTATAAATATATATATATATAATATTATATCATAAATATATAATATATCATATATTATATCTATATTATATCATATATATATATTTATATATATATAATATATAATATTATATTATATTTATAATATTATATCATGCCGGGAATTTATTACCAACTCAACATTGGCATTTTTGTCTAAACTTCATTGTTCATTTCTATGTTTGTATATACAGCTTCAAACTCGGCACTTTTATGACACGCCTTGTATTTAAAAAATATCGTTCCATTCATTGTTTATTTTTATCTTAGTAAATTCAGCTTCAATCTCGATACTTTTATGAAACACCTTGTATATATAAATGTGTGTGTGTGTGTGTGTGTGTGTGTGTGTGTTCAAGTAGTACCGAGTCTGTCGAGATTGAGACGTAAATTCAAAATAAGCCCGTTGGCATTGGAGCCACTTATTCTACCGTTCTGACATTGGTTGAAGCATTCCTGACACTGACCTTTTAAAAATCGTTTCAAGCGACGACGTTGTATTTCATTTAATGTCTTCCAAATGTTAATATCTTTCGCTTGAGATGAATTTTCAAAAGTCGTGGGATTTGTTGCATTTAGTTTGAGGCTCAAAACCTCTGGATCAATTTGAACTGCATTTATACTACGATTTATTGTCTCTAGGCATTTTGAAACGACTTTATTGTACTGAGGCTATTCAAATTAAAACCAGCTAAGAGTGAGGAGCACTCTATTATAACACACACACACACACACAACACAAACACACAACGCCACAAACACACAAACACACACACCACACACACACACACACAAGCGCGCACACGCACACATACACACACTGATATTCAATAAATAAGGGAATTTGGGTGGGGTGAGAAAAATAATTTTTTTCTTCAGAATTTTTACCGTACATAAAAACTCTCTATTGTTTGGAATTGGTATATACCAAAAATTATTTTAATCTGGCAAAAATATTTTTTATGACGCTATTCAATATGGTAGCGAATCAAACAGACTGCTTCAGGCTAGAACAGAGGTCTGGTATCAAATATTTTGTGGCTGAGATGTGCAAACAGTGTGAAATTTACAAAAGAATGTGTGATGTGTTCGCAGAAGTATTTTTTCATCAAACTTTTTTATAAATAGGTAAAACATGGGTTTGTCAATACGAGCCTGAGTCGAAAAGACACTCAATGGAGTGGTAACACAGTGACTCTCTGTTAAAGAATATTTCCGGGAGCAGTGGTCAGTAAAAAGGTCTGAGACATGAAAGGACACATCACTATTGATTTCTTTTAAAAGGTGCGACTGAAAATCCAAAAACGGTAAAGTTCCAAATAACTATGTCCTAATAATAAATATGACATTGGTAGAAAATTCTTTCCTTGTGGGAAATGTCACATTAAATAACTTTAGGAGTTTGTTTAATGTTTCCTCTTTTGAATGGACAAAAAATTTCAAGATAATATTAACCTTTATGAAAGTTTTACTGTGTTAAATATAGGTGGGGGGTAAATTTCACAGGGAAAATTGGTGGTACCTTGGGTCAACAATACTATTTTAGTGCTCAATTTATTTTACTAGTGAATATTTATTTATTTTTCGTAGGCTAATCGTCGTCAAATTAAAACGGGACATTTTGAAGACAATTTGCAACACATCAAACTAAAGTCAGGTAAGTCAGGCTAGTAATTGTTTTATTTCGTTTATCTAACGAATCTTGAAATATTTTCTAAACTGCACATAAATATTTTAGTTTAGAAATATAGACTCTTTATAGGAATTAGAAGATTCATTTTTTCCTAAGAATGCAATGATGTATATATGTTTCAGACAGGAACTTGTTTATGGTTTATACCAAGACAACAATCTAACAATGCTTCTTATTGCCAACTTCTTAGGAAAATTTCACCTTATTTATTGAATGATCTTTGTATTAAACTTTAATATAGAAAAACTTGTGAAAATGTTTTTGTTCCAGTTAACTCTAAAGTATTAAGTAACCAAGTCAATAAAGGTTTCATCATTAAGTCCAGAAATCCAACATTGACAATATGTCCCTTGCCTTATATGAGCGATTTCACTAAATAACTTACATGAGTTAGGTATAGTAATTAGAATGATTCATTTTTTGGTTATTTATTTCAGACAGGAACTTGTTCATGGTTTATACCAAGACAACAATCTAACAATGCTTTTTATTGCCAACTTGTTAGCAAAAATTCACCTTATTTATTGAATGACCATGGTATTAAACTGTAACATAGAAAGTAAACATGTGAAAAGGGGTTTTGTTTCGTTAACTCACAAATGATAGGTGTCCCAAGTCAATAAAGTCAAAAGATTAATTTATTCTTGATGGTAATGTCGACGCTATAACGTTTCCGTTTTTGCAACCTTCATCGGGAAACGTGGTGAAATCTTGTGTGGAGATGATGCGAACCTTGCAGAAGATTTCGCCACTTGTCCTGATGAAGGTTTCAAAAACGAAACGTTATAGCGTCGACATTACCCTCAAGAATAAATCAACTTTGATCTTTCTATTTTTCTGCATATATAATTATATATAATATATATATATATATATATATATATTGGAATAAAAGGCCTTAAATACCATGGTATCGTGGTTATGGACCATTTCCACTCGCGAGTATGCCACGAGCTTCTTCAAACCACTGATATCTTTTATATATATATATATATGTGTGTGTGTGTGTGTGTGTGTGTGTGCATATGGTTGTTTACTAATATATATCTATATATATATGTTTTGTGTGTGTGTGTGTGTGTGTGTGTGTGTAAATGTAAGGTAATCCAAATGACTGGTAGTAAGGGATGATTCTATTTGGGATCTTCAAAATCTCACTGTACAACCATACTTTATGTTCTTGTAGGTGCAAACATATAAAATAAAAGATAAATATTTTTTTTTATGTCCGTTTTTTTTTTACTTAAGAAATCTAATACTCATTAAAAAGTTTTTATTCTCAGAATTAATTTCCGTTAAAATTTAATATATAAATCTAATATTTGATATCTAATATGAAATATAAAATATAAAATATGAAATATAAAATAAAATTAAAATTATTAATTTAATTACTATTACAATTCGTAGGAAATGGAATCGTCGACCCGGATTCAAATCCTGGACAAGGCTGTTTTCATTTAACATAGCGCTAATACTCTTGCGAAAGGTATGCATCCAACTACTCTTCCTCCAACTATGGGTAAATAGTAGGGCAGAATGGGGCCTTTAACCTTGACTAGGTAACCAGTCTAGGAGAAAAACACGCTGAATTCAAACCTGTTAAACTCCGCTTAAGGAATTAACCTTGTGTCACATCCCGCTCGTGCGCAGGGGTTGGTATATATATATATATATATAATATATATATATATATATATATATATATATATTTGAATATAGATAGATTTATTTCTTACTTTTAGATCACGGGCTGTTAAGTTTTTAAGGGCCATAATTGGCCAGTTGATTCTAGGTAGAGAGTCCTCCGATTTGGTTCCTTTGGTAATTCTCTCAGGTAGAGATTCCTAGGTTCCTTCGTCGATGCCTGCCAGTAAACTGAGAAAGAATCAGCGCTTAAGTAATATATCAGCCACGCAGTATGGCCAGCGATTGGCTAAGGAATAGACCACATGATCTCGCCTAGTCTATAAGCATAGGCAGGGAACTGGCACACACCTTATATCCTAAATCTGTAGGGCACCTGGGGTTGTGTAATGGTTAGCAAAGAAGACTGGCAAACCATGACTAGTGAGTTCGAGCCTCACTGAGTGCCTCTTACATTCGGCCTTGTGCCATATCTAAGCGAAGCTTAGTAAATAACTATATCCTAAAACTCTAGGTCGTCTCAGGTTGTGTAATGGTTAGCAAGGAAGACTGGCAAACCATGACTAATGAGTTCGAGCCTCACTGGGTGCCCCTTATATAGAGACTGAATTGATGAATTCATTTAATGTGTTTACAGCTGAGTTTCTAGAGTTACACTCTTGGCAAAATTTTAGCGTTTTTATCGTGGATTTGTTTTGGAGATTTCTTATTGAAATTTGTGTTGCATCTTCAAAAATTTTAGATCTATGATATTCGATAAATGTCTTGATTCAGTTTTTAACTTAATTGAATGATGTTACGAGACGGATAGTGTTTTATTGTTATTCTTTTTTCCTTTTAATCAATATTAGTGATACATTTGATGGCTATGTAAATGGGAGATTCTATTGATTTATGGGAGCAGCTACGTGCTTTAAAGCTCTGCTTAAGTTTATTGATAAAATTGAATAAATCGTTATTTCCAGAGTAAAGACTTCTGAACATCTAAAATAACATTTATATATATTATCACCTTTTGGCTCCCTATTCAGTGAGTATTCCCATACAAATACAAATTAATCATGGAGTTCAGAGCAGGTTCTACAAAAAGCCATTCAAAACAAACCGTGTTTACAACTTATCATATCGTCGTGTAATAAAAGTCACTAGAAGTGGAATATTAACCTACTCTAAACAAATCATAAAATCTAAGAAGTCCGTTTAGTGTTGGGGTTAATTGGATCGGCCTGTCAGCTTGGCATTCCGGTTTCAAATCACGCACAGGGCGGTCTTCCGATCTATAGCTCTGCTGATGAGGCCTAATAGGCCGAAATGTACATACAGAGATTGATTTTTCTCGATTTGTTTAGCCATACATTTAATAGGTATTCCCGCCTAATTCATTATTAATTAATTAATTTTCAAAATTAGGTACGACTCCAATTAAGCACTTATTCTCCCAAAAATTATCAGCAAAAAGCCATTCAAAACAAACCGTGTTTACATATATATATATATATATTATATATATATTATATACTGTAAGTATGTATCAATTAATTGTTCACCAGACAGACAGTCGCTGACGGCCGTAAGGGTAAGGAACTTTGCAGACGAAAATTCTGTTGGGTTACATTCCCGGCTAGAGGTAGCTGTTAAAAAAGTCGAGCTGCACTGATGAGACGTAAACGTCGAAATACGTTTACGTGGATGACTGATATATATATATATATAATATATATATATATATATATATATATATATATATATGAATGAAAAAAAGTATAGAATAAATCCGACAGTAGGAAGTATACAAATAGTAAAACAATATTAGATATCTGTTTCAGCCTGGGGGATTTATAATGTGTAATTCAATTGAAATCATTTTATAATTAAAATGAAGACAATTGTAAAAGATACTTTATAAACACTGGTCTTCATCAGAGCACATATTTTGTTGAATGAAAAAAGGATGAAAATTTAACTTTAAATTTGACACAAGAGGTTCAAATAACGTTCACGTTCTGGGCTGAAATGTCTTTTAGAAATTTATATATAAAACGTATTTTGGTTTAAAAATAATGTAAATTTTATTTTTAAACCTAAAAATCTCAAAAACCATTGAGAAAAACTCAACAAAAGTTTGAAAATAAAGATGTATAAAAGATAAAAGGTATATATATATATATATATATATATATATTATATATATATAGCTATAGCTCTGCTGATGAGGCCTAATAGGCTGAAATGTACATACAGGGATCGACTTTTTCTCGATTTGTTTACGCTTTACATTTAAACCGATATGCACGCCTTATTCATTTAATTATAATTAATTAATTAACAAATTAGGTATGACTTTAATTAAGCACATAATCTCCCAAAAATTGTCGGCCTTCGCCATTTCAAACACATTGTTTGTCCACTTCATATATATATATATATAAGTTTTATAATTTACTTGAAGATATTGTGTCTATATTGATTTCGTGGTTGGTTTTGAAGGTTATCACAATGCAGGTGTAAAGAAAAATGAGGTAACTATGATATTGTTCGTCTACCTTGGATTTATTTTCTTAAATGTAAGTTCTTGAGTTATTACCTTGTGACTAGCATCTGTCCATACTGTTGTATGTTTGGTGATATCTTCCACCGAATTCTTTGCGTGTTTATGTGTGTAAGTGTGTCACATCTGAGCTAAGCTTAGTAAATAATTATATGTATATGTGTAAGTGTGTGTGTGTTATTGTGTGTTTCTATCCAACAATGTCTTAGTATCATTCCAGATTTGGCCTATCTTATTTTCTGTTGTTCTTTTTATTTTTATTTTTATTTATTTTATTTTTTTTTTTTGTAAGGCATATCTCCCAGCTGTACGTGGTTTGTTTATTTGCGTGTTTGTTTGATCTTCACTCAGCAGTTGGTGCGATTTTTTATCTCTGGTTTGCTGTGTATATATTTGTTGCGCCTGTGTGATTTTGTGTGTGTGTGTGCGTGTGTTTGATATATATGTGTGTCAGCCGTGGCCATTTCAGTGTGTGTGTGTGTGTGTGTGTGTGTGTGTGTGTGTGTTAGCTTGGGGTCTGTTTTGCTTAACAAAACAAACAAAAATTGGTGTAATTGTTAGAGTCATAGGAAATGCACTCGTCGACAGGAGTTCAAATCCTGGACGAGGCTGTTTGCATTTCACATCGCACTATTACCATTGGGGAAGCTATGAATCCAACTACTCTACCTCCAGCTATAGGTAAATAGTAAAACAGACAGGGATCTTTAACTTTGGTTAGACAACTAATCGAGGAGAAGGAAAACTCTGAATTCAAACCTGTTAAGTTCCGCTTAAGAAATTGACCTTGTTTCCCATCTTACTCATGTGGAGGGGCTGGTTGTTGGACAAACATACAGAATCTTTCTTATATATATATATATATATATATATATATATATATATATATATAGCCTTACAATTGAATAGGTATGCACGCCTAATTCATTAATTATTAATTAATTATTTTTTTAAATTAGGTACGACTTCAATTAAGGACATATTCTCCCAAAAATTGTCGGCTAAAAAAATGCCATATCAAAAAACACATTGTTTGTTTGTTTACTTCTCATATATATATATATATATATATATATATATATATATATATATATATATATATATATAAAAGAAAGATTCTGTATGTTTGTCCAGTAATCGAGCATACTTTTATAAAAGAAAATTGTTGGAGACCAGCAAAGACCAAAGTTCAATAAAATCAACAGCCTATTTTTGTCCGTGAGGGGGTTACAAAACGTTCAAGCCTCCATTTTTCATAAGAAAAGCTAAATGAAAATACAATAAGGATATAAATCAATGATATATTAAGAAATTGATTTAAAAAACATGAGTAAAACATAAAACAAATTAATAAAGGATAAAACATATGAAAAATATGAAAATAGCCTTGGGAAATGTATGAATCCAACTACTCTCCCTCCAGCTATGGGTAAATAGTAAGGCGGATTTGGCTTTTTAACATTGTAACCGGTTTAGAAGAATAAAAACTCAGTTTTCAAACCTGTAAAACTCCGCTTAAGAAATTGACCTTGTATCATACCCTGCTCATGCGGAGGATTTAATAAATATATAGATATTTATTTGTAACCTTTAAATGCCGGACAACACCGGGTAACTCTGCTGATATATATATATATATATATATATATATATATATCGTGAGATAGATCCACGGGCATATATCTAGTCTTTCCCATTCAAAATTACATGATGTAACAACGTTACTAGCAAGAATTGAGAAAGAACATGTGTTATTCTTATCGTCACTGGATATTGAATTGAAAAACATACAGGAAATTACATCTTAGCGCAAAAAAGACGCTACATTTAATTAAAACTGACATCACCCGATAATATTTTCGGATTTTCTTCGCCAGAATAGACATGTTAAAATGTAGGGAAAAAAAACATTATCTATCTCTACGACACGCGAGTATGTGTCAATGACCCGCCCTATCGAAGAAAGGAAAATTGAAATGTGGAAATATCGGAAGATGCAGAGCGAAACAGTGAAATTGTCTTCGAGGAGAAATTTGACAAAATAGGTTTAATGTTTATGCTTTTGTTGTTTTATTTTTCTTTGTCGGGTGATGTATTTAGATTTATTTAAGAGGTCTTATCAATATATCTTTCCAACAGTATGTATATATATATATATATATATATATATTATATATACAGAGAGAGAGAGAGAGAGGAGAGAGGGGGGGGATATGTGCTTGTCGGCTAAAATTGTCGGCTAAAAGCTAAATTGTCGCTAAAATTGTCAGCTAAAAGCTTAATTGTCGGGTTTATTTAAGAGGTCTTAACAATATATCTTTCGAACAGTATATATATATATATATATATATATATATATATATATATATATATATATATATATATATATATATATATATATACTGTTCGAAAGATATATTGTTAAGACCTCTTAAATATAATATATATATATATATATATATATATTTTGGAGGATATGTGCTTGTCGGCTAAAATTGTCGGCTAAAAGCCATATCAAATAAACACAATGTTTATTTACTTACTATCATGTATATATATATATATATATATATATATATATATTATAATATATATTTGGGAGAATAAGTGCTTGATTGAAGTCATACCTAATTGAAAATTAATTACTAGATAATTAACTAATTTGGCGAGCATATCTGTTCAAATGTAAAGGCGTAAACAAATCAAGAAAAGTCAATCTCTGTATGTACATTTCGGCATATTATGTCTCATTAGCAGAGTTATAGACAGAAGACTGCTCTCTGTGTGATTCGAACCCTAACTGCCATGCTGACAGGCGGGGATTATAACCATTACACTAGCTGGGTTTTCTCAAATTTCTCGTTTGTTTTTAAACTGACATATACTACATTTTTGGGTAACTTTCTGCACGACAGTATGAAAGTAAACATGGCGATAGATATTACATATATATATATATATATATATATATATATATATATATATATCACAATGAAAACGTAGTACCAGCATTTGAAGAATATATATAGAAGGTGTGTCAAAAAATAATCGAGATTGAAGCTGTATTTACCAAGATAGACATGAAGAATGTATGGAACGTTATATTTTTTCAGAATACAAGATGTGTCAAAAAGTACAAAAAGTCTCGATACTTTTTTGACACACCTCGTATATAATATATATATATATATATATATATGTGTGTGTGTGTGTGTGTGTGTGTATTGTATATATATAATATATATATATATAATATATATATATAATCAAAATATTAAAAATATATATATCAAAAGTGGAGTGTTGCACGTCGTTGACTGCTCATCCACCAGGATTCCGTCCTTAAGTATCACGAGTCAACACCCCAGGGCCAACAAGTTTTTGTTGTTGCATGAAAATACATGCACCCCACACAAGTGGTCACGACCGTTTGAAATTATTTACTTATTGGTTTTGAGGTGCTGGAACCCCCTGCCTACAGCCCAGATCCCTCGTTTCCCATAACACAGACATTCCAAAATCATCTTGGATACCGTATTTAAACGAATTGATACTTAGCCCCACTTGGGGAGTTGTACACACACAACACCCACCAACCAAACAATTATCCCTCTGCAGACTGAGCACGATACCTGCCAATCTACCCACATACAACATCCTCCGCGAGCACACGAAATATCGTTATAACAAAAATTCTGATCTCCTACGTCCCTCAAGCCGCACCGAAACGGGATACAAACATTCGATGTAAACATTAATATTGCAAATTTTTTTAAAAGTGAATCAAATCCTGCTTTTTCATAGGCAGGCAGTCCAGTGATACGTGATTTTTAAAACGCATCGTCGCTTGAAACTATCTGTCTTCACGCAGTGGCAACAGAAATATTATTGTGAGTGAACAATCAGTTAAACGATTTTAATTTTACTAAGAAGCGTCAAATTTATTAATGCAATGGACAAGTACAGGTCAATGCTATACAAAAGTTATCAGTCTAATCATATCTCGAATATTAAGTAGCGACAAATGATGCACATTGGAACGTAAATAGATAATTAGAAGACCGATTGTATTTATCCACACTATGTGATTTAATTAACTTTAGATAAACGTTTTAGATGTTTATTTAATAGTAGACTAAATAGTTATTTTTTCACAACATATATAAAAAGGTAGTATATTATAAGAATAATCTTGCACTTCACACTTTCTCTACTCTACTCGTCCCTCTCTATCTGCTCTCTCGTCTCCTTATTCTTTCTCTCTCTCTTGACTCATTCTCATCCTCTCTCTCACACACACACCACCTCATCACACACAATTCATACGAACACGACTCACACACACACACAGACATATTTTTCTTTTTTTCTTCTTTTACATTTTTTTGGTTTGAAAACGCGATTCTGGTACACTTGAACTACACACACAATTCAGCACTCATATCTACCCCATCGCATCTTCTACACACTCATCCTTATTCCATCATCGACACTTCATTCTTTCTTATCTATATCTATATTATTCAATTTCTGAGTGTTCAATGAAAAAGTGTATTCGACTATTTTGAAGTCTGATATTTTTCTTACACTTTAATTAGCATAAAATTCATATAACAAATTGAAATAATATAGAAGACACACAAAATTATTGTGTTTTATTCTACAATATTATATTCAAAGCATGGACCGTGGTTAACGGACACACTTCATAAAAAATAAAATTTCGGGCGGAGAACGTGACACCATGATAATAATTTTTGCATTTCTTGACACATCTCATTTTATAACCAGAGTATGAGCCAATGATTAACGGGTCGGTAAGATTAAGGAAACAAGAGTATTAATATATAGTGAGAAAGAAGTTCTATACAACCAGTTCATCGTAGATTCAAAGTAATTGCAGTTGTAATTAACGATAATTAGCAGTAATTAAAGATTGTCCAATGTGATTTCTCCGGTATAGCCAAAAGATAATTTCCTTTGCTTTCAATACAAATTACAAAATAAACAATCAAAATTCAATGTGCTGATAAAGATCAATAAAATAATCAGTTAATGTCATAGAATTCTATTATGCAAACTGTGAATAATGTGAATTGGAATTCGTGTCATAGATTTTACAAAGGTCTGCTTGCAAGATTCAAGTTTTTTGAACATAAATTCAACTTACTTTTTTATTGTAAAAATCATTGTCCAATGCATTTTATTGTAAAAATCTTTCCAATGCATTTTTATAGTATAATCATTTCCAATGCATTTTTATGGCAAAAAATCATTTGCAATGCATCTTTATGTAAAAATCATTTCCAATGCATTTTTATTGTAAAAATCCAATTCACCAATGCATTTTTATAGTAAAAATCATTTCCAATGCATTTTTTAGCAAAAATCATTTCCAATGCATTTATTATAGTAAAATCATTGTCCAGAATTTTTATATTAAAATCATTTCCAATGCATTTTTATAGTCAAAATATCATTTCCAATGCATTTTTATAGTAACATATCATTTCCAATGATTATGGACATTTTTTTTATAGTATAATCATTGTCCAATGCATTTTATTTACTTTACTTAAATCTATATATTATAATAATCGTGTTCATTAATTGTACAACCGTTATCATTTGCTATTATATATATATAATATATATATATATATATAATTATATAATTATATATATATCTTCATCAATTCATCATGTGGCATTGCAATTGCAGTCTCGAAGGACTATAATTATAATTTTTGTGCCCCCTGAAGTTACAGCGCCCCTGTGACTGTGAAGTCCAATGTTCGAAACCATCCCGACACCAGATGTTACATGTGAATGGCTATCCCGGAAGATGTGCTGTGCCGGTGCTATTGTTACCGCTGCTTTCTTCTGGACCTCCTAGCTTCATGGTGTTGCGGCAGGGTGGCTTCAGACAGGACAGTCCGTAGTAGCGGACTGAATCCTATATATATATATATATACACACATTCACTATACCGTTGACATCTTTTCATGCTTGTCCATAGCACATAAACATTACTTAACAGTGTCCTGAAGATGGTACAATAACGAAATGCCTTAACGTATTACATTAAAAATTGTAGTTCCCTTGATTGCATAAACATCGAATGTGTTGTTTATATTTTTTTAAATATTTCTTTCTCATATATATAATATATGTGTGTGTGTGATGTGTGTGTGTGTGTTGTGTGTTGTATGCGTGTATTTGGCAGCATTCTTTCATTTATACATGTAGAAATTAAACAAAAGATCACATCTCCTGTTTAACCAATTTATTTTTGATCTTTTCGAGTTTTCTGGCCATCTTTTTAATGTGGGTGGAAATTCGTGGATAAGTCACCCAATGTTCAGGTCCGGTACTCTTCGGACTTCGAATTCCCCCAAATATTAAAAATTGGCCAGAAAACTCTAAAGATCAAAATAAAATTGTCTAAACAGAATGTGTCTTTTGTTTAATCTAACATAACACATACACACACACACACACAACACATATATATATAATATTAGTCATATATATATATAATATATGTGTGTGTGTGTTGTGTGTGTGTGTGTGTCATAGAGGTCAAAAATAATGCCAATTCTTATTCATGTGAGTTTTTGTTTTCTATGAAATAAGCCTACATTGAGATCCTAACCAGCTATGAATCCGACGAATTGCAATCCAATGTCTCTTTCTGCATGCATGTTCGACCACACACGCAAAAGGACAATGGAGATAATCGCCTGATTCGGGTGGACAACTTTACCGCATCCTCCATCCGCCATATTTAGCACATTCAGATTGTTCATCTCTTCGGACCCATGAAAGAGGGTTTGAGAGGAAACATTATTCTAGTTCCGATGAAGGGGAAATCTGTAGTGAAAAAAGAACAGTTAACATAATTTTAAAGGGACAGGGATACATGCTCTCATCAAAGGTGGACACATTTCTATTGAGAGAAACGGTGACTATGTGAAAAAGTAGGGATGGGATCCACAAGGATAAGCTTCATTTCGATGTATGATACATGTTCCTGTGTGGTAATTATACCTGTCCTAAACAAAATGCATTTCTTTTTGACTCATCTTCATTCTATGAGCTACGTTCAAAACGATATAGATAGTCAATATATTATATATATATATATATATAATATATATGTGTGTGTGTGTTGTGTGTGGTGGTAAAGGCTTAACACCAGTCATTTGCCTATAAACAAATCAATTTATTTCAACAGACACCTTTTTCAAAGAAGCGCAGCATTTTCAGATAGCCCAGAACACAATGAAGAAAAGCAAAATATCACATTTATTTCATAGGTAGACATTTTTCTCTCTGCATTAAAATATTTTTTTTTAAAAACAACAACAAAATCTTTTCTGAAATTTGGTTCAAAAGTAATTTATCCTAATTTATCTATATGTCTAGCTAGTGTATCTTATGTGTCTGTGTAAGATTTGCTTCCTTCCATATTTATTGTATTCAAGCAAAAAATAAAAATAAAAATGAATAAAAATAAATAATATCTATCTATCTATCTATTCTATCTATCTATCTATCTATTATATATATCTTATATATATCTACTTTTATCTCTATATATATATATATATATATATATATATATATATAATATGGAAGATAGCGGTGGATTAGATCAAATAAAATGTAATAATGTTTCCCCTGATCTACATCCTGTTTTATTATATTTTTATATATATATATTATAATAATAATATATATATATAGTATATATATATAGTAGGTAGGTGGTAGATAGATGATAGATAGATAGTTATGCATTTGTGATTGTAATGGAGAATGAAGAGCACTAAATAAAAACATTCCGACCAACAACTCACTGGTCTCTTGGATATATATATATATATATATATATATATATATATATATATATATATATTATAATATATATAATATATATATTATATATATACTATATATATATATATATATATATATATTAATATGTATTATACATATATATATATAATATATATATATATATATATGAATATATATATCGAGTTACTGAATAAATCAGTTTATATAATATATATATATATATATATATTAGTGTTGTGTGTGTGTGTGGTGATACTCCATGTGTGGTCGTAAAGAGAAAGAATGAATTGGAATGGCAAAGACTGGCATGACTAACTTTTTCTGACTCGTCAAAGAAAATATTTTTGATAAATTAAATAAACGTTCATCCACATGTAAAAACAGAGATAGACCCATTTTCCCTTATCGTTGAGTTTTCTCTTAAACTAACAGACTGTTGTTTGATTCCACGATTCCATTTTTTCTTTCTTTTGATAAATGGTCTTGCCTGACAGTTTTTTCGGCAGTCGCATGCGAACATAAACAACTATGATCTCGGCGCAAAGCCAAAAATACTCAACTGACATTAAATAACGAGAAAATTTGGAAAACTGCTACAATCTTAGAATTTTTATTCTGATCCCTTCATTATCATCTTCGAATCTAAAATCGATTCTGTTTTTGCTTTCCGTAGTCAAAAGTCTAGAAGGACCAAGTCATTAGTCCGCGATTACGCATTGGTCATAAGACTAACGCACTCCTATATACTCAAACAAGAACAAACCACAATATGGAACATGTCAAACACCTTTGACAGTTAAACACTATTCATGGAATGCAGGTTTTTTGCTCACATCAGAAACCTTATTTTAAAAAACAATATGAATCTATCTGATGGTGCAGGTTCCATTTTGGGAGGTTTGGGAATGTGGAGCA
>CM042153.1:22911649-22924149 GCA_023376005.1 Doryteuthis pealeii
GACCAAGTGTTCCAATTTAAGTTGATTTAATATAGCTCCCCAAAATCCAGTCTCATCAGATGGGTCTCAATTCACTTATGAAATCGCACATCACAAAAAAAACAAAAAGCAGAATTTTAAAAAATCCATTACTTCCAAGTTTTGGATAAATCTCATATATATATATATATATATATAATATATATATATATATATATAATGGAACACTTTTTATTGCAACTGAGAAAATTGGTAAATTGGGTCACTCGTATATTGACGTACAACTGAAATTATTAAAAAAAAAGAAAGATAAAAAGAAAATCAAATGTGTTGAATATTTTAATCAAGATCTGACAGTTGAATTGACTTTTTCTCCTTGAGACCTTTTCACTTCTCTCCCCTGACGGAGCAGAAACCAATTTATAAAGCCCTCTTTCATAATTAAATCAGCTTTTTAATTTCGGCAAAAATTTGTTTTTTCTCGACAACATTAAATTCCAATTAAGTTTCAATTTCAGCCTCGTTTTTATTAAAATCTTTCATTAATTCCAAACATAAAATGATTGCATTTTTTAAATCTTATTATAATGGAGATTCGGTCTCTCTCTGTAGGTAACCGAAACTACGTGATGATGATGATGATGATGATGATGATGAGAGGAGGAGGAGGAGGAGGAGGGGAGGGGGAGGAGTAATGAATTCCAGAGAAATGTTCAGACAATGAAATTTTATTCTCCCGCCACCATTTTATTGCACTATCTACGTTATTATTGGAAACAAGGAATTGATTTGATTTAATCGATATACGAAAAATCGAATTCTTAACTCAATTTTGAAAAATCGAAATTGGAACTTAATATTGAATTTTATCGGTATATTTTATGATATATTGTTATTTAATTGAAGATTTTATATGAAATATATCTGTATATTAATATTCTTGTTCCTTAATTTTCCGGCCGTTATCATCTTACCCTGGTTAAAAATGAGACCGTCCAAATCACCCAAGATGAAATACAAAAATGTAAATGTTGATTAACTGGTGTCACTTATCTATCGAATTCTTATTTCTCACGAGTGTCGTCACTTTAGTTAAATAATGGACTATTCCATTTTTATTATAAAGAAAGAAAGGGAAGAAAAAGAACATGCTACATATATAAAATCTCTCTCTCTCTCTCTCTCTCTCTCTCTCTCTCTCTCTCTCCCTCTCTCTCTTATATATATATAATATATATATATATATATATATCGTAAGACATGTGTTATTGAATACCACGGAGTATTCTTTTTTCATTTTTTGTATGGATATTTTTTCCAGTCTTCTGGCTATCCTTTTTGAATCTGGATCGAGTTGATTCATCATATTTTTTTTCATACTTATTTCCCTCTTAAAAATAATAGACTCTCTGAATTAGATAAAAGCATAGATAATAAAACTAAAATCAACTAAAAACCAAATTACATAACCCCATGAATACGACTGGAGCAACAGTCGAAAGCGCTCGGGAAATAAGTATGAAAAATATGATGAATCAACTCGATCCAGATTCAAAAAGGATAGCCAGAAGACTGGAAAAAATATCCATACAAAAAATGAAAAAAGAATACTCCGTGGTATTCAATAACACATGTCTTACGAATAATTTGCTGCCAAAATACACAAAATTTAAAATATATATATATATATATATATATATATATATTTATATATATATATATATATGAATAAACATTATTTTTCTACATATTTGCTACACAGAAAATATCTCTCTCTCTGTCTCTTTATATATATATATATATATATATATATATATATATATATATATACCAAACTTGTTGGGGGCAGATCTTAGCCCTGAAGAGCATTAAGCGAAACTTTTAGTAGGTTTGTCTGACTCATTAGATTTATCTTTATATATATATATATATATATATATATATATATATATATAAATTATTTTTCTATATATTTGTTTTGTTATCTTTTATTTATATATTCTTTTTTTAAGTTGTTTAATTCTATTATTATTGATATCATTATTATTATTATCATCATCATCAACATCATTATTTTCACACCTGCCGGACCACTGGAAGCTGAGTTACAGCAAGTCTCCTCAGGTCCCCAGGACTCTTCTGAGTATTATAGCCGATCCCAACAATACTGTAGTTTGGATAGTCTCGATTCTTCCTGCAATTTCAAATTCACACAAATTATTTTCCAGAGTTTTGGGCACCGTTCCAAGGGCACCAATTACAATTGGTACGATTATTATTTTTTTTATCATTCTTTGTATTTTTCCTTTTTCTTTTTCTTGTCTTTCATTTGATTTTCATCATGTTTTATACTTCATCAATTTGTTTTATTTTTTAATCCTTTTTTTAATTAATTTTTGATATATCAATGATTAATGTACTTTAGTACTAACTTCCTCACAGACAAAAATAGGGGTGAATTTTATTGAACTTTTGTTACATAATCTATGCGGTTGCATAAGATTATTATCAGTCCCCTGTATTTCTAAAGGGATGGCCATTTTCATATAACGGGCGGGACTTTCCATGGAATATTACAGAAAGCCCGCCAAATTACGTGAAGTCACGTGGGACCTGGTTTGGTCCTCAGTTTTCAGTTGGACGTCGGGCAGAGAGGATGTTCTGCCTTAACTAGAACTCACACTGCATACGCGCGCTATGTTAGTCAGCTATTTAGTTATACGAAATGTTTAGGTAAGGAAATAAAAGTTTAAGAAAATTAACACGGTCTTGTGATTAATTAATGTCTTGGTAACAAGACTGATTTAAGAGAAGAAATAAGTTAAGTGCGACCGACCACCAAGACGAAGTCAAGATGTTAGAAGAGACCTAGAAGACCTTAAGATGACGAAGAATAGAATAGAATAAGAATAAGAATAAGAAATTTATTAATCAATAGTAGTACAAATTATTTTTTTTTAAATATAAGTGAAAGAAAAACTTTATTGGTTTAAACTACTATTGAAGGGAGGCCATGCCTAATAGCGTGAAGCTAATCCCATGGACATGACCACCCTTGGACGCTCACAGGAAACGATACATGAAACACACAACGTAAACATATACATATATATCATGAGACAAATTAGCCGTGTGAGAATCTAAATGCAAATCTGTTGTTTATAAGAGGCAATAAAATTATTTTTCAAAGGTGTTTTAAGGACAAAATAATTTACTGAAACAAGCTTCATCTTTTCTTCATCAAAAATAACGACTGAACAGTATTCCAAGAATTAATTGCATTAAAACGAATCGAATTATGCAGAAAACTAACAGTGTTGATGATAGGGAAATTAAACAAACCAGATTGGTCAGCACGAGTGACATGAGCATGGGTGAAGTCAACTGCAAAAGCATTCTGAACAGAAACAGGCATTTTATTGTGGAATAGTTTATGTAAGACCATATCAGAAAATTTGAGAATCACCAAATTTGCAAGACGCCAGAAGAAGAATAGAAGTAGGAAAGAAGTAAAGTAGAAGGGTATACAACACGTTGATATTTCCTAGTTTCCATCAATTTGTCTTTATAAAATGATGTATGTTCGATCGTTGGACAAACAAACATACAGACTGCTAAAATTCTGGTTACCATTTTAGGTGTTTAGTTCTTCTGTTGGTATTGAGTTTGGGTTTAGTTGGTTAATCCTAGTCTTGTAGATTACCTGGAATTCTGATTAGTTTCAGTAGATACTCTTTTTGACAAGTCTGTAGTATTAGTAGTTCTCCTTGTAATTGTCGTCTGCGGGTCTTGATCGCGGAAAGCTCAATTTGCAATTGATTTTTGCACAATCATCAATTATCTTGAATGCGTTCGTATACGTTTCTCATTGGCCAATTTTTACCGGAAGTGCCTGCTGCTAATATTGGAAAAGTTTATTAATAGGAGTGGCGATTTGGCGTACATCTTATAACCTGGATATTCCAACACAAACATACAGACAGACATGCTGATATATATATATATATATATATATATATATATATATATATATATATATATATATATATGAGAGAGGATGGATGTAGTAGAATTCGACAGCACTACCAAGAACTTTACCCTCCTCCCTTGACCTACCCCTGTGCCCATCTACTCCTAACCTCTCTCTACTTCCTGTAAACTATCCCCACACTTCTTTCATGTCAGCCCCTATGCTCCCTCCCTTCACTTCCGCTACTAAGTCACCCCCCTCACCAAATCACATGTACTTGAACGTAATTTTGCTTTCAATAAAAATCTTTGACTGAGGATGTCCGTATAAATCGGACGAAACGTTTCAACTCTTAGATTTGTTTGAGTTACTATTTCTTTGTTCACTATCATTTTACCTACCTCATATATATATATATATATATATATATATATATATATATATTATATATATATATATATATATATATATTCAGTATATATTTATTTCTATGTAAACAATTCTGTTACCATTGTTTCATGAAATCCAAACTTAATTCATTAAGCGGGCCTTTATTTATTCATTTATTTATTTATTAACGCTCTATCACAGATATTGAGCACTCCCCCTAATAATACTGTACGTTGGCTTACTACTGCCTATTCAAGTGTAATAGTGCCAAGCAAACACACACACACACACGCGCGCGCGCACACAACATATATATATAATATATATATTATATATATATATATATATATATATATATATATATGTTTTAGTTGGAGTAATGGCTGATGTGGAACGCGAAAAAAGATACAGAAATTGATAATTGATTTTATTTTATTCATTTTCTTCTCTGTGTTGTAAGATGTTTTGGAATTATTTTTGCAACCAGTTTCGATTTTTCGCTTTTGAAATACCATATCTTCTATAAACATTATTTGAAACTCTAAAACTGATTTTAAGAGATTTCAGTGTGATTTCATTATCTATTAATACTCTTGTTCCTTAATCTTCTCACCGTTATCATCTGGCACCACCCTCTGGTTTAAAATGAGACCGTCCATATCGTCCAAGATGAAATTCAAAAATTTAAACCTGATTATCTGGTGTTGCTTATCCGGCGAATTCTTATTCCTTATGAGTGTCGTCACCTCAGCTAAATAATGGACCATTCTGTTTTATCATGAAGAAAGAAATGGAAGAAAAACAATGATAAGAAACAAATATGATAAGAAATATAGAAAGAGTGTAGGGGAAAGATAGACAGAGGGAATGGGCGTGCGGAAGCGATAACACTAACCTGTTTCAATCAAACATAATAAAAAGATGAAAAAAATGAAAGAAAGAAAAAAGAGTTATAGAGTTAAAGGGAGAGTTAAATCGAGAGTATTATCATTTTTACATTAGCTCAGTCGGTAGAGCGTTCGGCTAGAAACCACAAGGCTCCTACTTCGATACCGGTCCTCGCCAACTCAGCGTATGAGTAGCACAGGGATCTGTGCGGTAAAGTAAGGAGCTGATGGTAGGTGTGGCGCTCCACCTCAGACGCCAAAACAATCTCCTTGGTCTAGTGCTATTAAAAAGGGGATCGACTCCCTCGCTGACTGGCTGATACCGACTTTAGGCCACCCCGACGACTTTACTTACTTTACTTACATATAGAACTATGTTCCAATAATACATGCTTGAGTGCCTGTGCCATTTAGCATAGTTTTTTTCATTATTCATAGTGTCATATAATATATATATATATATATTATATATATATATATATATAAAGATAAATCTAATGAGTCAGACGAACCTACTAAAAGTTTCGCTTAATGCTCTTCAGGGCTAAGATCTAAGAGTCAGATCATAGCCCTGAAGAGCATTAAACGAAACTTTTAGTAGGTTCGTCTGACTCATTAGATTTATCTTTATTATTCGCTCTACTTAGGTATTGAGCACTTTTTACTTATTAGCTTTAGTCTCCTGGAGGTTTTGTATGAATATATACATATATCTTATATATATATATATATATATATATATATATATATATATATATATATATATATAATATATATTATGTGCATATAAATTGTTTTTTTTCTTTTGGCCAAAATATTGTACTAATAGATTATTTTTGTTGGTACGATTATCTTGGTCTTTTCTTTTTC
This sequence comes from Doryteuthis pealeii, assembly GCA_023376005.1. NCBI lineage: Eukaryota > Metazoa > Mollusca > Cephalopoda > Myopsida > Loliginidae > Doryteuthis > Doryteuthis pealeii. The sequence continues at coordinate 22,917,746 of CM042153.1, forward strand.
CGAAAATTTTTTTCTTCCCGGTTGATGTTTGGTAGTATATTTTTACAATCAAACTATTTGCTGGGTTTTTTCTCACCGCGAGGATTTACCAAAAAGTTTGGTATATATATATATATATATATATATATATATATTCATTTTCAAATGTTCTTTTATTTGCAATTTTGAATAAATATCTTACTTTTAGAATGCTAAAGAAAGTGGGTGGATTAGGCTCAGGAATTTGAACAAATCATTATTCCATACTAACTTATCGGTGCCAATAGTAGCAGCAAAAAGCTGTTACACCCAGAGTCAACCTTGTCAGGAAACAGTCAACTAGTCAATCAATTATGAAATAAATAGATATGTATATCTTATATTATGTGCTTGATAATGGCAGAGAGGGGGAAATAGAAAAGGTGAGGCACAAATCACAGTGGCAATTGTTACATTTAGACGCAGCCTTTCAAAAAATAAGCGTACCTTTCAGAAGAAGAAAAATAGTTATTTGCTATTCGGAAGAAAAAAATGTTCCGTTGTGGAATCCCAATCATTCAATATCCGGTGTCAGTCTGTATATGCGGATTATTCAGGTAAGTGGTTGTCCTGTTCGAGAGTGGAGGAACAAATGCGTTCACATAAACTAAGAGTTAGTTAGATAGATAGATAGATAGATAGATAGATATGAGCCGAATAAAATAGATAGAAACAACATATGAACAGAGTAGATACATAGCCAGACAGACTGTCTAATGGGCAGGTTGGTTAGTTAGTTAGTTAGATAGATAGATAGATAGATAGATAGATCTGAGCCGAATAGAATAGATAGAAACAACACATGAACAGAGTAGATACATAGCCAGACAGACTGGCTAATGGTCAGGTAGTTAGTTAGTTAGTTAGATAGATAGATAGATAGATAGATAGATAGATAGATATGAGCCGAATAAAATAGATAGAAACAACAAATGAACAGAGTAGATACATAGCGGGACACACTGGCTAATGGTCAGGTAGTTAGTTAGTTAGTTAGATAGATAAATAGATAGATAGATAGATAGATATGAACCGAATAAAATAGATAGAAACAACACATAAACAGAGTAGATACATAGCCAGACAGACTGGCTAATGCGCAGGTAGTTAGTTAGTTAGTTAGTTAGATAGATAGATAGATAGATAGATAGATAGATAGATAGATATGAACCGAATAAAATAGATAGAAACAACACATGAACAGAGTAGATACATAGCCAGACAGACTGGTTGATGGGCATGTAGTTAGATAGATAGATAGATAGATAGATATGAGCCGAATAAAATAGATAGAAACAACATATGAACAGAGTAGATACATAGCCAGACAGACTGGTTGATGGGCATGTAGTTAGATAGATAGATAGATAGATAGATAGATATGAGCCGAATAAAATAGATAGAAACAACACATGAACAGAGTAGATACATAGCCAGACAGACTGGTTGATGGGCCTGTAGTTAGATAGATAGATAGATAGATAGATATGAACCGAATAAAATAGATAGAAACAACACATGAACAGAGTAGATACATAGCCAGACAGACTGGTTGATGGGCCTGTAGTTAGATAGATAGATAGATAGATAGATATGAACCGAATAAAATAGATAGAAACAACACATGAACAGAGTAGATACATAGCCAGACAGACTGGTTGATGGGCATGTAGTTAGATAGATAGATAGATAGATAGATATGAGCCGAATAAAATAGATAGAAACAACATATGAACAGAGTAGATACATAGCCAGACAGACTGGTTGATGGGCCTGTAGTTAGATAGATAGATAGATAGATAGATATGAGCCGAATAAAATAGATAGAAACAACACATGAACAGAGTAGATACATAGCCAGACAGACTGGTTGATGGGCATGTAGTTAGATAGATAGATAGATAGATAGATATGAGCCGAATAAAATAGATAGAAACAACATATGAACAGAGTAGATACATAGCCAGACAGACTGGCTAATGGGCAATTAGTTAGATAGATAGATAGATAGATATGAACCGAATAAAATAGATAGAAACAACACATGAACAGAGTAGATACATAGCCAGACAGACTGGCTAATGGGCAATTAGTTAGATAGATAGATAAATAGATATGAACCGAATAAAATAGATAGAAACAACACATGAACAGAGTAGATACATAGCCAGACAGACTGGCTAATGGTCAGGTAGTTAGTTAGTTAGTTAGTTAGTTAGTTAGTTAGATAGATAGATAACAGACAGACAGACAGACAGACAGACATATCTTCTCTAAACATTATTTGAAACTCTAAAACTGATTTTAAGAGATTTCAGTGTGATTTCATTATCTATTAATACCCTTGTTCCTTAATCTGCTCACCATTATCCTCTTGCACCACCCTCTGATAGATGGATAGATGGATAGATAGCAGCAATAGCATAATCTTTACAGATCATTACCGTCCCTCGCAATCCTATAACTCCACCACCAGAACCTTTCCTCTCATGAGCCCTCAAATGACTCATAAAACCCTATGCATATTCACAAAGTTTGATGCAAATATGACATAGGAAGGACGTCCTTCCCATTGTATCAGATGGATCAGAGGATAAATTTCGATGCTTATGCACTACCATATGTCTCTTAAAACCAGACGCTGACTTACAGACTTTGTTACAGATTGCACAAGAGTAGATACATAGTCAGACAGACTGGCTAGTGGGCAGGTAGATAGATAGATAGATAGATAGATGAATGGATAGATACATACATACGTGTATACGAACAGAATAAAATAGATAAAAACATAACAGAGTAGATACATATACTTGCTAACGGGCAGATAGATAGATAGATAGATAGATAGATAGATTTGAACAGACTGAAATAGAGTGATAAATAAGGAAATACTGATATATATATATATATATATAATATATATATATATATATATATATATATATAGAGAGAGAGAGAAGAGAGAGAGAGAGAGAGAGAGAGAGAGAGAGATTGAAAAAGATAAAAGGAAAAACAATATAGTTAAACGGACGAAATATAATATGATACGTATTGACACGCATGTTTCGACGATAAAATATTAATATAATACAATCTAAATAAAATTATTTAAGAAAGTAAAATAAAACAATAATAGAAGGTATTATATAAACCAATCGTCTTCTTCAGAGCACAATTATATGACTGAGAAAATGAAAAATTGGCTGACACGCGTGACCCATTGTGTCACCCATTAAGCTCTTGATAATTGGGATTAGGGGAAAATGTCGTCTGCTTTTCATTTTAAAAACGAATTAAAATTTAATAAACCGATTATTTAAGGTCAAATTTGTGTCTAAGTCGAAAAGTAGTAACATAATGAGCAACAGTAAAAAAAAAAAATAAAAAAAAAAGTCAAAATAATATTACAGATGTAATTTATTTTTTGTATATTTAAAATGATCTTTTCGGTCAATTTCGATCAAGATGCCTGCCAAGACGCTACTTAAAATCCGTTTGTACAAAATAAATTGTAACATTTATACCACGCCGATATTTTGCGTCCCCAAAACAGAGGGGTCAAAGTTAAGTGACCTGAAAAAAATCAGAAAGTTTTGAAACAAGATAACTGATGCATTATAAAATTCATTCATTGCGAAATCAACACTGAACATTTCATTAAAATCGGATAATTCCCTGATTTTTGCTATTTTTTTTTTCAAATGTGAGTGTCAGAATTGTATTAAAAAAACACGGATTGTTTAACGAATTGGGTATATCTAGTTTGACCTAATTTAAATTGAAATGGATCATGGAATTTTATTACGTGCTGGTTTTTCACTGCTGGTGAGTTGTTAAAAGACTCTGTAATCACTTTCCCGTCTCGCTTTCACTCGCAATCAAAAGATAAATAGAGAGGAAAATAGGGATATGCAAAGTGTAAACACATGGATGGGTCAGTTTTTGAATTAATTGCAAATTACGACTAATTAGAACCAATTAAAATGGAGTTTGTTTCAAACATTATTTAATCCTAAAACTAAGGAATAATTTAGTATAACTTTCGTATAATTAAACTAAACAGAAAAAAAGCCTTTAGGAGGTAAAGGCTGATTAGCTCAGCTTTAGTATAATAATAATGATAATAATAATAATAATAATAATAATAATAATAATAATACACACACACACACACACACACACACATATATATATATATATATATATATATATATATATATAGAGAGAGAGAGAGAGAGAGAGAGAAGAGAGAGAGAGAGAGAGAGATACATAGATACATAGATAAATAGATAATATCGGGGCTATATTTCAGACCAGAAAGTGCTCAATATCATTGATAGAGCGTTTATATATGAGTTAAGGTAGCGTGGACATGGATTCAACTCCTGGTTACTGACAGTTTCTCGCCGATGCGATCTTCTTGAGACCATGGTCTGGAGATAGCATAGGCGAAAAACTTTTAGTAACCAGGTGTTGACCCCATGTCCAAGCCATCTTAACTCATATTTTTAAGCAATTCTTATACCTCTTCCAAAGCTTATGTTGTGGCCTTTTGCCATCATGCAGCTGACCGTAAATGAGTTGCTTTGGAATTCTAACATCGCTTATATATAAATACATACACAGAAACAGACAGACGGAGAGATGACTGATGGATAAAGACAGCATATCAACTGAATGGATAGATTGATACATAGTCAGTCCGAAATATCAACAAGCACATTTATTATTCTTACAGAATATTCTTACATAAAAGTGTCGAGATTGAAGCTGTATTTACCAAGATAGAAATGAGAACGTTAATTATTCTGAATACTAGGTGTGTCAAAGAGTACAAAAGATCTCGATACTTTTTGACACACCTTGTATGTATACGTATGTATACAAACATGTATAGCAATAGCATAATCTTTGCAGATCACTTCCGTCCCTCGCAATCCTACAACCCCATAACCAGAACCTTTCCTCTCATGAACCCCTAAGCGACTTATCATTCCTGCTCCAGATCCACAAAGTTTGATGCATGTATGGCATACATACATACGTATGTATACATACGTACATTTGTGTAAATACATACGTATGAATGACCGTTTTGATTCCTGGGTCGTTTAATTTTTTTTCATGGTGCTGCGTGTTATAGTTGTTTGGTAAGAATAACGAAAACATTATCACTCGTTTTAGAACTTTTGTATTCATAGCAATGGGGAAACGAAAACAATTTTATTATTAAGTACTTCCGTTAACCTCATGAGTGTAGGTCTGCAAAACACCTACGCCTCAATGTTCACGTAACCATACCTAAACGATCCAGGATGTTGTGTTTTTTTTTACCTAAACATTCATATGTTGGGTATGGATGGAATGCATCATCTTTGAATGCAAATTCTATGAAGACGTTCGCGCGCAATCTTTTAGATAAGCACAAAAGGGTTAAAACAATAAGACAAACTGAGTTCCTTTGCCTTTTAGCATCTTCCTTTTAATAAGCAGGTATTCATATGTTGCTGTGAATTACGTGTTTATACAGAAAAAGACTACCACTGTTGTTCTTTACTAAGCTTTGCGCTGTCTTGCTCGAAAATCGCAAGTTGAACACTAGCTTCGAGTCTGACACACGTCGTCATGTTGCACACAGGCTTTACGTCTAACACAGGACCTCAAGTTGCACTCTGGCCTCCCGTATGAAACACACACACACACACATATATATATATATAAATATATATATATATATATATATATATATATATATAGAGAGAGAGAGAGATACATACATACATACATACATACATACATAGATAATATCGGTGCTATATTTCAAAGCAGAAAGTGCTCAATATCATTGATAGAGCGTTTATATATGAGTCAAGGTAGCGTGGACATGGATTCAACACCTGGTTACTGACAGTTTCTCGCCGATGCTATTTTCACAGACCTGGCACACAGGCCTCACGTTACACACAAGCTTCACGGCTGGCACATGACCTTACGTTGCACACTGTCCTCACGTCAGGCACACAAGCTTCTCGGTGCACACCAGGCTCGCGTTTGGCACATGGCCTCACCTTACACACAAGCTTCATGTCTGGTACATGGCCGGACGTTGCATACAGTCCTCACGTCAGGCACACATGCTTCTCGGTGCACACCAGCCTCGCGTCTGGCGCATGGCCTCACGTTGCACACAGACCTTACATCTGGCCCATGGCCTAATGATGCACACAGGCCTTACACCTGGAACACCGGCCACACGTTAGACACATGTTTCACATCTGGCACACAGGCCATACGTTACAGACAACCTTCACGTCTGTCACATGGCCTCACGTTGCACACAGTCCTTACGTATAGCACACAGGCTTCTCGATGCACTCCAGCCT
>CM042153.1:22929149-22954149 GCA_023376005.1 Doryteuthis pealeii
TTTTTTCTTTATTCTTTCTTTCTTTCTTTTTTCACCTATTCGGCCTTATCTCTTTCTTTCGTTTTTTTCTTCTTTTCTTTCATTCATTCATTCTTTCTTTCTTTCTTTCTTTCTTTCTTTTGTTCAGCATTATCTTACGTTTTCTTACTTTGTTTCTTTCACTTGTTCTGCATTATCTCTTTCTTTCATTATTTCTTTTTTTTAATACAAGGTGGAGATAAGGCAAACACGTGATATTATGCACCTCGATGAAGACATCTTACTATAATGGAGATTCGGTGTCTGTCTGTGACTGAAACTGCACCACAGCTTACATTATAATATCCTCCGGAAATGCGTAAGATTATCAATGAGTATTTAATTTATAGTCACAATCATTGATACATAGAATGTATCTTATTCATTAACGATGTCTCTATGAAAATCTGAGTTAGATTTGCCTCAAAACAACCCATGTTATTAGTGCATCTAAAATCCAGCAATGTGTCTTATATATCACTAAGAAATAAAGGTTTGCATAATATATGGAGTGGTTAATTTGCATACTGGTTTTAACAAAACCGGGTTTAATAAATAATTAAATAAAAAATCTCTAATATTATTGTTTCATTCTCCAACGTATTAAAATCAATCCTATGAATGATTTTATATAGAAACCAGTAGAAAGGAAGCGCGTGGTGTAATGGTTAAAGTCATGGGAAATGGACTCGTCGCCCTGAGTTCAAATCCTGGAGGTGGTCATTGCATTTCATTTAGCGCTAATACCTTTGGGAAAGGTATGAATCCTACTCTCCTTCCAGCTATGGATAAATAGTAAGGGAGACTGGGCTCTTTAACCTTGGTTAGGCAACCGGTCTAGGAGAAGGAAAATTCTGAATTCAAACCTGTTGAACTCCGCTTAAGAAATTGACCTTGTGTCACATCCTGCTCGTGCGGAGGGGTTGGTAAATATATATATAGAAACCAGTTAAAATATAATTAAATTAAGTGTAATGTTTTATATGCGTTCTTATTTGATTTCGTTAGTCTTTCTAATTTAGTATATTTCATTACATTAAGACTTAAATGTGCCCGGGGCGCATATTCTTGCTAGTGTTACTAAGGAATTTATACCTCCCATATTTTGAACTGTCACATGTGTAGTGCAAGTCAGCTTAGGCAAGTGGTATTGGTAGCTACATCTAGTTAATGTCTAACCATTTTTATTTTTCAGATACGATTAGTTCTAATCATGGCTTGGACTGGTGCACAGCGTGCGTTTGCTGTTGAGCCTTGAAAATCTTAAGCCTGATGAATCTGTAATTGCTAAACATAGAGCTTTTCGTGCTCATTTAAATTCTATATTGGAATGGTGCTGTTCCGAATAGAAAGTCGATACTGATATAGATTGAAATTTCTATCCAGAACAACATCATTCTGAGGTAACATGAAATGAGCACGAAAATTGTCAATATTAGATAAGAATACATGAGCTCAGTCGGTAGAGCATTCGGCTCGAAACCACAAGATTCCGGCTTCAATATCGGCGCTTGCCAAATGAGTAGCAGTAAAGTGAGGAGCTGATGGTATGTCTGGCGCTTTACCTCATACGTAAAAACAATCTCGCGAAAAGGCGATGGACTCAGCTTGTTGTCCGGCTGATACTGATAAGAGGCTACTTCGTCTTCTTTACTTTTTTTTTACATGAAACCATATAATTATGTGTAAATTATTTGTATTGGATACGAATACGTATTACAATATAACTGTGCAAACAAATGAGTATAGACAAATAAATTTTTAAAAATGCGATTAACAATGACTGGAATAGCATGTTGAAAATATATACAATTATGATTACAAGCAAAAAACGACCCTTGGGCGGTGTAAAAATAAATCTTTGAAACATATTGCCTGATGGGGATGAGAAAAATTAAATAAATGATATAAAACGTTTAATAATTAAAAAAAACTTAATTACTTACTTAAAAAGCATCATATTCACTCCACTGCACTGAGATATTTATTTTGTTTTACGACAGTAAGGAACTCCAAAACGTTTCTAAAAATTTCTGATTTAATTATTCAACTCTTATCTTAATATAGATAATTTTTTTTAAATCGTATGAGTAAAATATATTTTGTTTAGATTTCCTAAATGAAATTAGATGGGGGGAGAGTAGTCGACCTAATAAAAACATATTTCCCCATGTATATTTTAGAGGAAAAAAAACATAAATTAATCTAAAGGGGAATAATTATAAAAATGTTCGTGAAAATTTGCCTCTTAACTGATTTTTCGCAGAATTTTTTAAAACTTACTTTGACGTAAGCAGTGACGTAGTTTCGGTTACAGACAAAAAGAGACCGAATCTCTATTATTAGTAGAGATGATGTTTACAAATCAATCAGATTTTGGTATTAGATAGCCCATAAGAAGTTGATATGCCGTTAAACAAATAACTCAAACTAAAGTTCCTGGTTACTCACTGTCATAGGAATTTAATCGAATGGAAAATGGAGGCGATACGAAGATACTTGAATGAAGACAAGAGACACGACCGTATCTCTCTGTTCTTAATCTCGCGGAAGACGGGAATTTAAATAGCGGAAAATGAATCGGCCATTTGGACGCCATTTTACTGAGCTATGTGGCAGGATATTTACTCAAGGGAATGGCGCGAGATTTAGAGAGATTGAAGTTTCATTCCTGATATCAAAGTTCTGCAAACAACTCTATTACAAAATGGCATCAAAATTAAATTCTCTTTGCATAGGTTTGTTTCATTTTATATCATTGGCATCCTTCCGTCAACTAGAGACGATGGCGTAGTGTCCAAAAAAGTTTTTTTTATCTGTATCCGCGCGAGTGGATGAGCATGCAAGTCTCCGTAAATACAAACACCCAATATGCAAACACCAAATATATATATTTACCAACCCCTCTGCACGGGCAGGATTTGACACAAGGTCAATTTCTTAAGCGGAGTTCAACAGGTTTGAATTCAGAGTTTTCTTTCTCCTAGACCGGTTGCCTAACCAAGGTTAAAGAGTCCAGTCAGCCCTACTATTTATCAATAGCTGGAGGGAGAGTAGGATTCATACCTTTCCCAAGGGTATTAGTAAACACCAAATATATGTTTCTAAATCGGCATCTTCCACCTACTTCTGTATTCTCATCACTTCCTTATTCAGTATTTTGCTTATAGTCTGATGCCGCTGGTGTGCCAAATGGTTAACCTACATGAGAGAGGGGAAGTGAGAAACAGAGAGAGTGAAAGCGAGAGAAAGGGAGAGAGAAAGAATGAAAGAGGGGGATAGAGGAAGAAGGAGGAAGAGAGTGAGAAAGAGAGAAAGATAGAGAGAAAGAGAGAAAGGGAGAGACGGAGAAAGGGAGAGACGAGAAAGAGAAGAGAGAAAGAAAAAAGAGAGATAAAAAGAAGAGAAAAGAGAGAGAAAGGAGAGAGAGAGAGAGAGAAAGAGAATAGAGAAAAAGATAAGAAAGAGAAAAAAGAGAGGTTAAAAGAGAAAGAGAGAGTGAAAAATAGAGAGAGAAAGAGAAAGAGAGAAAGGGAGAGACGGAGAAAGGGAGAGACGGGAAAAGAAAAGAGAGAAAGAAAAAGAGAGAGAAAAGAGAAAGAGAGAGAAAAAGAGAAAGAGAGAGAGAGAGAGAGAAAAGAGAAAGAGAGAGAGAAAGAGAGAGAGAAAAGAGAAGAGAAAAGAGAGAGAGAGAGAGAGAAAAGAGAAAGAGAGAGAGAAAAAAGAGAGAGAAAAAAGAGAGAGAAAAGAGAAGGAAAGAGAGGAGAAAGAGAGAAAAAAGAGAAAAAAGAGAGAGAGTTAAAAAGAGAGAAGAGAGGAGAAAAAAAAAGAGGGGTGAAAAGGAGAGAAAGAGAGAGAAAAGAGAAAAGAAGAGAGAAAGAGAGAGAGAAAAAGAGAAAGAGAGAGAGAAAGAGAGAGAAAAAGAGATAGAGAAAGAGAAGAGAGAAGAGAGAGAGAAAGATAGAGAAAGAGAGAGAAAAAAGAGATAGAAGAGAGAGAAAGAGAGAGAAAAAGAGAAAAAAGAGAGAGAGTTAAAAAAGAGAAAAGAGAGAGAAAAAAGAGAGGGGTGAAAAGGAGAGAAAGAGAGAGAGAGAAAGAGATAGAAAAGAGAAAGAAAAGAGAGAAAGAGAAATAAAAAAAGAGAAAAGAGAGAGAGAGAGAGAAAAGAAAGAAAGAAAGAAAGAAAGAAAGAAAGAAAGAAAAAGAGAGTACGTGTAGAGGGTCATATTACATCCAACCTTTATGTCGAAATTGAACTCACGGTGAGACGAACTAATACACATCTGCCATCGCAATAATACATAGACTTACGCAGAACCGACCGGGAATGTAATTCCACCTCGTGTCCATCGGCATCTACTGACTTACATTCATTGATCTACGAACAAAATCGATACACGCAATCTTTTTCCGATCAGTTCTCGTGACTGCTAAATTTAGTCCGATATATTCACTTCAGAGAAGGAAATAGTCGGCTACCAGTTAAAGCTGAATGAAGAAGCCTCTCTTAAGTATTATCTAACCAATATGTGACAAAAGTTCATTTTTAAGCGATGTAAAGCTGATTTGAGTCATTTGAGTCATTTGGTCTGAAGATCGCATAGCCGAGAAGCTGTCAATAACCAGGTGCTGAATCCATGTACACGCTACCCTAAATCATATATATATATGTAGTATATTAAGAAAAATGAGAAAAAAAACACAGGTTTAAATGGGTTAAGTGGTGAGTTTATTGGCCGACGCTGCAGTGTTTCGATCTATTAATTAGATCATTTCCAGGGCATTTGTTGGTATGTGGGAAGTGATAAGAAATTATTTATCACAGAATAACTTCCCACATACCAACAAATGCCCTGAAGATGATCTAATTAATAGATCGAAACACTGCAGCGTCGGCCAATAAACTCACCACTTAACCCATTTAAACATGTGTTTTTTTTTTCATGTTTCTTAATATACTACATACCGTCGGATTCACTTCCTTTCTTCACACACATATATATATATATATATATATATATATATAAGTAAAGAAACAACAAAAGACTTAGAGATCTAGCATTATAGTCTATTTCAGGGAGCTTAGACAAATAGTCTAACTCTCCCGACTCATCAGATGCGAATGATGAAATTTTCATCATTCGCATCTGCTGAGTCGGGAGAGTTAGACACTTTGTCTAAGCTCCCTGAAATAGACTATAATGCTAAATCTCTAAGTCTTTTGTTATTTCTTTACTTATATATTTGCTCTGTGACTCTAACATTAAGAGCACACATTGAGCTCTCAAATGCGACTTGGTTTTTTTTTTAAATAAAACTCTTGTGTCGTAAGGAAGATTTCTTCTCTGGACTTTTGGATTATATATATATATATATATATATATAATATATATATATTATATATATATATTATTATTATTATTATTATTATTATAGTATGTACAGAAATAACCAACTCGAGTTTTACCATAAGGATCTTCAGGGTTAAATCCACTGAATTAATCAAGACATTGATTAATTACAGCTAATTGCAGGAGTTTATGTAGCATTTATGCTACTGCATATACATAACTACTACATATACATAACTGTAAAGTCGTCGGAGTGGCCTATGGTCGGTATCAGCCAGACAGAGAGGGAGTCTATCCCCTTTTCACTAGTGCTAAACCAAGGAGATTCTTTTGCGTCTGAGGTGGAGCGCTATAACTACGATCAGCTTCTTACTTTACCGTACAGATCCCTGTGCTACTCATACGCTCAGTTGGTGAAGGCCGGTATCGAACCAGGAACCTTGTGGTTCTGAGTCGGACGCTCTACCGCCTGAGCTAGTGTTGCATAATTGATGAGTATCCTGTTAATTATGCACGGGCAGTGTAGTGAATTTATTTGAATTCAGGATAACAATACAGGGATTTGTGAGTGACGGCCCTTAACCTTTTGTTGACCTTTATTCCTATTGGGGAGTACAAGCTATAGGAGAGAGAGAGAGAGAGAGAGAGAGGGAGAGAGAGAGAGAGAGTTTAGACTTCAGTTTCTAGTTAGCCGTTGCGAAATCCCCTCCAAAGAACTCAACCCACCAGGAAGTATATATATATATATATATATATATATATATATATATATATATTATATATATGGGAGTAATATATATATATATATATATATATATATATATTATATATATATATATATGGGAGTAAACATTTTGAAAAAAACAAGTGTTCCGAAAATATCATTCCCACTTTGTTCCCGTTGTTCTCTTAAAAATAATCAGTCCATTAATACTTGTTCTCGTCTTTTGCATCTCTTCGAGTTGCGTCACGCGTCACGCGTCATGACATCTTCGTGTGTGGATCGCGACTTGCCTTTCAAAAATAAAACGCTGATCAAATACAGTTACATAACTAAAAAGATTTTCATCTCCTGTCACATATAAAAACATCCATCATTTTCTTCACCCCAAGAGACATCCTGATGAAGGTTCAATGTAACCGAAATGTTTAAACATAGATAATTAAATTCATCCCATTTTCGGAACACTTGTTTTTTTCAAAATTTTCTTTATATATATATATATATATATATATATATAGTTTACAAATTTAATTGAAAATGCGAAATTTGCTACGTTGGTCGAACTACCCAAAGATTGGAATCAAGAATAAAACAACATGTCCGTTTCGGCAATTTGGACTGTCCCACCACAGCCGATAACTCCTCCTCCGCCATCGCACGGCATTTATTAAGTAACCCACCATGCGCTCGTGCTTACCACCCAGCCATGTTTTCCATCCTAGGAGTATCTAATAACGATCTCCAACTCCAAATACTTGAGTCCTTGTACATTTCTAAAATCCAACCAATCCTGTGCACACGAAAGACTTTCCACAAACTGCTACTGTTTGATACTTCCAGCTTAAGCCTTTCGCGTGGTGGAACTAGAAACTTTCGAACCCCACCGCATGGTTCGTAATTTCTAATAATTTCTCTTTCCTGAAAAAAAAAATCTTTTTTTTCAACAACAATCCCATTCTTAAGTCCAAACATCTATCAATCAAATTTCTCTGGTGAGATTGATCGAAAAAAGAATACAGATCAACTTAGATTGAAATATCTAATCATAAGGGTTCCCTTCTTTTCTTTTTAGAAATTCCTCTTTTGAAATGTACACGCTTTTTCGTAGTCTTATTAAATCCTGTACCCATAAAAGACTCTTTATATATATATATATATATATATATATATATATATATATATATATATAGTTAAGAAGTAATAGAAAATAAATTAATAAATGAGAAAAATAAGAGTTGTGAAGAGGATATATTAATACTAGCAAGAATATGCACCCTCCGGGTGCAAGTATTTAGGCTTTAATGTAATGAATATATTGCATTAAAAAGACTAAATAAGAATGGAGAAAATGATTTGAAACAGAGGGGGTTTTATCTAATAATAGAACAACTTTGAAACTAACTCTTCCATCATTGTCCATCACTTCCGTCTTTCATTGCTAAATTTTCCTAATTTAACTATTTAGTTAAAATAGGGCGTAAACAATGAAATTACAGTTCATTCTTCTTGTTAATGGATTTCTTTTCAGATTTATCTGAGATATTTTCTCATATTTATCAAAATAAACCCAAACAATTAGAAATTAATAATGCTAAGCACATATTTATTAAAAATCAACTTTTTAAGATCAATATGAAAATTAGCCCTCCCGTTCACACTGTAAACCGCTATTGTGTTGTATATATAAATACATCATCATCATCATGTCGCTCTGTCAGCGCGATATCCATGACAATCTCTCTCCATCCGTCCCTATCGCTCATCATTCTCGGGAGGTCCTCTATGCAGCATCCTGTATCCGCACAGAGCTGATCAATGTACGTCTTTGCTGGTCGGCCCACACTGGCGTGCCCATGTGCTGGCTTCCACACGACGACGTTGCTTATGAGTTCGTCCTTGCTTCTCCAGCAGTGTCCCGCGTGGCTTGTCCGTCTTACTCGGATGGTTTGGGTGATATGTGACAGGTTACCGTACAGCTGTTTTCTCGTAGGGTGTTGTTTCCACGTCTTGTTCAAGATCACCCGCAACATTCTTGTGCAGCTCCCTTCTAGTTTATTCTCTAGTCGCTTAGTTAGGGTCCAGGTGGTGCAGCCATACAGCAGCACTGATACGACAACGGCCTGGAAGAACTGTCTCTTTAACTTGTCTGTGAGATTGGATTTCCATATGACCGATAATTTATTTATAGCGGTCCATACCTTTCCTATACATGCATTAACGTCGTTTTCTGTGGAGGGATGTTACTGCCTAAGTATCTAAATTGTTCTACCGAGTTTAGGAGTTTGCCATCGATGGTGGAGATGTCGCTTTTGTTTTTGAAAGATATGAACTCAGTTTTATCAGAGTTTACGTATAGGCCGACATTTCGTGCTGCTTTTTCTAGGTTGTGTAGCAAGGATTCGGCTTGTGCAGGTGTATTTGCATGTAGATGAGGACAACAGTATTAATCATGTAGACAATTTTATCAATAATTCAAGTTTAAATAAAAGATAAATTCATGAAGAATGTGATGTAAATAATTATGGGAATTGTGACTTGGGTACTGATATAGTTTCGGTTATAGACAGACACAATCTCCATTGTAATAAGATTTGAAAATTTAGTCGACGTGTGTGTTTTGTAAATACATACTGTATATCCATACTCCAGCACTCTGATAATACCGAATTATCAACTGAGAGGGAAAGTCTGCAATCTCCATGTGGATTAGTCGACAATTTCCATAAAAGCCAGTGAAGCGTCAATAATTCTTTTGCGGTTACCCAGCCAGACGCGTTTGATGATCTTAAACATTAAAGTTTGTTTTCTTCCTCGCAGCAAAGAAATGTTTTGGCGGCTTGCTTTCAACCACAACAAAATTCTACCACGTGTGAAATCGGCTGCAGTTTCTAGGCATCACTACTCTAATACAGTTTATCATTAATATTATTATTATTATTAGTAGTTAGTAGTAGTAGTAGTAGTAGTATTTGGAATATTTAAACTACGCCAAATCTAATTTATCTTCTGCAGTTGAATGCTACGTGGCAGTTGTTACGGCATGTGAAGAGGTTCAGAGTTCTATTAATATAATACTCGTGTTCCTTAATTGTACGACCGTTATCATCTTTCAACACCCTAGCGTCCAAATTGTCCAAGATGAAATGCAAAAATGTAAATCCTGATTATCTGGTGTTGCTTTTCCGCCGAATTCATATTTCTTATCAGAGTCGACACCTCAGCTAAATAATGGACCATTCCGTTTTTATTATAAAGAATTTTTATTATAAAGAAAGAAAGGGAAGAAAAAGGACATGCTACAGAGAAAAGATATAATGAGAAAAAAAAGAAAGGAAGAAAGAAAGAGAATTGGGAAATATAGAGTGTGTGAGCGCATGGAAGCAATAACGCTAATCAGTCTCAATCAAACACAATGAAAAGATTAAAAGAAGAAAAGAAAGAAGAAAAAGGGATTGAGGCAGAGTTAAATCAAGATTATTATACTTTTTATATATTGAACTATTTCAATAGCTCTTAAGTAAACATATCAAACGTTAATTAGATTATCATACTGAGGTATACCCACAGGTCCTGCTAGTTAATATTATTATTATTATTATTATTATTATTATTATTATTATTATTAGTTTTTCACACCAGCGTTAGTTGACGGTCTGTCACTGGAGTCTGAGTGACAACAAGTCTCCTCTGGTCTCCAGGACTCTCCTGGGTATTACAGCTGATCTCAATTCTTCCTCTGATTTCCAGTTCCTCTAGTCTTTTTTCTAAGCTTTTGGGACCGTTCTAAATTCCCCATCTAATACTACTACTTATTATTATTATTACTAGTTTTTCACACCAATGTTAGCTGATGATCTTTTGCTGGAGTGTGAGGGATAACAAGTCTCTTCAGGTCTCCAGGACTCTTCTGAGTATTCTAGCTGATTTCAGCAATGCTGTTTTCTGGATGGTCTCCATTCTTCCTCTGATCTCCAGTTCCTCAAGTCTTTTTTTTTTCAAACTTTTTGAGACTGTTCTTAGTGCACTAACTACAATTGGCATCCCTTTCAGCCTCATATTCAACAGCGTTTCAATTCTCTAGCAAGGTCTAGGTATTTGTTTATCTTTTCGTTTTCCTTCATCTTCACCCTGTGATCAACTGGAAATGCAAAATCTACCAGATGACAAGTTTCTTTTTTTTCTTTCTTTTTTTTTTTTTTTCTTATTAAGCAATACTAGGTCTGGTCTCCTGGTTGGGATTATGTGATCCGTCTTTATCTCGAAGTTACAGATTATTATTATTATTTTCACTCCTTTTGAGTTTTTCACATCAGCGTTAGCTGATGGTATTTCACTGGAGTCTGAGTGAAAACAAGTCTCCTCAGGTCTCCAGGACTCTTCTGAGTATTCTAGCCGATCTCAACAGTGCAGGAGTCTGGATGGTCTCAATTCTTTCTCTGATTTCTAGATCCTCCAGTCTTTTTTCCAAGTTTATTGGGACCGTTCCAAGTGCACCAACTACAATTGGTATCACTTTTACTCTCATATTCTACAGTTTTTTCAATTCTCTGGCAAGGTCCAGGTATTTATCTATCTTCTCATTTTCCTTCAGCTTCACCCAGTGATCTGCTGGGACCGCAAAGTCCACCAGTTGAGACGTTTTCTTTTCTTTTTTCGTTTTTTTTTTGTTTGTTTTTTTTGTTAATTAAAACTAGGTCTGGTCTCCTGACTGGGATAGGGTGATCCGTCTTTATTTCAAAGTCACAGAAAATGTTATGCGTTTCATTCTCAATAACAGATTCTGGTTTATGCATATATCATTTTGTTGTATGGTCAAAGTTTAATTTTTTGCATAATTCTCAGTGAATCACCTTCCCAACCCAATTGTGCCTAGCTTTGTATTCCGGTTGTGCTGTATTTGAAATTATCTTTAAACAACACCTAATCTAATTTATCTTCTACAATGCAGGTTGTTATGGTATGTGCAAATGATCAGAATTTTAATATCTTTAAAATATGACTGTTGAACGTGTTATATCTTTAACGATCAATAATCACCAAGGAGACATTGTCGTTTATTTAAAATATCATCATCATCATCATCATCATCATTATTTCGGGCTAGTAGCGCGGATATCCATGACAATCTCTCGCTAACCATCCCTAAAATTCATTGCTCTCGAGAGGTCCTCGGCCCAGCATCCAGTATCCGCGCAGAGCTGGTCAATGTATGCCTTTGCTGGGCGGTCCACACTGGCGTGCCCGTGTGCTGGTTTCCATCGGAAAACATCACTTATTAGTTTTTCTCCGCTTCTCCAGCCGTGCCCAACATGTCTTGTTCGTCTCACTCGGATGGTTTGTGTGATAGGAGGCAAGTGGCCGTACAGCTGCTTTCTTGTAGTGTGCTAATAACACAGAGAGTACAAAAAAGGTTTTAATCATCTGCTGTTGTTCATTTCACTATGGAAATAATAAAATTAAAAAACATCCAAAATTCACCGAGAACGCAGACAATTGTGGAAACATCGTTATCTTGAAAAATTAGCAAAACAGCCCGTTCTTTTACAAAACAGTCAGTTTCTTTATTGATATTTTTTAGCAGAATTCTGTATTCAGGGTTCTTTTACTAAAAAGCTCTCGCGTCAAGGCTTAAAAAATCTTTTGATATAATTATTCAGACTTTTTCTTTATAGACAAAAGTAAAAATTGTTTTTTGTTGGTTCATTTCTTCATATTTCATAAAATAAAATAGGGGGATAGACCTCGTAAAAACAAATATTTCCCCTAATATATTTTCGGAAAAACCTATTTCAGACATATTCTCATCAAAAGGTAAGCAATTATGGAAATTCTCGTGAAAATCGGACCATTAATTGATTTTTCATAGAATTTTTAAAAAGCCTCTAGTCATAAGTTGTTTTTCGCAACGCTAAATTTCAATTGATTTAACGGTACGAAAATGTAAACATTGTTTTTCTTTCAAAATTTTCATTATTTCCGTTAGCTAAAAAACAATTGAAATCATCACGAGTTTGTTTAATGTTTCTTCTTTCGAATGGACAAACATTTTCAAAATAATATTACCTTTATGCAAATTTCATTGTGTTAAATATAGAGGGTAAATTTCACAGGGAAAATTGGTGGTACCTAAGGATAAACAATCGTTTATTTAATCTATTTATTATTATACAATTTTTATGGACAGTTTAAGATTTAATCATTTAGTTACACTTTTGACATCGAAATGATTACGATGAGTTGATATTTAACTTTTAAACAAATACAAAATCCTTTCTAATAAGATGTGTGATTTTTATTTTATCTTTTATTTATTTATTTATTTATTTTGCATTTAATATTTTAAATAGGAAACATTAGATTTTCCACAGAGGTTTCATGCCTGTGCATTTTTTTTTATTTAAAAATTAAAATTTACATGTATTTAAATGTATGTACTAACGAGGTTTTCGTCGTTCGTCAATGTAAACAAACCTTTTTTTATTTTTCATGTTAGCCATTGTTTATAAAATAATCGCGTTAATTTATATATTTTAATATTAGAAATACAAATGAAATCATGATACTAATGCAGAATAGTGCGCAAGAGATAATACCTATTACATTTCACGGAAATACCCGAAAACTTTGAGACACTCGAGTAAGTGAGTTAGAGTTAAGCTCCTTTGGGAGTTTCCGTAATCTAATGTTATTTATTCGTAAAATACGATTCTAATATTATCTATTGCGCGCTATTCTGTATTTGTACCAAAATCGGCACTGTAATTTTATGCTTAACTTTTAAGCACATTCAAACTTCTATTTAAAAAAGGATGTTTCATTTATTTATTCATTTATTTTATTTATTTTTTGTATTTAATTTTCTTTTCGTAATGTTTCAAGTAAGTGCACTTTTCGATTTAAAAATTAATATACTATAGTCTATACTTATTACTTAGTATAGTATTTCTTTTTTTTTTCAAATTATTATCAAAATTTAATATTCGATCGGCTACGCTTTGAATTAATAATGTTATTTTTTTCAAGATTGTTTATTGTCTTACTTTAATTTGATTACTTTTCAAATTTTTTTTTTTTTTTTTTGCTTTGAAATATTAATTTGAAATCGCGTCATTTATATTTTATTTAAAAGGAGGATCGAACTCGCTATTCAGTAGTAATAGATCTGCAAACGATTATTAAACCATGTTTTTTTTCCTCTACCCAGTCTTCGCCGGGTAGCCGCTTCTAGTAAGAAATATTTCTTTCATTTTCTTTTTCTTTTTCTTTTGATTAAAAACAAATTTATTTGGCATATAAATTAATAACCACTTTTGGCAAACTGTCACCGAGAACGCAGACAAACATGTATTTTTTTCTTCTTCTTCTTCTTCTTCTTCTTAATCACGTTTCATTTTATACTTTCCCGATCGATAATCAGAAAGCAGACATTCCCATTTATTTGGAATATTAAAACGCGAGAAAAATTCTGCAGGTTTTTCTAAAGACGATAAAATGTCATTACTTGAATCTTGTAAGACGTGTTTTATTATAATTCATTTATACAGCTATCTGACGGGGTACAGATATTTCTCGTTTTCTTTATTTGCACTCTGGGGTCTGCTGAAACGGCAAAATGTACGATGAAATGACAAGTTCTTTTATTATTATTAATACTATGCCTGGTCTTCTCTTCGTGATTAGGGATCCGTTTGTATCTTAAATTCACAAAAAATTGTATGCCTTTCATTTTTAAGGACAGGTTCTGGTTTGTGAAGGAGTTACTATGGAAATAAAAAATGATTTAAAAAATCATGGCCTCCTTTTCGTTATAGAACACAACATTGATTTCGTTCACGATTGAATATCTATTAATAATGGAGATTCAGTCTCTATTTGTCTGTAACCGAAACTACATCACTGCTTATATCACATTACCCCAAATCGTCGATACATGAATTAAAGAACAACCCTGTAATCAGTTTTTTAAAATTATTTTTTACTCTCGCTCTTTTTTACAGTAACAAGAAGTTAACTAAAATGTTTACAAATAAATAAGTACCTACGATTTGGGGTAAAATTTATATGCATATAATATGGTTTTGTTTGATATAATAGAAGGAAACAAAACAATTTGTTAACATTGCTGTTAGATTATCAGTGATATTAATAGAATAACATTGTACTGATTTTACAATTATCATCTATATCAGGTCCATTAGGTTACAAGTCAAACTCATGAAACTTTATTCAAAATAATTACTTAATTGATAATTAACAGATGCACGCAACAATTTATTTGAGGGGGAAATAACTATGCTTCCATTTCAAATTGTTCTATTTTTTTTTTTTTACTCCTTTGATAAATTTGATGATTTTACTTACTTATGATACAAACCCAATAAAATTGAATTTTTAACTCTCTCCCCTCTCAGGCAATATACTTCAAAAATTAATTTTACACCGCCCGGAGTGACTTTTGTTGCTAGTATATATATATATATATATATATATATATATATATATATATATATGGCACTACGAATAATGAAAAAAAACTGTGCTAAATGGCACTGGCACTCAAGCATGTATTATTGGAACATAGTTCTATATGTAAGTAAAGTAAGTAAAGTCGTCGGGGTGGCCTAAAGTCGGTATCAGCCAGTCAGCGAGGGAGTCCATCCCCTTTTCAATAGCGCTAGACCAAGGAGATTGTTTTTAGCGTCTGAGGTGGAACGCCACACCTACCATCAGTTCCTTACTTTACCGCACATATCCCTGTGCTACTCATACGCTGAGTTGGCGAGGACCGGTATCGAACTTGGAACCTTGTGGTTTCTAGCCGAACGCTCTACCGACTGAGCTAACCCGAGTAAAAAAAAATAAACATTAAAAAAGGTCTCTGTGAACATGAAGCTTTATTTGAACGGTATCTATTATTTTAACAATATAGTTGTTATTTTGGTTTTCTTCTTCCATCATGATCAATGAGGGCAAGTTTCAGTTTCTTGCGCAGTTCCCAGTGGATCACCTTTTCGTATGTGTTCTTTTCTGCTAGTTTGCTACATTCACTTTTCATGTGATTAATTGTTTCATTTCTATCAATGATAGAAACGCCTGGGTGCGTTTAAATGTGGAACGGAGTGGAGACTGTTGAACTGAAGCTCTTACCGCTGCCACATTTTCTGGAGTTCTGGCGGTGCGAGGTCGGCCAGTTGATTTTCGCTTCAATACAGAACCAGTAGCTCTGAAGTTGGTAACCCATAACAAGATCGTGTTTCGAGCTGGTACGGGATCATGTCTACCAAGATTGAAGTGCAAACGGAACGCTCTTTGTGTTGCAGTTACAGATTCGTTTGTTTTGATAAACGTTTCCACAATGAAAGCGCGATGCTCACCAGTCCAATTCATGGCAGCAACTGAAAAAGAAACGAAAAACAATGGCATTATAAAGAAACAAAACAAAATGGCATTATATGAAAAACAATGGCAT
Organism: Doryteuthis pealeii; assembly: GCA_023376005.1. Taxonomy (NCBI): domain Eukaryota; kingdom Metazoa; phylum Mollusca; class Cephalopoda; order Myopsida; family Loliginidae; genus Doryteuthis; species Doryteuthis pealeii. The sequence continues at coordinate 22,944,712 of CM042153.1, forward strand.
TATATGTACTTTTTGAAAATAAAAACACTTTTTTGTTTCTTTACTTTATTTGCCTTTTATTTAACCTACAAATGTGTCAGATCATTGTTTCTTTATTTCATTTGCATTTTATTAAACCTACAAATGTGTCAGATCATATTACCTGACCCTGTATATATATTCTGCAGTAATTTTAACATTATGCCGTCCTGGACTCCTGCCCTAATTTACGCTTTGTTTTTCATTACCGGTATCAGGCCTTACTCCGGTCCAACTTAGATATTTTCCGAGTCATGTTTCTCGCTTTTTATCGGCAAATCAATTTGAATATTTTACAACCCCCAACCCACCTACACTGCTTAGAATAATTTTTTTCGATTAAATTTGTACAAATTTCAATGGATAAAATGCAAGAAACACAACATGGTAAATATTTGAAATTCGAGTTTATTGAAATTTGTAAAAATTTAATCGAAAAAAAAACATGTTTTAAACGGTTGCTGAGGTAGTCAACAGGTAGTCAACAGGTAGTCCCCTTGGATGAAGATCTTATCTCTCTGTAGAGGTGCAGTCTGTGTATTCTAAGGCCCCAACCGATAGGGCTTTTGTACTAGGGATTCTAATTCTTTTTAATTATTGGCAAAAATGTTGATCTCATCAATAAATACGAGGAGGTCTATCTTTTCCTGTGACTTTGTAAATTTGTAGCCTCTTCTGCATTTTCTAAGTATACTGGAAACGTCGCCAGGGTAAAAGCCGGGGACAAAAAGTTAGTCTCGCAGATCCATTATTACTGAATCGTGAGTTAGATCCTCTCATAATTCCCCATTAACATCCCTAAGTAAAAGAAAATATCTTGCATTGATTCGGCCTGGTGGGGTGTCATAAAAAAGTGCATAGACACTCTGTAAAGAAAAATCAGTGTCTTCTATTTAAAATATTAAATGCCAAAAAGATCCATGCTGTTGCTATTTAAATTTCATTTTTTTAATTATCTTCATGAATATAAATCAAATCTTCATATTTTTGTTAATTTTCTGACCGCCATCCTTGGCCAGTTGAAAGTCCTGAGCTATAGAATCCTTTGGTAAGTGAATAAGTCCTAAGTTATGGAATCCTACGTAGTGTCAAAGGTCCAGTGATATAATCTTATGTTCCGTCGTCTACGACGGTTCAAGGTAGTTGTGAGTAGCTAAGATCAGAACAGCCGATATAAATAACAATATCAGCAGCAGAGTACTGCCAGTGATTGGCCAAGAGGTTGGTCACATGATTATCGCCGAGTCTATAAGTAGAAGCGGGCGTCTAGCACACGCCTTATATGCCACAATTCTCAACAATTTTTTTCTCAAAAAATAAGAACTGGTGATATTTAATGTGTATATATATTTACGTTGTCATTAATTGTTTTATTTTTGTAGTTTCATCCGGACATACATACATACCAACTTTCCTTTACATATGTATAGATAATTCAGTGGTAGTATTGCTTTAACAAAAAGTAAAGGCGAGAGTGAGAATCTTGTAAATAGAGGAATCAGAGAAAATTCATCAAGTATCATGTGTGACATGCAAAACACTGGACAGCTGTTTCGACCTAATGGTCTCTAGTGACAGAAATCGTGGTATACACTGCAGATGAAACTTAATAAGAGAGAAACAGCTGTCACACGTGATGCCTGCCGAGTTTTCTGGTCGTGGTAATTTAATTATTATCATTATTAGTATTATTAGTATTATTATTATTATTAGTAGTAGTAGTGGTAGTAGTCTTTCACACCAGCACAAGCCGATGGCCTTTCACTGAAGGCTGAGTGATAGCAAGTCTACTCAGATGTCTAGGACTCTCCTGAGTATTCTAATGCATCTCAACAACGCTGATCTCAATTCTTCTCTTCTTCTTCTTCTTCTTCTTCTTCTTCTTCTTCTTCTTCTTGGCATCAAAGGTTAACAAGCTATTCGCACAGATCCATTACTGAATAGTGAGTTCGATCCACGTTAGAGGCCCCATACATGCGACCTTGTGCGAATGGGTTCGGTACAAACGGCATCCCATCTTTGTGTACTGTTTATCAAGCTTTCTCGCATATGATTTACTATTGAATACCGAGTTCGATCCGCGCTGAATTCCTCATACTTGCGACATTGTATCACATCCTACTCATGTGAAACGTTTGGATAAATACTTACTTTATTATCATTTTACAACCTATTTTCCACGCCTATCTTGTTCTTTGTCCAGAACACTTCGGCGGTGTAGCCCGCCGGCCTTCTTCTGGGACATTTACCAAGGAACCATTCGTGACAACTGTTCATTGTTAAGTGCCATAGAAATGCGAACAACGGTTTTTTTATTGGTTAGTCATCCTTTTATAGATTTTAATTAGTAGTTCTCAGACGTTGTTCAATTCAACACTGTGGTTTGTTTATTGGAACAAGCGAATACGTCATGTGCGTAAATTCCTTTAGGCACCTTATTCACCAGTGTTTTCCCCTCATCGTTATGATAACGTTATTCTACAAATCCTTTATATATATATATATATATATATATATATATATATATATATATATAATAAAGATAAATCTAATGAGTCAGACGAATCTACTAAAAGTTTCGCTTAATGCTCTTCAGGGCTAAGATCTGACTAAGATAAGAGTCAGATCTTAGCCCTGAAGAGCATTAAGCGAAACTTTTAGTAGGTTCGTCTGACTCATTAGATTTATCTTTATTATTTGCTCTACTTAGGTATTGGGCACTTTTTACTTATTAGCTTTAGTCTCCTGGCGGTTTTATATGTATATATATATTATATATATATATGCATATAAATTGTTTTTTCTTTTGGCCAAAATATTGTACTAATAGATTATTTTTTGTTGGTACGATTATCTTGGTCTTTTCTTTTTTACAAAATTTTTTTTCTTCCCGGTTGATGCTTGGTAGTATATTTTTACAATCAAACTATTTGCTGGGTTTTTTCTCACCGCGAGGATTTACCAACAAGTTTGGTATATTAAATATATACATACATATATATATATATATATATATATATATTATATATATTATATAAAGTAAGTAAAGTCGTCGGGGCGCCTAAAGTCGGTATCAGCCAGTCAGCGAGGAAGTCTATCTCCTTTTCAATAGCGCTAGACCAAGGAGATTGTTTTTGGCGTCTGAGGTGGAGCACCACACTTACCATTAGCTCCTTACTCATTGTGAGCTACAGATAGGAATGGCATAGCATAAATACTAACAGATTGACAGAAAGACAGAAAGATATATCTATATTAACGATCGCCGAGAATGAACGGTTGTAGACAGAATTTATTGAAAGTGAATAGGGTAACCATTTTCAATTGTCGTTTCTATATAAGACATTTCGTTTCTTTGTTTAATCTGTATATAAATCCCTGTGTTCTTCAACTGTACGATCGTTATCATCTTGCAACACTCTCTATATTTACCAACCCCTCCGCACGAGCAGGATGTGACACAAGGTCAATTTCTTAAGCAGAGTCTAACAGGTTTGAATTCAGTTTTCCTTCTCCTAGACTGGTTACCTAGCCATGGTTAAAGAGCCCATTTTATTCCATTCCATTCGCCTCATTTTTTTAGGATGAAAGTGTAGTATCTCTTTTCTTATGGCAATGAAACTTTAAACTATTGATTAGGGTGTCACGTACATTTGACATAGGGAGGTGGGGATAAGATTACAGAAAAAAATTCATTGTATAAGACGCACATTTCTGTAAGCTGCTTTTATATTCGGATAAAAAGCCTTGAGTAGTATGATATATATATATACTGATCCCTCCGTACGAGCAGGATGTGACACAAGGTCAATTTCTTAAGCGGAGTTTAATAGATTTGAATTCCTTCTCCTAGACTGGTTACCTAGCCATGGTTAAAGAGCCCGGTCTGCCCTGCTATTTACTCATAGCTGGAGGGAGAATTGGATTCATACCTTTCCCAAGGTATTAGCGCCATGTGAAATGCAAATATATATATATAATATATATATATATATATATATATATATAGGGATTTATAGAGGCGCGTGGTCTAATGGTTAGAGTAATCGGATTTCTGAAGAAAGAGAAAAAAAGAAACAAGAACAAAAAGAGGTTAAAGCTTGGAAGGGTAAACACTCAACGGGTGCCAGCCATTGACCAACCAATGACCCCGAAACTAGATTTAAAAATAAAAACGGAAGTTCCTGGTTTTGAGTGGAAGCGGATGTGACCTTCCCCAACGCCGGGACCACAAACGGAAGTAAAGAAAATTCGCTCTCTCTTTCGTCGGATCCGAGAAGGGTCGGACGTGTTTGTTGGGGCTCCGTCGTGACATGTCTAAGGTAGCAACGAATAGCGCGCATAAACGTGATTTAACAGCTTACCTCTCTCTCTCTCTCTCTCTCTCTCTCTCTCTCTCTCTCTCTCTCTCTCTCTCTCTGAAAAAGAACCACGAGCCTAGAAAGAAATAAACAACCCCTTTGTGACTATACGACTTTCATATGTTGGTACTTTGTTCTAACTACGGCAAACTACTACTAACGAATACTACTACAACCCAAATTGGACCCTACCAAACAAATAGATAGATAGATAGATAGATAGATAAATGGAAAAACATAAATATGTTTGTATGGATGAAATATAATTTAATAAGTTCTGACAAGTGTTCCGACGATAAAATATTACATATAATGCAATTCAATTAAGTTTATTTTAAAATTAAAATAAAATAATAATAGAAAGCATTGTGTAAACCTAACGTCATCCTCAGAGCGCAATGATTTGAAATTTCAAAAAGAAAATGGAAACAAAAAACGGCTGACATAAAATATCCGAAAACTCTCACGTCGTAAACTGGAATTTTTTTGTTTGTTTGTTTGTTTTTTTTTAATTCTAAAAACGTTTCTTTTTGTTGTCCCTCGGTGTTCCTTAGTGTTGGGTAGAATCCTTTGGTTGTTTCTCGGTGTTCCTTAGTGTTCGGTAGGATCCTTTTGTTGTCCCCTCGGTGTTCCTTAGTGTTGGGTAGAATCCTTTGTGTGTGTTCCTTAGTGTTGGTAGAATCCTTTTGTTGTCCCTCGGTGTTCCTTAGTGTTGGGTAGAATCCTTTTGTTGTCCCCTCGGTGTTCCTTAGTGTTGGGTAGAATCCTTTTGTTGTCCCCTCGGTGTTCCTTAGTGTTGGGTAGAATCCTTTTGTTGTCCCCTCGTGTTCTTTAGTGTTGGGTAGAATCCTCCTCGGTGTTCCTTGAGTAGAATCCTTTTGTTGAAACAGAGTCCTTGGTTGCAGATCCGTTCTTCCGTGTCTAATACGCGCAAGTCAACGGCTTTCAAGATCGTCGATTAATAGTTAACTAGTTTATTCTAAAACTGTTTCTTGGTTAAAAAATAATGTGGAATTATTATTAAATCTTCGAGTCTCGAAACTTTTCAAAGTTTTAAATAAAGAAACGTAAAAGTTATTTGAATAATCCAGCTACTAACTTGAGTATAAATTGGATGGCTCCAATATTTCCATAAGAAAATGGTGTCAGCTGTTTTTTAGTTTTAATTAGATTGCATTATATGTAATATTTTATCATCGAAACACGTGTCAGCACTGATTAAATTATATTTTGTCCATAGAAAAAAAAATTTTCCATTTATCTTTTTCAACATTTGTCGGATTTATTTCCATTTTCGTTTTTTACACTGTGTAAGATAGATAGACAGAGAGAGAGAGAGATTATTTGGTTGTCCCTCGGCGTTCCTTAGTGTTGGGTAGAATCCTTTTGTTGTCCCTCGGTGTTCCTTAGTATTGGGTAGAATCCTTTGGTTGTCCTCGGTGTTCCTTAGTGTTGGGTAGAATCCTTTTGTTGTCCCTCGGTGTTCTTAGTGTTGGGTAGAATCCTTTGGTTGTCCCTCGTGTTCCTTAGTGTTGGTAGAATCTTTTGGTTGTCCCTCGGTGTTCCTTAGTGTTCGGTAGAATCCTTTGGTTGTTCCTCGGTATTCCTTAGTGTTGGGTAGAATCCTTTGGTTGTTTCTCGGTGTTCCATAATGTTGGGTAGAATCCTTTTTGTGTCCTCGGTGTTCCTTTGTGTTGGGTAGAATCCTTTTGTTGTCCCTCGTGTTCCTTAGTGTTGGGTAGAATCCTTTTTGTTGTCCCTCGGTGTTCCTTAGTGTTGGGTAGATCCTTTTGTTGTCCTCGTGTTCCTTAGTGTTGGGTAGAATCCTTTTGTTGTCCCTCGCTGTTCCTTAGTGTTGGGTAGAATCCTTTGGTTGTTCCTCGATGTTCCTTAGTGTTGGGTAGAATCCTTTGGTTGTTCCTCGATGTTCCTTAGTGTTGGGTAGAATCCTTTTGTAGTCGGTCGCTGTTCCTTAGTGTTGGATAGAATCTTTTTGTTGTCCCTCGTGTTCTTTTGTGTTGGGTAGAATCCTTTGGTTGTTCATCGGTGTTCCTTAGTGTTGGGTAGAATCCTTTTGTAGTCCGTCGCTGTTCCTTAGTGTTGGATAGAATCTTTTTGTTGTCCCTCGGTGTTCTTTTGTGTTGGGTAGAATCCTTTGGTTGTTCATCGGTGTTCCTTAGTGTTGGGTAGAATCCTTTTGTTGAGCAGAATCCTTGGTTGCAGATCCGTTCTTCCGTGTCTAATACGCGCAAGTGAACGGCTTTCAAGATCGTCGATTAAATAGTTAACTAACCACGTATTCGAGCTGTTGATTGGCTGACTGTAGGCAGAGTCTATAAGTTTAAGTGGCGGACTTCAGCATACCTTATATGTAAAAATATTCCAAAAGATAGATAGATAGATCGATCGATCGATAGATAGATATGAATAGAATGGATATGAACAGTATGAATATGAACGGATAAATAGATAGATAGATAGATCAACAGAAAGAAAGAAAGAAAGAAAGAAAGAACATATGAACAGAAAAGATACATATACAGACTGACAGAATCGATAGTATCAGCATATAAGCTGATAGATAGATAGATAGATTGATAGATAGATAGATAGATAGATAGATAGTATCTCAGAAAATATAAATTACGTTCAACATTTGCCGTGCCAAAATTCCTGATAGCAAAGTTGTGGTTGGTGCTATTTTTAATTGGTGCTTTTAGTTGACTTCCAATTACCATGGTGATTATTAGCGAAGCACTTGTTTACGCGAAATCAAAATCAAAATCAAGAAACCTTTCATTGATCAGTCAGTCTGGTGATAACATAATTCTTCACCAACACCCCCCCCTCTCTCTCTCTCTCTCTCTCTCTCTCTATCTATCTATCTATATTATTATATATATATATGTATATATATATATATAGCGCGGGATTGGCACTTTATATATATATATATATATATATATATATAGCGCGGGATTGGCACTTTTTCAGTTTTTACTTGAGAGTGCTCAATATAAAAAATAGAGCTATTATATATATAATAAAAATAATATATAAATGTTTTATTTATTTTATTATATTATATCATATTATATTATATTATATTATATTATATATATATATATATATATATATATATATATATATATATATAAATGAATCTCAGTCGATAGAGCGTTCGAATAGGAACCACAAGACTCCGGGTTCGATACAGGCCCTCGCTAACACAGCGTATGAGTAGTACAGGGATGGGTGCGGTAAAGTGATAAGCTGATGGTAGTTGTAGCACTCCACCTCAGACGCCAAAACAATATCCTTGGTTTAGCGCTAGTGAGAAGGGGAGAGACTCCCTCGCTCTCTGGCTGATACAGATTTTAGGCCACCCCGACGACTTTACTTTACTTACTTATTATAATGGAGATTCGGTGTCTGTCTGTAAGCGAAACTACATCACTGCTAACATCACAATACCCTCAGCAATTGCCTAAGTTTATCAATGAGTCTTTAATTTATAGTCAAAATCATTAATACATAGAATAAATCTTATTTATTAATGATGTCTCTATAAGAATCTGAGTTACATTTGCCTCAAAACAGCCAATGATTTTTGTGCGTTTTAAAATTCTGCAAAGTGTCTTATATATCACTAAGAAATAAAGGCTTACATAATATATGGTATGGTTCATTTGCATACTGGTTTTAACAAAACCGGGTGTAATGAATAATTACTTGGTGTTATTGATCTCTAATACTATTGTTTTATTCTCCAACGTATTAAAATCAATCCAATGAATGATTTTATATAGAAACCAATTAAAATATAATTAAAATAAATGTAATCTTTTTATATACGTTCTTATTTAATTTCGTTAGTTTTTCTAATTCAATATAATTCAAACTTTTAAATGAGTGGCTTGAATTAACATTTCTTTTTATATACGTTCTTATTTAATTTCGTTAGTTTTTCTAATTCAATATAATTCAAACTTTTAAATGAGTGGCTTGAATTAACATTTCTTTTTATATACGTTTTATTTAATTTCGTTAGTTTTTCTAATTCAATATAATTCAAACTTTTAAATGAGTGGCTTGAATTAACATTTCTTTTTATATACGTTCTTATTTAATTTCGTTAGTTTTTCTAATTCAATATAATTCAAACTTTTAAATGAGTGGCTTGAATTAACATTTCTTTTTATATACGTTCTTATTTAATTTCGTTAGTTTTTCTAATTCAATATAATTCAAACTTTTAAATGAGTGGCTTGAATTAACATTTCTTTTTTATATACGTTCTTATTTAATTTCGTTAGTTTTTCTAATTCAATATAATTCAAACTTTTAAATGAGTGGCTTGAATTAACATTTCTTTTTATATACGTTCTTATTTAATTTCGTTAGTTTTTCTAATTCAATATAATTCAAACTTTTAAATGAGTGGCTTGAATTAACATTTCTTTTTATATACGTTCTTATTTAATTTCGTTAGTTTTTCTAATTCAATATAATTCAAACTTTTAAATGAGTGGCTTGAATTAACATTTCTTTTTATATACGTTCTTATTTAATTTCGTTAGTTTTTCTAATTCAATATAATTCAAACTTTTAAATGAGTGGCTTGAATTAACATTTCTTTTATATACGTTCTTATTTAATTTCGTTAGTTTTTCTAATTCAATATAATTCAAACTTTTAAATGAGTGGCTTGAATTAACATTTCTTTTTATATACGTTCTTATTTAATTTCGTTAGTTTTTCTAATTCAATATAATTAAAACTTTTAAATGAGTGGCTTGAATTAACATTTTCAAGCGAACAACCACGTTCATATAAAATACACGATTTCAAAAATATAATTATCAATTCGAAAATATAAAAGATTTTTAAAAGAGAGAAAAACAGAAAATCTCGTTTATCTGAAGTCAGTCTTGTATAAGTTGGACATGTTCCAGTCTTTAACTACGATGTATAATGTCCTCAATTTTCACATACACAAGCAATCAAAAAAAAATTAAAAAATTAATTTTGTCCTTTTTTTTATTTTTTCATTTTGTGA
>CM042153.1:22956649-22964149 GCA_023376005.1 Doryteuthis pealeii
AACCTTTAGGAAGGAAGCGCGTGGTATAATGGTTAAAGTCATGGGAAATGGACTCGTCGACCCGTATTCAAATCCTGGACGAGGTAATTACTTCATTTAGCGCTAATACCCTTGGGAAAGGTATGAATCCTACTCTCCCTCCAGATATGGGTAAATAGTAGGGCAGACTGGGCTCTTTAACCTTGGTTAGTCAACCGGTCTAGGAGAAGGAAAACTCTGAATTCAAACCTGTTGTATTCCCCTTAAGAAATTGACCTTGTGTCGCATCCTGCTCGTGCGGAGGCGTTGGTAAATATATATACTTGAACCTTGAGTCGAATCTAAGCCACACGCTATTTTAATAGAACGCATCGCATCCTGTAATGGTTAGCGATTTTGTCTAGTAAGTCCGTGTTAGTGAGTTTAATTCTCACTAGGCGCTCAATAGTTATGGCCTTGTGGCAAACTAACTTAAAGTTAGTAAATGACAACTTGTGTAGCTCTTCATTCTAACCATCATTCAATATACAGTTCATATATATTTACCCAGCCCCTTCGGACGAGCAGGACGTGACACAAGGTCTATTTCTAAACGAATTTAACAAGTTTGACTTTAGAGCTTTTCTTTTCTAGACCAGCTGCTATACCAAGGTTAAAGAGCCCTGTCAGCCCTACTATTTACCCATAACTGGAGGGAGATAGTTGGATTCAAACCTTACCCAGGGTAATAGCGCTATGTTGAAAATGCTTCAAGTCACGTCCAGGATTTTGAACCCGTGTCATCGTTCCATTTCCTATGACAATAACCATTACACACGAGCGCCTATACAATTCTTTAAAAAAAAAATTTTGCGTTGGATTTCACATTTACTCAGAGTAAATTATCTATGAGCCGAAAGTGGTCGTTATGTAAAATCGTTATAAAAAAAACAGTTTGTTAGCTGCTCAAATAAAATAAAAATATATTGGTACCTTGACTTATAAGTGTAATTTGTTTCACTCGTAACTCAATTTCCTCGTATATCAAATCAGGTTTCCCCATTGAAATAAATTGAAATGCTATTAATCCGCTCCAGCCCTCCCAGTGGTATCTTGAGTTACGAGTTTAATTTAATACGCTCATAATTCAATTTCCTCGTATATCAAATCAGTTTTCCCCATTAAAATAAACTGAAATGCAATTGATCCATTCCAGCCCTCCCAGTGGTATCTTGACTTACGAGTTTAATTTATTCCGCTCATAATTCAATTTCCTCGTATATCAAATCAGTTTTCCTCATTGAAATAAACTGAAATGCTATTAATCCATTCCAGCCCTCCCATTGGTATCTTGACTTACGAGTTTAATTTATTCCGCTCATAATTCAATTTCCTCGTATATCAAATCAGTTTTCCCCATTGAAATAAACTAAAATGCTATTAATCTGTTCCAGCCCTCCCAGGGGTATCTTGACTTACGAGTTTAATTTATTCCGCTCATAATTCAATTTCCTTGTAAATCAAATCAGTTTTCCCCATTGAAATAAACTAAAATGCTATTAATCTGTTCCAGCCCTCCCAGGGGTATCTTGACTTACGAGTTTAATTTAATACGCTCATAATTCAATTTCCTCGTATATCAAATCAGTTTTCCCCATTGAAATAAACTAAAATGCTATTAATCCATTCCAGCCCTCCCAGTGGTATCTTGACTTACGAGTTTAATTTAATACGCTCATAATTCAATTTCCTCGTATATCAAATCAGTTTTCCCCATTGAAATAAACTAATTGCTATTAATCCACTCCAGCCCTCCCAGTGGTATCTTGACTTACGAGTTTAATTTATTCCACTCAAATTCAATTTCCTCGTAAATCAAATCAGTTTTCCCCATTGAAATAAACTAAAATGCTATTAATCTATTCCAGCCCTCCCAGTGGTATCTTGACTTACGAGTTTAATTCATTTGCTCATAATTCAATTTCCTCGTATATCAAATCAGTTTTCCCATTGAAATAAACTGAAATGCTATTAATCCATTCCAGCCCTCTGTGGTATCTTGACTTACGAGTTTAATTCATTCGCTCATAATTCAATTTCCTCGTATATCAAATCAGTTTTCCCCATTGAAATAAACTGAAATGCTATTAATCCATTCCAGCCCTCTCTGTGGTATCTTGACTTACGAGTTTAATTCATTCGCTCGTAACTCAATTTCCTCGTATATCAAATCAGTTTTCCCCATTGAAATAAACTAAAATGCTATTGATCCATTCCAGCCCTCCCAGTGGTATCTTGACTTACGAGTTTAATTTATTCCGCTCATAATTCAATTTCCTCGTATATCAAATCAGCTTTCCCCATTGAAACTAAAATGCCATTAATCTGTTTCAGACCCCTCCAAAAACATCCTAATTTTTATACGTTTTTTTGTAAATAAGAAAATCGCTCTGTATTGTATAAAACATAATAAAATAGAATATAATGAATTATGTGCTGTAATATGTTTTAATGTTTATTTCTTTATAAACGATGTTTTTCTTTGGCGTAATAAATTTGGAAACTTAAATGTACTGTTGTAGAGTAGCTAGCACCCCTTCAGCACTCTACCAGATGGCCTGGATCATCGCCTTAAATAGTCTACAATTAAGGACTTCAACAGTGAATTAATAAGCTGATTAATATTCGGACTGATCTTATTTCCCTTTTGGCTATACTGCATTTGATCCTCCTCTATTTCTTGCAAGTTGTCTTGATAATTGTTTTGTAATTTATTGTTCTGTGTTTTGTATGTATCCGTTAGCACTGGATACTGGTGCTGAATGAATATATTAAGCACTCAGTTCTTCTGTGTATCATTCCGCCTCGACGATACAACATGTAAGTGAATTTATTAACATAAGTGTATCTGAAGCTCGCTCGTACCTAAAATGTTAGCTCTCAGCACAAAGCAAAAAATCGACCGATTGATAGCTCGTAACTCTGCAGTCCTGTTGGCTGGAGCTTTAGAATACACCGACTACACCTCTGCAGAGGGGTAAGACCCCCCCTCATGGAGCCACTTGTTGACCGTGGGTCTCGACCCATGGTGCTTAAGGACTGAAGCCAGGTGGCTAAGCAGTACAACTTTGGCCTTTACTTAGGCTAGATGGGCGATCGGAGAGCTCCCCCCCTGATCAATCGACTGCTCACGTCTAGCCCTAACATCTATATGATTGTCACAACCCTATTGTTCTCATGGCAAGCCCCAACCCTTTTTAACATATATGTGCTAGAAGGCGGTGGCTGGGGGTCTTCATTTCCTGAGTATGATGCTAAGCTCTGATGGTGAAGTTCCAGTTCTGGAGCTCGAGAAATATGGAGTATCCCTTGATCCCCATTATTCCCAGGTTCACGCTGACACGGAGTGGTAGTACCTGTTAGAGTCCCACCTATGGGTTAAATTGAAAACATGTTTTTATAGAAAGATTAAAGAATGCATTTATTTGAAAAAACTTGTCGGCATTAAATAACCTGTTGTATAGCGGCCTTCTTCGCTACTCTAAATCGTGTATCTGTATACGTTGCGGGTATATATGGTCACGTAGTGTGTATGTGTAGTAGTCGGCTACAACCTACTACTGGACTTCAATAAACAGATACGTATATACAAAAATAGGACCCTTCTTTATCTCTCTTCAATGTGTAGGTAGGTGAGGGGCGTATAGTTTCACAATGAAAATGCCGGTGGCTGGCGAAGACGGCGACGAGTGTTCACAGTGGAAAATGCCCGAGGGTTGACGGGAGACGACGTGATGCTATCGGCTGTTCGCTGGGGTCTCTCTGACTGACTGTCGTCTCGAACCGTCTGGCCTTTATAGCGATAGATACTCCTACGCATCTTTATCTTTTGATCTGATAACGGAACTGTTATATATTTCTTTATCTTCTCCCTGCTTCTTTGACCGGAAAGCCTCGCTTCCGTTTTCCCCTTTTTTAAATATATATTTTTATATTTCTCTCTGTCTTTTTGTCGGAAGCTGCGTCTTCCGGGCGAGTACAATACAACAAACCCACCGATGTTGATATGTCGTAAAACAAAACAAACAAATCTCGCAACTCGGAAAACTCGTAAGCTGAAACACTCATTAGTCAAGTTATATCAGTACTTTTTCATCCTTGGGCTGACTTCAGTTGTTATTTTTTGATAAAGAAAAGATGAAGCTTGTTTCAGTTAATTATTTTGTCCTTAAAACACTTTTGAAAAATCATTTTATTGCCTCTTATAAACAACAGATTTGCATTTAGATTCTCACACGGCTAATTTGTCTCATGATATAGATGTATATGTTTACGTTGTGTGTTTCATGTATTGTTTCCTGTGAGCGTCCAAGGGTGGTCATGTCCATGGGATTAGCTTCACGCTATTAGGCATGACCTCCCTTCAATAGTAGTTTAAACCAATAAAGTTTTTCTTTTACTTATATTTTTTTTAATAATGTGTACTACTATTGATTAATAAATTTCTTATTCTTATATTCTTATTCTTATTCTTCAGTAAGTCTACAGCACTCACTATTGTTTATAAATAAAGTTATCAAGTTTTACAAAAAAAAAAGAAGGAAAGAAAAAAAAAAAAAGAAAGAAAGAAAAACGAGAAGCTATATTACATTTTGTTATTCACCCAAAAGCACTTGTCGGTATTCTCAAACATTAAAATTTGTTTTCTAAGTCAAACCAGGAGAAATGTTTGGAGAGCTGTTCACAAACATGACAAGACGCTGTCACGTGTAAACGCCGTGTGCAGATGGCGACACGGAAATCGAATGCAGATTTTTATTTTCTTCATTCGAAGTGAATTTTAAATTACGCAGAATTTAATTTGGCTTCTGAAGATAATTCTGCCATGGACTTTGTCATGACGCCAGCAACTTTATTGTTACGATATGTAAATATGTAAAAGGAATGACTTACCGGTAAAAATATTGGATTGGTCTCAATATTTGGTTGGTACAAGTATTACTCGGATAAGTCAGCGTTATAACACATATAATGGGCTCAATACATAAGTAGAACGGGTTTATTATTATAGTGTGTACAGAAATAAGCTACACGAGTTTCACCATAAAGATCTTCAGGGTTAAACCCACTGAATTAATCAAGATATTGATTAATCACAGCTAACTGCAGTAGTTCATGTCGTAATTGTGTATATATATATATATATATATATATGTGTGTGTGTGTGTGTGTGTGTGTGTGTGTGTGTGTGTGTTGTATACTCTTCTTTACTTTCTTACTTCCATTTTTCTTCTGATCATCTTTGGTATCTTACGTTCTTCTTCCAGCGTCTGGACCTAGACTTGGGGACTTTATGTCTGGTCTTCTAGGTCAGTCTCGTTGCCAAGACATTCATCAACCAGAAAACCATATTATTTATTTAAACTTTTATTTCTTAAGTAAACATATTTCTCTAACTAATCACAGCGCGCGTGTGCAGTGAGTCTCGGCTAAAGCAGTAACATCTTATCTGTCTGACGTCCAAGCTGAAACCGAAAACCCAAACAGGTCCCACGTGACTTCACGTATTTCACCCGTGATAGGAAAAGGGGCCATCCCTTTAGAAATACAGGGGATTGACAATAATCTATTCATAGAGTATGTAATATATATATATATATATATATATATATATATATATATAGAGAGAGAGAGAGAGAGAGTTTAATTAAGGATTGTTTTTAAAATTGTCCCCATTAGAAGTTTTGAAGTTTCTAATGTAACCAGACAAACAGAACTGAAATAGACAAAACAAGAGAAGATTTGGTTGGTTGGTTGGTTGGTTGGTTTTACAGCATGTCAACCCTTGTTGGGTTATTTTATCCCGAAGATGTTTTGTTTTATTCATTCTTCATGCGTACTCAATTTTTATTTTAACTCAATTTTTTCATTTTATAGGAGAGATTGTTGGACTCTTGCGAAATGTTGCGTACTGCCTTGAACATATCTTGGAAGTAGCACCAGAGAGAGAGAGAGAGAGAGAGAGAGAGAGAGAGAGAGAGAGAGAGAGAATATAAGAATGAAAGAAAGAGAAAGAGAGAGAAAGAATATAAGAATTAAAGAAAGAGAGAGAGAGAATGAAAGAATAAAAGAATAAAAGAGAGAGTGAATAAAAGAATGAAAGAATGAAAGAAAGCGAGAGAGAGAGAGAGAGAGAGAGAGAGAGAGAGAGAGGGGAGATTGTTGGACTCTTGCGAAATGTTGCGTACTGCCTTGAACATATCTTGGAAGTAGCACCCGAAAAAGCAATTGTATGGCCACTTACCCACTATCACAAAAACTATCCAAATAAGACGAACAAAACACGCCAGACACTGCCGGAGAAGCAGGGACGAACTCATAAGTGACGTTCTCATGTGGACACCTTGAACCACCAGTGTCAGCCGACCAGCAAAAACAAAAAATACTCGTATCCACTCCGCATGGATACTAGATACCGTGCGGAAGGAAGACTTGCAAGGAGTGATGACCGATAGGGACGGATGGTGAGAGAGAGTCATGGGAATCCGTTGTTTGATTAGTGCTTTTCGATCTACGGCATTTCAACCCTCTTTCGCGTCATTGAACCAAGTCATTTTTGATAAAAAAAAAAGGACCAACAGTACCTGTTGTTGCTTAAGTGGTTACCCAATTAAGTATTGAACAGACTCTTTACTATCTTAACTTCGGTGATCTAGCGCGAACCGGTGCTTTCAACCTGACTCGAGTGTAATGTGAGAATCCGTGCTGCCAGCACGACCTGATGATGATGATGATGATGATGATGATGATTATGATGATGATGATGATAAATATATATATTAATACTCTTGTTCCTTAATCTTCAACCGTTATAATCTGGCAACACCCTCTGGTTAAAAATGAGACCGTCCAAATGGTCCAAGATAAAATTCAAAAATGTAAATCTTGATTATCTGGTATTGCTTTCTTATTTCTTATGAGTGTCGTCATCTCAGTTAAATAATGGATCATTCCGTTTTAATTATAAAAAAAGAAGGGGAAGAAAAAGGACACGCTGCACAGAAAAAATATAATTCGAAAAGAAAGAAAGAAAGAAAGAAAGAAAGGGGAATGATATAGAGACAGTTGAGTGCGCTAATTTGTTTCTATCGAACATAATGAAAAGAATGGAAGAAAGAAAACAAAAAGAGCGAGAGAGCGTTAAATCAAGATTATTATACTTTTTACATATTGAACTATTTTAGTAATAACTCTTAAATAAACATATCAGACGTTGTAATAATTGAATTATCATACTGTGGTATATTCACAGGTTCTGCTAATAAATAATTCAATCTTGATACTACTGTTAACAGCATACACCTTCGCTCCATTCTTCGCTAAACGAGAATATCTCGGTCTCACGTTTGCTACCTCATGTACACGTGATGAGCCTAAGTCTAAAACTTAAACGTAACCAAAAGCTATAGAAAAAATTACAAATATCCAAAATCTCACTGAACAGAAAGCCCGCCCTGTCGGCTGGGGCGTTAGAATGCACCG
>CM042153.1:22969149-22987017 GCA_023376005.1 Doryteuthis pealeii
ATGGGTCCAATGGGAGAAGAAGATGGCGGCCGAAGTAGAACCAGTAAGCAAAGAATCAGTAACCAGAAATGTAACAAGTAAGACCACTTATCATCAGTTATCATCTCTCTAATCTAATATCTGTCTGTCTGTCTGTCTGTCTGTCTGTCTGTCTGTCTCTCTCTCTCTCTCTCTCTCTCTCTCTCTCTCTCTCTTATTATTATTATTATTATTATTATTATTATTATTATATGCCCAAATCATGTAGGGGTACGTATTGAGCACTTTTTCAAATACTGAATTTCAGAGTTTGCCATTTTGTTGTTCATGTTGTTGAATAGGATTACCTACCTTTCCTCTTGACCGTAAAAGAATAGTTGCGTTTATTTTATATATACAGACAAGCGGGGAGCTAGTATGTATATGAATTCCTGATCGAATAAATATACTATTATCAAGTATTTCAGTTTGCTTCTTATTCACTATTATTACATATCTCCTACTTTCTCTTTGTGTGTGAGTAATTGGCCGCCTTTACTCACGACACAAAAGAAATTATACAAACAAATAAAACCTCAGACAAGGGGGAGAGTTAGTATGTATATGAATTCCTGATCGGATAAATATACTATTATCAAGTATTTCAGTTTGCTTCTTATTCACTATTATTACATATCTCCTACTTTCTCTTTGCATGTGAGTAATTGGCCGCCTTACCCACGACATAAACATTTTTTTTTCTGATTTAGCAAAATGTAGTAAGGTGGATATCGTTGACTTCTTTTAAATCTTCAGAACCTGCCGGAAAAAAATCACCACCAACACATCCGATATGCTGCTTTTTACCTAATAAATAAGCTGTAACAGTGACAACATTTCAAAAGATTGAAATCTATTTCCTCAAACGGAGACAATGTTTTGAAATAAATATTTTGTGGGTTAATTATTCATGTTAAGTTGCAACTTTCGCCACATGAGAGACGTTACAGTTTCAAAACCTTGTGTGTGTCTGTTCATTTGCTTTTTTTTATTTATTGCTTTTTTTTATTAATTATTATTCCAGATTTGGCTCGCCCTCTAAGCATGTTCTTTTTTTGTTTACTAACAGGACCATCGGATCGCTTTTTTTTTTTATTAATATGTGTCTAAGATTAACATTCCAGATATCGTTTGATTGTTTATGGGTGTGGGTGTGTTAATTTACTGACTATCAAAATCACCTGTTGTCCTGTTGTGTGTGTGCGGTGTATTTGTTCTTAAGTCCCAACACCTTAACAGGTACAACCACTCTGGTTTAGAGTGGACCTGGGAGTAATGTCAATGAAGGGATACTCCACACTCCTCTGAACTCTAAAATTAGTACCTCACCATAATGGAATGAATAATAATTAATTAAAAAAATAATAAAAATAAAAAAAGCAAATGAACAGACACACAAACATAAACGCACACACACACACTTACACACAAACACACACATAAATAAGCACCCACCCCCCACACACACACAGAATTTGGAAGACATGAGACAGAACAAATGAACAGCCACTAGCAACAACTTCAGTTCTAGTAATCTTCTGTAGAAGGGATTTTTTATCCCGAAATATTAAGAATTGAGAATAAATCACAGGTTAGCAAACAACACTGTTACTTCTTTTTTTCTTTACACTTGCATTGTGATAGCCTTCAAACCAACAAACCAATATATATATATATATATATATATATATATTATTATATATATATATATTATATATATTATACCCGAGCGTAACTATATCTTCGCCGGAAAAAAAAAAAAAAAAAAGAAATTTTTTCACAGTTACCACCAAACATTCAATGAACAACAACACGATTGAATCTATTAAATACAGATGAAAATTATGAAAAAAATAATTCATTCCCTGATGATGAGCTTCGCTTGAAAATATTTGGAACCTTAATATGAAAAAAAAAGGAAAAAAAGAAATAAATATGTTTTTTAAACATAAATGTGCATTATTACGCCTTCAAAAAATTTATTATTACATTTTAATTAATGCTTCGAACTCACTATGAAAATAATGACAAAAAAAATCTTTATTCCAGTGTCCCTGAGCAGGACTTCATTATTTTATAGTATTATAAAAAAAAAGAAAAAAGAATTTATATATGAAATAATTTTCAAAAAAATCCCGCGGAACACGATCACCGCAACGATTTATTACGGAATTTACCGAGCGTAACTATATCTTCGCCGGAAAAAAAAAAAAAAAAATAGAAATTTTTTCACAGTTACCACCAAACATTCAATGAACAACAACACGATTGAATCTATTAAATACAGATGAAAATTATGAAAAAAATAATTCATTCCCTGATGATGAGCTTCGCTTGAAAATATTGGAACCTTAATATGAAAAAAAAAAGGAAAAAAAGAAATAAATATGTTTTTTAAACATAAATGTGCATTATTACGCCTTCAAAAATTTATTATATATATATATATTATATATATATATTAATATACTTTCAAAGAAAGAAAAACTGCACGTGTATCAATAAACTGTTAGAAATAATTTTCATTAACTTCGAATAGTTTGTAGGTAAATATCTTTGTTTGGTTTGATTTTAGAAATTGGTAGAAATAATTTTTATTAACTTCATGTGTATTAATAAACTGGTAGAAATAATTTTTATGCTAGATTTTTCATTAACTTCATGTATATTGATAAACCGGTAGAAATGATTTTCATTAACTTTCAAACAAATCTATTTGACCCATAGATAAGGCCTTAACAGGTAATACCACTCTGGTTTAGAGTGGACGTGGGAGTAATGTCAATGAAGGGATACTCCACACACCCCCTGAACTCCAAGACACTAAATTAGTAGAAATATTTTTTATGTTAGATTTTCATTAACTTTATGCTTATCAACAAACTGGTAGAAATAATTTTCTTTTGTATTTTCTTTGTCTATCAAAAAATTAGAAGAAATAACTTCATGTTTATTAATAAACTGGTGGTTGACTAACCAGCCCTGTCGACTGGGGCTTGATAATACAACGACTACACCTCTGCAGAAGGGTAAGACTCCCCCAAGAGGGCCACCTATTGGCTGTGAGTGGCGACCCGTGATGCTTAAGAACGGAAGTCAGATGACTGAGCAGTCCATGACATGCAACACTCCACTTTAGCCCTTACTTGGGCTAGACGGGCGGTCGGAGAGGCCCCCTCCGATCAATCGGCTGGTCACATCAACTCCTAGCATCTATAAGATTGTTCAGATCCTATTGTCGTTATGCCAAGCCCCAACCATTTTTATTATATGGGTGCTAGAAGGCGCTTGCTGAGGGTCTCCATGTCCTGGGAATGACGTTAAACTCTATCTGATAGTGAGGTTCCAGTTCTGGAGGTCTATGGAATGTGGAGCACCTCTTCATCACCATTACTCCCATGTCCACTCTGACCATGAGTGGTAGTACCTGTTAGGGTTCCGTCTATGGGTTAAATAGAAAAATGTGCATTATCGGCATTAAATGACCCACCGAGGTTGATATGCCGTAAAACAAACCAAACCAAACCACCTTCTAACGCCTATAAAAAGGGTTGGCTGTTTACCATAAGAGCAGAGTGTTAAGATCCCTTCCCTCAATGGGAACACCTGTTGGCTGTGGGTGGTGACAGGGTAGTATTCACTTAAATATTCCTTTAAATGTTTAATGACTTTTAGCACACGCTGTATGTACAGACGCATACTGGTGTAATAATCCATTAGTATTGCTTCATTACTTTCTCAGTGATATTCTCTTAGTTCGATAGACCGAAACGATCTCCCTGAAGCGCTCCACAGATTTTCATTTAAACATTAATATACGTCTTCTATGGTCGTAGATAATCTAATTTACAAATATATTTCATTGTTACTTGGTTACTAGCCAGAACTAGCGCTGAGAAACAGAGAAAACAGAAAACATCTTGGTAGATATCAGAGAGTATCAAAAGTATGTTCGTTTTTTTTTGGGGGGGAGGGGGTAGCAAATGTATATTCTTATTGGCGTATTAATCGGTACGGTCCCAATCCAAAGTTCCGTGAAGGCTCATAATTGTGAAAAGAAAGTTCCGAGTTCGACAAGAAGGTTCCCAAGTTCGAAGAGAATATTTCCGAGTTCGAAGAGAAGGTTCCCGAGTCTGACAAGAAATGTCTGAAGAAGGCCGGAGGTCGATACGGTGTATAGATAACTATAAAGATGAGGACAATAGCTTCATCTCACAAATTCAGAGAAATAGCATAATTTTATGTTTTATTTTTTGTTTGATTGGTTTTTAATGGCATCTCAGCCCATTTGGGATTATTTTATACCTGGATGAATGAATCGAATTCATTGTACATTAACTTTAGTACATTTTGTACATTGCATCCTTTAGTTGTCTTAATTCGGATGCATAGTATTGTTTATTAATAGTTTTTCCTTTTCCAGGTAGTCTAAGTCCTGATGGCTGGGGCATTAGAATACGCTGACTGCACCTCTGCAGAGGGGTAAGGTCTTCATGTGTATTAATAAACTAATTACTAATGAGATTGTAAGAAGGATTGATAGTAAGCTAATTTAATAAAGAAGGAAGAAATATGGTCGGATAATTTTTTTAAATGTAAATAAATTTAAGTTGAATTAAATGTAAATGGCAATTTAGATAAACGAAAGAACTTATTTGCTAAAAGTATAAGCAAATGAATTTATTAATGAGATAATACGACTGAATAATTTGGAAACTGAAAATTTTATTTTTATTGTTTTGTATTATAAACTGTACAAAAAAAAAGATAATTTTTTTAAAAATGAAAGCACATTATTATTATATTAACATTACCGACAAATAAAACCGTAAGTTATCGTAAAAAGGGTATTGCGTTTATTTTTATTTTGTTTTGTTTGTTTTTATTCATTTAATTCGTACATCTTTTAATCCGCAAACATCACAAATCATGATTTTATTACAAAAAAAATAATTTGGATTAATTCTCACCTTTTAGTTATGAAAAACTTGTATCTTTTTTTAAATTTAAGACCATTTATTTTTGTGGCAGTAAGAAGTGGTGATAGCGATTATCAGTTATGGGTTTGGAATGGTAACAATTAAAGAGGGTGGTTCAACTCAGACTTGGCGCTCTTAGAAAGATTAAAAGCATATAGGGAGTGGTTAATTAAGATATATATCATCATCATCATGTCGCTCTGTTAGCACGGATATCCATGACAATCTCTCTCCATCCGTCCCTATCACTCATCATTCTCGGGAGGTCTTCTATGCAGCATTCGGTATCCACAGAATGTACGTCTTTGCTGGTCGGTCCACACTGGCGTAGCAAGGGTTAAATTGATATGCAGAACTCAAGAGAGAGATTGGTGACTTTATGACTTAATTGCCAATTATTGCTAATTAAAAGGATGAAAATGATTTTTTTTCAAACATAATTTAATCATAGACCTAATGAATAACTAAGCATAATTTTCATGTCATCAAACAAAACAGCAAAAAAGCCCTTAGGGTGTAAAAGGTGATTTTGCTCAGTTTGATATAATATAATATATATATATATATATATTATATATATATATATATATAAGTGTTGTTCTGGTTCCACGGGAGAAAATTCAATATTTTATAAAAAAGGAAGGTCCGCAAAATGTATTTGTTCTCAGAAAAATTTTTTATTCTTTTTGTTTTACATGTGCAACACGTGTTTCAGATCTTCTGGTATCTTCTTCAGGCTTTGGTTGATAATATGAAAATGAATTCTTACATGCATGTGTATATAATACATACACATGAGTATTTCCACTCTCTTTCTCTTTTTATGGGGGTGGAATGGAATTTCATTTTTAACATTAGTCTTTTAAACAGGTGTTTTTGTTTTGGTGGTTTAACCAATAAAGTCATTAGCTGAATTTTTATAGCTTTTTTTTATAACTTTACTATTTGGATTGTCTTGATAAAGTTCATCAGATGTTCATTTGATATATCAGGTGTGTGTGTTTGTAATTTGTTTTTTGTTCTTTGTTCCGAAGACATTCTATGTTTTTCTACTTAATTTATACTTTTTGGGTGTGTGTATGTGTGTGCCTACGTATATGTGTCTATGTTTTACCTTTTTTTTTTTGTGTGTGTGTGTGTGTGTGTGCGTGCGTATGTATATGGTTGTACTCGGTGTGTGTATGTGTACATATATATACATACTTAAGAGTTGAATTTTGAAATAAGAATTAAATTTAAGTCTATTAATAGACTTAAATTTAATTCTTAATTCAAAATTCAACTCTTAAAAAGAGAAAGAGAGGGTGAAATACTCATGTGTATGTATATATATATATATATATATATATATATATATATATATATGTGTGTGTGTGTGTGTGTGTGTGTGTGGTGTGTGTGTTTGTGTGTGTATGTGTGTGTGTGTGTGTAAAATGGAATTGGAAATGAATCCGACTATATGAAGAAGAATGAATAAAGAAAAGAAAGAACAGAATGGATAATAAAGGATGAATTTAATCAATACCACTTACACATGTGTTTCGGTCAGTTCATCTCTGTGTACACGGTTCAAACTATTATTATCAGGATTATGAACAAACTATTATTACACAGAGATGAACTGACCGATGTGATATTGATTAATTCATCTTTTATTATCCATTCTGTCTCTTTCTTTTCTTTATTCATTCTTCCACGTATATATATATATATATATATATATATATATATATATATATATATATATATGATGACAACAATAATAATAATACGACTAGAATACTCAGAAGAGTCCTGGGGACCTGAGGCGACTTGCTGTCACTCAACCTCCAGTGAACCACCGACTACGGCAGGTGTGATAAACTCATAATAATGTGACGACGGTCACTCAATAAATAAGATGAATTTTGCCCAAGGTGTTGTCAATAGGAAGCACTGTTTACAGTTGCACCGTTATAAAAATCAATAGCAATGGGTCCATTCATATCTCAGAAGATTGTCAGCATGACCTTTGCGGAAGAAGAAGAAGAAGAAGAAGAAGAAGAAGAAGAAGAAGAAGAAGAAGAAGAAGAAGAAGAAGAGGGGGAGGGGGAGGAGGAAGAGGAGAAAAATAATATTTTTGCTGTCAAATTGAAATAAAAAATTTAAACACTTTAAAGGAAGTGTGATGTTATGCTAAAAAGTAGCCTTTCTGCCAATTCCACACGAAACGAGAAATATTAAAAAGAAATACGATACAATGAAATAAACACCAAATCACTAAACGTCTGTATGTAGTATAGTGTTAGCAATTAATTATTTTAACATTTATGACTAACCTACTAAATTATTAGACTACACCAAGAAAATATTTTTTTTTAAATAAATAATATATGAGGAAATGGGATCAGGAAAAAAACGAATTAGAATAAAAATCTAGAATAAAATTAAAATTAAAATTGAATCAAAATTTAATTAAGATCAAAAATAAAATGAACTAAAAATTGAAAATAAAAATAAATTAAAACCCAAACTCAAACAAAACAAAACAATTATTCTGCTGACCATTTAACGGGGGCTGGGTTACCGAGGCGTAGTGGCTAACGTCTTTGACTACGACATCGTTGTAAGCGAGTTCGAACTCAAGTCGCGCTATTATGTTCAATTTTGGACTAATACCTCTGTGAGAGGTATAAAACCTATTATCCCCCAGCAATGGGTTAAATAGTACCAGTACTGTTCTTTTACAAGAATTATTTTGACATCGAACTAATACTCTTGAGAAACGTATGAACCTCCACATAACTACAGCTATGGGTTAAATAGTACCTTTACTATTCTACAATGAGCAGAGTCTCAGTTGCTTAGTCAACTGAGTCAAACGAGTTCAAACTCTAGTCATGCTATTATGTTCAATTTCGGGCTAATACCATTGGGAAAGGTATAAGCCCTATTATTCCGCAGCAATGGGTTAAATATAGCTACTGGCAAAATGAGCATAAAATGCATTTTTGACAAAATGACTTCCCCCCCCACTACAGAAAATATTTACCAAAAATTAGGGAATTATCAGATTTTTAATGAAATTTTCTGTGTTTATTTATCAATGAACGATCTTTATAATGCACTATTTATTTTATTTCAAAACTTTCTCATTTTTTCAGGTCACTTAATTTTGACCCCCTTATGTTGGGGGCGTAAAAATGTTTTGCGAGTTGGTCATTTTCGATACTAATTATAGTATAATAAAGAGATAAAAGACCGAACATATGAATAGAAACAAACAAATTACGGTTGTTGTTTTATGAGAAAATAAGTACCGAAAATCGAAAATAAAATGTAAAAAAATAATAATAATTTATTTTTGGAGATTTCTTTTTTACTCATTTCGATAATTATTTAATTGGCTATTATTTTATAAAAGAAAAAATTATACATCGGTGTTTTTTCTGCTTAAAAAGGGGAGGGGGTACATTTTCAATAGAGTTTTTCTTCAAAACTTATTACTTTTTGCGCCTAAAATAAGGTTTGCATTAAATAGATATTTATTTTTAGAATCTAAAAATATAACCTTTTAAACTTAAAATCCGAATATTTTTATTTTAAATGAATTTTATATATTGATTTTTCATAGCAAAAATACTAAATTAAAGTTTTGAAATAAAATAACTGATGCATTATAAAATTCATTAATTGATAAATCAATACTGAAAATTTCATTAAAATCGGATAATTACCTGATATTTGGTAAATTCTTTTTCCATCCCAAATGTTATATTAAAATTGTAAACAAGCGCCTAAAACCATTGAAAAAGAGTCTGAATGGCGGATCACGTCGAAATTGACCAAAACAAATAGTTTTAAATCTTTCAAAAATAAACTGCATATGTAATGATATTTTTCTTTTTTTAATGATGGTTATTATGTTACTACTTATCGATTTAGACAAAGTTTGACCTTAGATAATAGATTTAATTATTTTTAATTCGCTTTTAAAATTCCTAGCAGACGACAAAAAGGCCAGTCCCCAGTTAAATAATACCACTACTGTTCTTTTACAAGGATTGTTTTGGCATTAAATAATCCACGAATGTTGATATGCCATTAAACAAAGAAGTCAACCATTTAGTGAACGATTTTTACTTTACATTTTATGGTATAATGGAATACTCAATTGAATTTTTTTACACGACCAGATGTATAGGTCACCCAGTGAGAATCGAATTCACTCATTATTGTCAACTGACTTAACTTGCTAAACATTACATCAATCAATGTCCTAGAAATTAAGAATAGTTTGCATTTTGCACAAGGCCTTGATAACGGTGCGCACAGTGAGGATCAAACTCAGTACTCAGAAATAATCTACATTTATAAAAGCTCGATAAGAGCACCTCACGTGGTGTAATAGTTAACAAACTAGATTTGCAGAACATTGTCAGTGAATTCGATTCTCATTAGGCGCCCCATTCTTTCGCCCTGTGCCACATCTAAGCTAAGCTTAGTAAATAATATATATGCTCGCTAATCATTACCCTCCAACAAGGCACCCGGGGTGTCGGTACAGTGTTACCATATTCTACACTTTGTCCAAAGAAATGTTCTAATTGTCCCATGTAATTAAAAAGAAATTATGATTGCGCTTTCTTCTCCTTCAAGTAATGACTACAATTATAATTTCCTTGAGGGGGACAATTTCTTCGTCATTTTCGTCGTCTTTTCGTTTAATAAACAACATTATTTCCTATGCCCTACATTTGATTAAATACTTGAATTTATTTCGAGAGATAGCTACAAGGAATGTTCAAAAAAGTTTAGCGATTGACTTTTTTTCCAAAATGAAACTGACTCATCTAGACAGCATCTTATATAAGTTGCACACACACACCACACACACACACACCACACACATAGATACATATATATATATATATATATATAATATATATATATATATATATATTATATATTTGAAAGAAAGAAAAACTCAACACCCATAATAAATTTATTTCGACCAAAATTGGGCCTTGATAAATCTAAGTGATTTAATATAGCTCCCCAAAATTTCGTCTCATCAGGTGGTAGATCAAGATAATGTGAATTGCATAACGGAAAAATTTACTTCTCAAATTTTTTTTTCCTTTTACAAATGTATACATTGGAAGACTGTCACCATGGCGACAGGAAGTCAAATGAGAAAAAAAGGATACTCTTCAAGGTCTGCTTTCTTCGGGGGATGGTAGTCAGACAAAATTAAACTATGAATTAAACTATTGAATGAGTCTGAAAAAGTAATAGAGTAAGGAAAAACAAAAAATAATATATAAATATAAAGATATATAAAGAATATATAAAAAAATTATATATATAAAAAAAAAATATATATATAAATAAATAATATAAAATATACATAAAAAATGTATATAAAAATATACATGAAGAATATATATAACAAAATATAGATATAATATATATATATATATATATATATATATATATATATATATATATATATAAATATATATAATATATAAACAAACATCCAAAAATCTTATCACTTCGCGAAGGGCAAACGTCTGTTTGTTGTTATTATTTCTCATTAACGCCCCCTTACCAATTATGGTAGAAGCGTGAGTATCACTTGACAAGCTTAATTTCGCTAGGATGGTCAGCTGTGTACCGTGGCCGAGGCGATAAGGTGTTTCACTAGTGTTTCACTGTGTCTGCTGAGGTCCGGTTTCGATTTCTGTCGGAGGGAAATCGTTTAGTATATACCCGCTGATGAGACTTAATAAGTCGAAACAGTCTGTACGGTATTCTGCACATCGAACCATCCTTTGTTGGGATTCACTGTCAAGTTCATTTTCTATAAGAAAAAGTATCGAATTTTATACGATACATGCGTTGTAAAGTGCTTCAAGTAAAAATTTAATATACTTTATCCGCAACGTTTCTAATAAACAAACATCCAAAAATCTTATTCACTTCGCCGAAGGGCAAACGGTCTGTTTGTTGTTATTATTCTCTCATTAACGCCCCCTTACCTATTATGGTAGAAGCGTGAGTATCACTTGACAAGCTTAATTTCGCTAGGATGGTCAGCTGTGTACCGTGGCCGAGGCGATAAGGTGTTTCACTAGTGTTTCACTGTGGTCTGCTGAGGTCCCGGTTTCGATTTCTGTCGGAGGGAAATCGTTAGTATATACGCTGATGAGACTTAATAAAGTCGAAACAGTCTGTACGGTATTCTGCACATCGAACCATCCTTTGTTGGGATTACACTTGTCAAGTTCATTTTCTATAAGAAAAAGTATCGAATTTTATACGATACATGCGTTGTAAGTGCCTTCAAGTAAACACATTTAATATACTTTATCCGCAACCGTTTCTAAATAAACAAACATCCAAATCTTTATTCACTTCGCCGAAGGGCAAACGTTCGCTGTTTGTTGTTATATTTATTCTCTCATAACGCCCCCTTACCTATTATGGTAGAAGCTGGAGTAATCACTTGACAGCTTAATGTTTCGCTAGGATGGTCAGCTGTGTACCGTGGCCGAGGCGATTAAGGTGTTTCACTAGTGTTCACTGTTCTGCTGAGGTCCCGCGTTCGATTTCTGTCGGAGAATACGTTATATATACCGCTGATGAGACTTAATAAAAGTCGAAAACAGTCTGTACGGGTATTCTGCAACATCGCCAATCCTTTGTTGGATTACACTTGTCAAGTTCATTTTCTATAAGAAAAGTATCGAATTTTATACGATACATGCGTTTGTAAGTGCCTTCAAGTAAAAATTTAATATATATATATATATATATTGTGTATTGTATATTTTGGCAGCAGTTATTCCTTAATTGCAACCGTCTAAAAAATAATAGAATCTTCAATAAAAAATATAATAAAACAAAAACAAAAACAACATAGATAAAATAACCTAAAAAACCGCACTAAAACCAACTGATATACCTCGTGAAGACGATCTGCTAACAGTTATATCGACTAAATATCCTATTTCTAATTGATCCAAACACAGAAAGATCGCTAGACGTGGAAAAGACACAGATAAAAATAATGAAGAAAGTACTCCGTGTTATTCAATAACACATGCTTGTAATATATATTATATATATAATTTATTATATATATATATATATATATGTGTGTGTGTGTGTGTGTTGTGTGTGTGTGTGTGTATATATATATATATATATATATATATAACTGTAGTAACTAGTGTTAATCGATGTTTTTTCTACAATATATATATATATATATATATATATATATATATATATATATATATACATTCTTATGGGTTGCGTTGTCTTGACGATAAGGTGTCTAAACGGTGATTTGAAACTAATGTTTAAAAATCGTACCTGAAATGTATTGTACACTTTATATATATATATATATTATAATATATATAATTATATAATATATATATCATCACAAGATGTAATACCACGTGCAATACCATCCTCATCAGCCGTCAACTAGGTGCATAATATAGTTTCGGTGGCTAAACGGATTGCCATCCCTAGCGCCACAAGCATCCTTTTGGCCACCAGAGAGGGTATATAAAAATGATAATAAAATAATACTATTAGTGGATATTCGGACTTTTGTAATCATCTTTATTGTTATCTCCGCAACGTTTCGGCCGATGTGCCCTCCGGCCTTTTCAGGTATTTCTTTCGGACTCTGGACCCCCCCCCACACACACACACACTGAATACCTGAAGAGGCCGAAGGTCACATCTGCTGAAACGTTGTGCAGATAACAATGAGATGAGGACAAATAGACAGAATAATATAAAATAATAAAATTATCAAACCTCATCTCAAAAATCAGAGAAATATCAAAATGAATTGATAAATAACACCCATTCATCTTAGCAGATACTTATGAATTTAATTTGGTTTGGTTTGGTTTGGTTTTGGTTTTGGTTTATTTTACGGCATATCAACCTCAGTGGGTCATTTATGCCGACAAAGTTTTGAATTCATTCTTAATGGATTACTCAATTTTTTTTACGAACACATTTTTCTATTTAACCTATAGATAGGACCCTAACAGTACTACCACCCGGGCAGAGTGGACAAAGGACAATGGAACCCACCATCAAATAGAGTTAACGCCATTCCAAGGACATGAAGACCCTCAGCCACGGTTTCTAGCATCCAGATGATAAAAAGGGTTGGGGCTTGCTATAAGGGCAATAGGGTTGGGGCATCATATAGGTTCTAGGGGTTGACGTTACCAACCCTATTGTTCGGAAGGGGCCCTCCAACCATCCGTCTAGCCTAAGTAAGGACTGACGGTGTGTTACATGTCATGGACTTCTCAGCCACAGGATTCGTCCTTAAGCATGACGGGTCACCACCCACGCCAACAAGTGGCCATTGGGGAGTTCTTACCCCTCTGCAGAGTGGAGGCGGTGTATTCTAAGCCCCAGCTGACAAGAGTGTGAATTTAATGTTGTGATATTTTTAACAACGCGTTTTACTTTCGCCCGTTAATGACATTACAATTTCGTAGTAGCCGTTATTAATGTCCTTGATATCACACAATCAGCTAAGTAGCAGCCAACTTGATCGATTGTGGAGTAAATTCGCGTGTATCCTATATCTGCATCAGATTTTGACTTGAATTAGCACTGCACAAGATCTGCACAAATCACTGGAAAATTTATTGTAAAAGGGTCAAACAAATTACAGGACACGAAGGATCTACCACTTAACTAACTTGCTTGGTCACTGCAGGTGGGCTCCAAAATACAGGAATGGGAACACTTAGATCGTGAAAGAGAGTAAGGATGGTTTTGGTTTGTTTTGTTTTACGACATATCAACCTCAGTGGGTCATTTAATGCGATAAAGTTTGAAATAATCAATTCTTAATGGATAATACACTTTTTTTTTATAAATACATTTTCTATTTAACCCATAGATGGGACCCCTAACGGGTACTACCACTCCGGTCAGAGTGGACAAGGAGCAATGGTGATGAAGGGGTGCTCCACATTCCCCAAAACCTCCAAAACTGAAACCTCACCATCAGATAGAGTTTCCGTCATTCCAGGACATGTAGACCCGCAGCCACCGCCTTCTAGCACCCATATGATAAAAGGGTTGGGGCTTGCCATAATGGCAATAGGGTTGGGAAAATCATATGTGCTAGGGTTTGACGGGACAGCCGATTGATCGGAGGGGGCTCTCTGACCGCCCGTCTAGCCCAAGATAGGGCAAAGTGGAGTATTGCAAGAGAGTAAGGAAAGGACACAGTGACTTCAAATAAAGAAGGGGTGAATGCTGGTGCAGGAGGTTCCAAGGGACGACAGGGACAGACACATTACATAAACAGACATCTCCTGTCTAACAAGGTTTTTCTCGATCCTTTCGTCTTTCCGGAGCCAATTTTTAAATATCAGGGTGGTATTTGTTAATAAGTGCACCAAAATGTTCTTACTGAGTACTTCGGCCTGCAAGTTGATCTCCAGGAGACAAATGTGTCTGTAGAAAATCTGCGACAACAAGTGCATTATTTTCCTGAACCGAGATATTGCATGCGGGTTGTGAACCAATTATGAATTTCCTATTCCTTTGTAATTCTTTCATGAATTCACAAAACAATCTAGTTCATTCGATATATATATATATATATATAATATATATATAATATATATATTATATATATAATCCAAAATCCAGAGAAGAAATCTTCCTTACGACATAGGTTTTTATTTAAAACAACTGTCGCAGTTTGAGAGCTCAATGTGTCTCTATATTGTTAGAGCACAGAGCAAATTTATATTTAAAAAATAAAACAAAAGACTTAGAGATCTTGCATTATAGACTATTTCAGGAGCTTAGACAAAATGTCTAATTCTCCCGACTCATCAGATGCGAATGATGAATTCTTTATTTTTAAGGCATTTGAAACCAGATTTTTTTTTTTTTTTTTTTTTATTGTCCTGTCCTGCTCAGCTGTAGAAGTAATAAAAATAGATAAAACATAATAATAGTAAAACAATAATAAACCAAAGACATCTACCGCTTGTTAGTAATTTGTTAGGAGTTACTGTTAATTCAATTAATTCAGATTCAGGGACACCCCTGTTCATTTATTCGTAGTTTTGTTTGACTTAATTTATTTCCTTTCTTTCAGCTCCCTGAAATAGTCTATACATGCAAGATCTCTAAGTCTTTTGTTATTTATTTAAATATATATATAATATATATATATATATATAATATATATATATATTATATATATAAAAGTAATTGTAATTTGCTTGAAGCATTGTTAAGTATGTTTATAAATATTAAAATTCGAAGGCAATACATAACATACAGAAGGGGGAAGGGAGGAGAAAGAGAAAAGAAGAAGAGGAAAAAAAAGAAGGAAGAAAAAAAGAAAGTATCACCACGCAAAAAACTTAAGCACGTTCATTTCTGATTTCGTCTTGATGATAAGTTTCCTTGAAATCGATAAGACAAAAAAAAACATCTTTTGTTTTTATTTTTTATACGCATTGTATTGCCTCGAATTTTAAATATTTTATAAGATATATATATATAATATATATATTATATATATATGACTGATATATATATATATGCTCAACATTCCCATGGTTGAACACTGTAAGGGGCACATTAATTGAAATTTCACCGTTTGGCGTGCGTAAAGCAGTTACGCGTCTGTCTGCTGTTTACAGTCTTGAGTTCTCTGTGATTGTAAAACATTCGCGTAGGATGTAGCAATTAATTGTTCACCCAGACTGACAGCTGCTAATAACTGCAAGGGTTAGGACTTGGCAGACGAAAATTCTGTCGGGTTTCGATCCCAGCTAGAGTCAGCTGTTAAAAGGTCGAGCCGCACTGATGAGAAATAAACTTCGAAACACGTGTCTGTGGATGACTGATATAATATATATATATATATATAAAGTTAGGGTTGTGTAAACATGAAGTCACGGTGCTTGGTTACAGACAGTTTCTCGCCTATGCGATTTTCAAAACAAAGCACTTGGTTTGAAATTTGGTGCAAATTTGTGCAAAATTGTGCAAAATTGTGAAAATTGCGTCACGCAGATTGAAAAGGAACGCTAACGGTTATGTGGCGTTAAATTGTTTTTTTTATACATGAGGCATTCAGAAGCCGTAATTAATTTTCTATAATCCTTACATGCCGTCAGATCATTTCCGTTTTCCTTTCATGTATTTTGGTTTATATATATATATATATATATAATATATATATATATATATATATATATATATAAACATGAGCATATACATCACATGAAGCATGAATTGTGCATGTACAGGATATATTGATGATCCCAAATAGAATTATCCTTACATACTAGTCAGTTGGATGCTTTTCAAAAAAATGTCTATTATAATATATATATATAATATATATATAATTATATATATATAATATATATATAATATGGGAGCTGCACAAGAATGCTGCGTGCAGTCGAACAATCGTGGAAGCAGCACCCACGACGAAACAGCTATATGGCCACTTGCCCCCATCTCACAACCATTCGAGTGAGACGCAGGACAAGACATGCCGGGCACTGCTGGAGAAGCAAGGATGAGCTCATAAGTGACGTCTCCCTGTGAAGCCAACACAGCGACATGCTAGTGTGGGCCGCCAGCAAGGACCTACATTGACCAACTAAGCAAAGACGCAGGTTGCTGCACAGAGGACCTCCTGGGAAATGAATGATAGGAAGGTTGGCGAGAGATTGTCATGGATATCCGTGCTAATAGCGCGACATGATGATGATGATGATGATATATATATATATTTACCAACCGCTCCGCACCAGCAGGATGTGACACAAGGTCATTTTCTTAAGCGGAGTTTAACAGGTTTGAATTAGAGTTTTCCTTCTCCTAGACCGGTTGCCTAACCAAGGTTAAAGAGCCCAGTCCTGTCCTACTATTTACCCATAGCTGGAGGGAGAGTAGGAATCATACCTTTCCCAAGGGTATTAGCGCTAAGTGAAATGCAATATATATATATAATATATATATATATAATATAAATAAAAGATATATATAAGCAATTGGTACACTAAACATAATTTAAGATAATCTTTTATTTACTAAAAAAAAAATTTGAATTAGAGAACAAAGGAAAAAAAAAGAAATACACAGAAAAAGAAAAGAGGGAGAAATGAAAAGAAAAGAAAGGAAAAGCGAAACAAAGCTAAGTATATAATTTTTTCTATTGACGTTTTTATTTTTTTTTTATTTTTATTTTTTATTTTTTTTTTTTTTTTGCAGAATTTTGACATGGCAACACACTTGCAACACACTTGGAAACATTTGACCGGAATGACAGACGATATTAGGAAAAATTTGTTCTCCACAAACTTTTTAAAAAAAAAAAAAAAGAGAGAGACATAAAAATTACAGTTATTCGCAATTTCATTCATAAAGGAGGAGAAGAAGAAAGAGAAAAAAAAGGAGAGGAAAAGGAAATAAGAAAGAAATTATAACCACAACAAATAAAAACATAGCACGTCCATTCCGAAAATAAATCTGATGATGAAGCTCATGCTTCGAAAACGATAAGACAAAATAACATCTTTTTGTTTTTATTTTTCATACGCATTGTAATTGGCCTTAAATATTAATATATATAATTACATATATATATATGTTTATTTATTTCTTGATACTTATTTAGGCACTGTCTGCAACTTATTTTGTGTCTCTTCTTTGTTCGGCAAAAGTACTACAGTCTTAAAAAAAACGACCCAGCCTCTCCCAGACCCATTTGGGGTGATAATCTTATATAAATCCACAAATGTACAAGCTCACTGATATTTTTATTATCCTACAGAATATTCAGTCTGTG
>CM042153.1:22987027-23017027 GCA_023376005.1 Doryteuthis pealeii
AAACCCGAGGGCAAACAAAAGGATTTGACCCAACACTAAGGAACACCAAGGAACAACAAAAGAATTATACCCAAACTAACGGAAACACGAGGGACTTCACAAAAGGATTCTCACCCAAACACTAGGACACCGAGGACAAACAAAAGGATTCTACCCAACAAAGGAACACCGGGGACAACAAAAAGATTCTACCCAACACTAGGACACCGAGGGACAGCAAAAGGATTTCTACCCAACACTAAGAACACCGAGGGACAACAAAAGGATTCTACCCAACTAAGGGAACACCGAGGGACAACAAAAGGATTCTACCCAACACTAAGGAACACCGAGGTACAACAAAGGATTCCACCCACACTAGAACACCGAGGGACAACAAAAGGATTCTACCCAACACTAAGGAACCACGAGGGACTCAAAAGGATTCTACACAACACTAAGAACACGAGGGCAACAAAGGATCCACCCAACACTAAAGTGAAACCCGAGGGACAACAAAAGGATTCTACCCAACACTAAGGAACACCGAGGGACAACAAAAAAGGATTCTACCCAACATAAGAAACCGAGGACAACAAAAGATCTCCCAACACTAAGCGAAAACACCGAGGGACAACAAAAGATTCCACCCAACACTAAGAACACCGAGGGACAACAAAGGATTCCACCCCAACAATTAAGGAACACCGAGGACAACAAAAGGAGTCTACCCAACACTAAGAGAACACGAGGACACAAAAGGATTCACCCACCACTAAGGAACACCGAGGGACAACAAAAGGGATCCACCCAACACTAAGGAACCACGTGGACAACCAAAAGGATTTCTACCCACACTAAGACACCAAGGAACAACAAAAGAATTATACCCAACACTAAGAAACACCGAGGCGACAACAAAGGATTCGTACCCAAACACTAAGAAACACGAGGGCAACAAAAGGTTCCACCCAACACTAAGGAACCACCGAGACAACAAAAGATCCACCAACACTAGGTACACCGAGACAACAAGGATTCTACCCAACACTAAGGAACACCAAGAACAACAAAAGAATTTACCCAACACTAAGGAAGACACCGGGGGACAACAAAAGGATTCTACCCAACACTAAGAACACGAGTTGACAACAAAGGTTTACCCAACCTAAGGAACACCGCCAGGGACAACAAAAGGATTCCACCCAACACTAAGAACACCGAGGGACAACAAAAGGATTTACCCAACATAGAACACCAAGGAACAAACAAAAGAATTATACCAACACAAGGAAACACCGAGGGACAAACAAAAAGGATTTCCACCAACACAAGGACACGAGGACAACAAAAGGATCTACCAACACTTAAGGAACACCGAGGACAACAAAAGGATTCCACCCAACACTAAGGAACACCGAGGACAACAAAAGGATTCTACCAACAGCTAAGGAACAACCGGGACACAAAAAGGATTTCTACCCAACACTAAGGACACCAAGGAACAACAAAAGAATTATACCCAACCACTAAGGAAACCACCGAGGGACAACAAAGAGATCTACCTACAGGTAAGGAAACCGAGGGGACAACAAAATAATCTTCTCTCTCTCTGTCTATCTATCTATCTTACACATTGTAAAAACGAAAATGGAAAAAAACGACAAATGTGAAAAAGATAAATGGAAATTTTTTTCTATGGAAAAATTATAATTAATCAGTGCTGACACGTGTTTCATGATAAAATTATACATATAATCAATCTAAATTAAAATGAAAAACAGCTGACACAATTTTTCTATGAAATATTGGAGCCATCCAATTTAACTCAAGTGGTAGCTGGGATTATTCAAATAACTTTTACGTTTCTTGTTATTTTTCAAAACTTTTTTGAAAAGTTCGAGACTCGAAGATTTAATATAATTCCACTTATTTTTCAACAAGAAAACATTTTAGAAATAAACAGTTAACTATTTAATGACGATCTTGAAAGCCCGTTCACCATGCGCTATAACACGAAGAACGGTCTTGCAACAAGCACTCTGTTCAACAAAACGATTCTACTCAAGGAACACGAGAACAACCAAAGGATTCTACCCAACACTAAGGAACACTGAGGGACAACAAAAGATTCTACCCAACACTAAAGGAAACACTGAGGACAACAAAAGGATTCTATCCCAACACTAAGGAACACTGAGGGGCACAACAAAGGATTCTACCCAAACACTTAAGAAACACACGGGGACAACAAAAGATTCTACCCACATAGGAACACCGAGGGGACACAAAAGGGATTCTACCCAACACAAGGAACACGAGGACAACAAAAAGAAACTTTTTAGAATTAAAAAAAAAAAACAAACAAAAAATTCCAGTTTACGACGTGAGAGTTTTCGTTTTTATGTCAGCCGTTTTTCGTTTCGCATTGTTCTTTTTGAATTTCAATCATTGCGCTCTTGAGGATGACGTTAGGTTTACACAATGTTTCTATTATTATTTATTAATTTAAATAAACTTAATTGAATGCATATATGTAATATTTTAATCGTCGGAACACTTGTCAGAATTATTAAATTATATTTCATCCATCAACGATAATTTATTTTGTTCCATTTATTTCTAGTCTATCTATCTATTTGTTGGTAGGTCCAATTTGGGTGTAGTAGTATTTCGGTTAGTAGTTCCGAGTTAGAACAAGGTACCAACATATAAGTCGTATAGTCACAAAGGGTTGTTTATTTCTTTCTAGGCTCGTTGGGTCTTTCAGAGAGAAGAGGAGATGAGAAGAGAGAGAGAGAGAGATGAGAGGAGAGAGGAGAGTTTGTGTGTGTGGGGGGGGGTAAGTGTTAAATCACGTTTATGCGCGCCTATTCGTTGCTACTTTAGACATTTCAGACGAGCTCCCAACAAAACACGTCCGACCTTCTCGGATCGACGAAAGCGAGAGCGAAATTTTTTGACTTCCGTTTGTGTCCTGGCGGTGGGAAGGCACATCCGCTCCACTCAAAACTCAGGAACTTCCGTTTTTATTTAAATTAGTCGGGTCATTGGTTGGTCAATGGCTGGCACCCGTTGAGGTTTACCCTTCCAAGCTTTAACCTTTTTGTTCTTGTTTCTTTTTTTCTCTTCTTCAGAAATCCGATTACTCAACCATAGACCACGCGCTCTAGTAAATCCTATATATATTAATATATATATACTATATATTATATATTATACTATATATGCTTTCACATGGCGCTATGCCTGGGAAAGGAATGAATCCAATTCTCCACTCCAAGCTATGGGTTAATAAGCAGGCGAGCGGGCTCTTTACCATGGATGGTAACCAGTCATAGGAGAAGAATTCAAGATCTATTAAACGTCCGCTTAAGAAATTGACCTTGTCACATCCTGTCGTGCGGAGGATCAGTAATTAATGATCATACGAACTCAAGCATTTTTATCCGAATATAAAAGCAGCTACAGAAATGTGCGTCTTATACAATAATTTTCTGTAATCTTATCCCACTTTCCCCTATTTGCAAATCGTACGTGACATCCTAATCAATAGTTTAAGGTTCATTGCCATAAGAAAGAGATACTACACTTTCATCCTAAAAAAATTTGAGGCGAATGAATGGAATAAAATGGGCTCTTTAACAGTAGGAACCAGTCTAGGAGAAGGAAAACTGAATTCAACCATGTTAGACTCTGCTTAAGAAATTGACTTGTGTCCACATCCGCTCGTGCGGAGGGTGGTAATATAGAGAGTGTTGCAAGATGATAACGATGTACAGTTGAAGAACACGGGGAATGATATACAGATTAAACAAAGAAACGAAACGTCTTATATAAAACGACAAGGAAAATGGTTACCCCATCACTTCAATTAAATCTGTTCTAAGCGTTCATTCTCGGCGATCGTTAATATAGATATTCTTTCTGTCTTTCTGTCAATCTGTTAGTATTTATGCTATACCATTTCTAAATAAAAGTAAGGAGCTGATGGTAGTGGCGCTCCACCTCAGACGCCAAAAAACAATCTCCTGGTCTAGCGCTATTGAAAAGGGATAGACTTCCCGGTGATGCTTGGTAGGTATATGTTACAATCAAATATTTGTTGTTTTTTTTTATCACGCGAGGATTTAACCAACAAGGTTTGGTATATTAAAAATATTATATATATATTATATATATATATATATATATATATATATTTAGTAAGTAAGTAAAGTCGGCGGGGCGGCCTAAAGTCCGGTACAGCCAGTGAGCGAGGAGTCTATCCCTTTTCCAATAGCGTAGACAAGGAGATTGTTTTTGGCGTCTGAGGTGGAGCGCACACTACCATCAGCTCCTTACTTTTATTAAAATTTGTTTATAGCATTAAATACTAACAGATTGACAGAAAGACCAGAAAGATATATCTATATTAACGCATCGCCGAGAATGAAACGGCTGTAGACAGAATTTTATTGAAAGTGAATGGTAACCATTTCCTTGTCGTTTTATATAAGACGTTTACGTTTCTTTTGTTTAATGCTGTAATATCAATCCCCGTGTTCTTCAACTGTACGATCGTTATCATCTGCCAACACTCTCTATATTTACCAACCCTCGCCACGAGCAGGATGTGAACAAGGTCAATTTCTTAAGCAGAGGTCTAACAGGTTTTGAATTCAGTTTCCTTCTCCTAGCTGGGTACTAGCCTGGTTAAAGAGCCATTTTATTCCATT
The DNA here is from genome assembly GCA_023376005.1 of Doryteuthis pealeii. Classification (NCBI taxonomy): domain Eukaryota; kingdom Metazoa; phylum Mollusca; class Cephalopoda; order Myopsida; family Loliginidae; genus Doryteuthis; species Doryteuthis pealeii. Next base: position 22,991,725 of record CM042153.1, read on the forward strand.
CCTTTGCCTCATTTTTTTAGGTGAAAGTGTAGCTATCTCTTTTTCTTATGGCAATGGAAAACTTTAACTCTTGGATTAGGATGTCACGTACATGACTAGGGAGGTGGGATAAGATTACAGAAAAAATTAATAGTATAAGACGCACATTTCTGTAAAGTGCTTTTATATTCGGATAAAATGCCTTGATTAGTTATGATATATTATAATTCTGATCCCTCCGCTACGAGCAGATGTGACACAGTCATTTCTTAGCGGAAGTTTAATAGATTTGAATTCCTTCTCTAGAACTGGTATATCCATGGTTTAAAGAGCCCGACTCTTGCCTGTATTTACCATAGTTGGAGGAGAATGGTTCATACCTTTCCCAAGGGCATTAGCGCCATGTTGAAAATGCATTAATATATAATATATATTTATATATATATAGGATTATAGAGGCGCGTTGGTCTAATGGTTAGAGTAATCGGATTTCTGAAGAAAGAGAAAAAAAACAAGAACAAAGAGGGTTAAGCTTGAAGGTAAACACTCAAGGGTGCCAGCATTGACCAACAATGACCCCGAAACTAAGATTTAAAAATAAAAACGGAAGTTCCTGGTTTGAGTGGAAGCGGATGTACCTTCCCCAAGCCAGCACCACAAACCGGAGTAAAGAAAATCGCTTCGCTTGTGGATTCCGAGAAGGGTCGACGTGTTTGTTGGGCTCCGTTCGTGACATGTCTAAGTAGCAACGAATAGCGCGCATAAACGTGATTTAACAGGCTTACCCCCCCCCCACACACACACTCTCTCTCTCTCTCTCTCTCTCTCTCCTCTCTCTCTTCTCTCTCGCTCTTCTCTGAAAAAGAACCCACGAGCCTAGAAAGAAATTAAACAACCCCTTTGTGGACTATACGCTTTATTTATGTTGGTACTTTGTTCTAACTACGGCAACTACTAACGAATACTACTACAACCAAATTGGACCCTACCAAAACAAATAGATAGATAGATAATAAATGGAAAAACATAATATGTTTGTATGGATTGAAATATAATTTAATAAATTCTGACAAGTGTTCCGACGATAAAATATTACATATTAATGCAATTCAATTAAGTTTATTAAAATTAAAATAAAATAATAATAGAAAGCATTGTGTAAACCTAACGTCATCCTCAGAGCGCAATGATTTGAAATTTCAAAAGAAATGGAAACGAAAAACGGCTGACAAAAAAAATATCCGAAAACTCTCACGTCGTAAACTGGAATTTTTTGTTTGTTTTTTTTTTTATTCTAAAAACGTTCTTTTTGTTGTCCCTCGGTGTTCCTTAGTGTTGGGTAGAATCCTTTTGTTGTCCCCTCGTGTTCCTTATGTGGGTAGAATCCTTTGGTGTCCCCTCGGTGTTCTTAGTGTTGGTAATCCTTTTGTGTCCCTCAGTGTCCTTAGGTTGGGTAGATCCTTTTGTTGTCCCTCAGTGTTCCTTAGTGTTTGGGTAGAATCGCTTTTTGTTGTCCCTCAGTTTTCCTTAGTGTTGGGTAGGAATCCCTTTGGTTGTTCCTCGGTGTTCCTTGAGTAGAATTCGTTTTGTTGAAACGAGGCTTGGTTGCAGACCCGTTCTTCCGTGTCTAATACGCGCAGGTGAACGGCTTTCAAGATCGTCGATTAAATAGTTAACTAGTTTATTCTAAAAATGTTCTTGGTTGAAAAATAATGTGGAATTATTATTAAATCTCGAGTCTCGAAACTTTTCAAAAGTTTGATGTTAAAGAAACGTAAAAGTTATTTGAATAATCCAGCTACTAAACTTGAGTATTTAAATTGGATGGCTCCACATATTTCCATAAGAAATTGTGTCAGCTGTTTTTCAGTTTAATTAGATTGCATTATATGTAAATTTTCATCGAACACGTGGTCAGCACTGATTAAATTATATTTTGTCCATAGAAAAAAAATTTTCCATGTTTATTCTTTTTCAACATTTGTCGGATTTATTTCCATTTTCTTTTTTACAAATGTTGTAGATAGATAGATAGACAGAGAGAGAGATAGATTATTTGTTGTCCCTCGGGTTTTCCTTACTGTTAGGTAAGAAGATCCTTTTGTTGTCCCTCGTGTTCCTTAGTGTTGGGTATAATCTTTTGTTGGGTCCTTGGTGTTCCTTAGTGTTGGGTAGAATCCTTTTGTTGTCCTCGGTGTGCGCTTAGTGTTGGGTAGAGCCTTTGTTGTCCCTCGGTGTTCCTTAGTTGTTGGGTGGAATTCCTTTTGTTGTCCCTCGTGTTCCTTAGTGTTGGGTGAATCCTTTTGTTGTCCCTCGTCCTTTGGGTGTGTTGTCCCTCGGTGTTCCTTAGTGTTTGGTATAATTCTTTTGTTTTCCTTGGTGTTCCTAGTGTTGGGTAGAATCCTTTTGTTGTCCCTCGGTGTTCCTTAGTGTTGGTGGAATCCTTTTGTTGTCCTCGGTGTTTCCTTAGTGTTGGGTAGAATCCTTTTGTTTGTCCTCGGTGTTCCTTGTGTTGGGGTGAGAATTCCTTTTGTTGTCCCTCGGTGTTCCTTGTGTTGGGTATATTGTGTTCCTTTGGTGTTCATTAGTGTAAGGGTGATCCTTTTGTCCCTCGGTGTTCCTTTAGTGTTGGGTAGAATCCTTTTGTTGTCCCTCGGTGTTCCTTAGTGTTGGGTGAATCCTTTTGTTGTCCTCGGTGTTCCTTAGTGTTGGGTAGAATCCTTTTTGTTTGTCCCTCGTGTTCCTTAGTGTGGTTTATCTTTTGTTGTTCGGTGTGTTCCTTATGTTGGTAGAATCCTTTGTTGTCCCTCGGTTCTTATTGGGTGGAATCCTTGTTTGTCCCTCGGGTTCCTTAGTGTTGGGTTTGAATCTTTTTGTTGTCCTCGGTGTTCCTTAGTGTTGGGTAGAATCCCTTTTGTTTTGTCCTCGGTGTTCCTTAGTGTTGGGTGAAATCCTTTTTGTTGTCCCTCGGTGTTCCTTAGTGATTGGGTGAAATCCTTTTGTGGTGTTCCTTAGTGTCTGGTAGATCCTTTTGTTTCCCTCGGTGTTGTGTTGGTAGAATCCTTTTTTGTCCCTCGGTGTTCCTTAGTGTTGGGTAAGAATCCTTTTGTTGTCCTCGGCGTTCCTTAGTGTTGTGGAATCCTTTGGTTGTCCCTCGGGTTCCCTTAGTGTTGGGTAGAATCCTTTTATGTCCCTCGGTGTTCCTTAGTGTTGGGTAGAATCCTTTGTTGTCCTCGGTGTTCCTTAGTGTTGGGTGAATCCTTTGTTGTCCCTCGGTGTTCCTTAGTGTTCGGGTAGAATCCTTTTGTTGTCCCTCGTGTTTCCTTAAGTGTGGGTAGAATCCTTTTGCTGTCCCTCGGTGTTCCTTAGTGTTGGGTAGAATCCTTTTGTTGTCCCTCGGTGTTTCCTTAGTGTTGGGTAGAATCCTTTTGTTGTCCCTCGGTGTTCCTTAGTGTTGGGTAGAATCCTTTTGTTGTCCCTCGGTGTTCCTTAGTGTGGGTATAATTCTTTTGTTGTTCCTTGGTGTTCCTTAGTGTTGGGTAGAATCCTTTTGTTGTCCCTCGGTGTTCCTTAGTGTTGGGTAGAATCCTTTTGTTGTCCCTCGGTGTTCCTTAGTGTTGGGTAGAATCCTTTTGTGTCCTCGGTGTTCCTTAGTGTTGGGTAGAATCCTTTTGTTGTCCCTCGGTGTTCCTTAGTGTTGGGGTAGAATCCTTTTGTTGTCCCTCGGTGTTCCTTAGTGTTGGGTAGAATCCTTTTGTGTCCCTCGGTGTTCCTTAGTGTTGGGTAGAATCCTTTTGTTGTCCCTCGGTGTTCCTTAGTGTTGGGTAGAATCCTTTTGTTGTCCCTCGGTGTTCCTTAGTGTTGGGTAGAATCCTTTTGTTGTCCCTCGGTGTTCCTTAGTGTTGGGTAGAATCTTTTGTTGTCCCTCGGTGTTCCTTAGTGTTGGGTGAATCCTTTTGTTGTCCCTCGGTGTTCCTGGGTAGTAGTTGGGTAGAATCCTTTTGTTGTCCCTCGGTGTTCCTTAGTGTTGGGTAGAATGTCCTTAGTGTTGGTAGAATCCTTTTGTTGTCCCTCGGTGTTCCTTAGTGTTGGGTAGAATCCTTTTGTTGTCCCCGGTGTTCCTTAGTGTGGGTTGTTCCTTTGTGTCCTTAGTGTTGGGTAGAATCCTTTTGTTGTCCCCCCGGTGTTCCTTAGTGTTGGTAGAATCCTTTTGTTGTCCCTCGGTGTTCCTTAGTGTTGGGTAGAATCCTTTTGTTGTCCCTCGGTGTTCCTTAGTGTTGGGTAGCTCGGTGTTCCTTAGTGTTGGGTAGAATCCTTTGTTGTCCCTCGGTGTTCCTTAGTGTTGGGTAGAATCCTTTTGTTGTCCCTCGGTTTCCTTAGTGTTGGGTAGAATCCTTTGTTGTCCCTCGTTCCTTATGTTGGTAGAATCCTTTGTGTTCCCTCGGTGTTCCTTAGTTGGGTAGAATGCTTTTGTTGTCCCTCGGTGTTCCTTAGTGTTGGGTAGAATCCTTTGGTTGTCCCTCGGTGTTCCTTAGTGTTGGGTTGAATCCTTTTGTTGTCCTCGGTTGTTCCTTAGTGTTGGGTAGAATCCTTTTTTTGTCCCCGGTGTTCCTTAGTGTTGGGTAGAATCCTTTTGTTGTCCCTCGGTGTTCCTAGAATCCTTTTGTTGTCCCCTCGGTGTTCCTTAGTGTTGGGTAGAATCCTTTTGTTGTCCCTCGGTGTTCCTTAGTGTTTAGAATCCTTTTTTGTCCCTCGGTGTTCCCTTAGAATCCTTTTGTTGTCCCTCGTGTTCTTAGTGTTGGGGTAGAATCCTTTGTTGTCCCTCGGTGTTCCTTAGTGTTGGGTTAGAATCCTTTTGTTGTCCCTCGGTGTTCCTTAGTGTTGTTTGGGTAGAATCCTTTTTTTGTCCCTCGGTGTTCCTTAGTGTTGGTAGAATCCTTTTGTTGTCCCCTCGGGTAGTTCCTTCGAATCCTTTTTGTTGTCCCTCTCTTAGTGTTGGGGTTGGTTGTCCCTCGGTTTCCTTAGTGTTGGGTAGAATCCTTTGTTGTCCCCGGTGTCCTTAGTGTTGGGTAGAATCCTTTTGTTGCCTCGGTGTTCCTTAGTGTTGGTAGAATCGTTTTCCTTAGTGTTGGTAGTGTTTTCCTTCCTTAGTGTTGGGTAGAATCCTTTTGGTCCCTCGGTGTTTCTTTGGTGTTGGGTAGAATCCTTTGTTGTCCCTCGGTGTTCTTTGGTGTTGAGTAGAATCCTTTTGTTGAGCAGAGTCCTTGATTGCAGATCCGTTCATCCGTGTCTAATACGCGCATGTGAACGGCTTTCAAGATCGCCGATTAAATAGTTAACTAACCACGTATTCGAGCTGTTGATTGGCTGAATGTACGCAGAGTCTATAAGTTTAAGTGGCGGACTTCAGCATACCTTATATGTAAAAATATTCCAATAGATAGATAGATAGATAGATAGATAGATAGATATGAATAAAATGGATATGAACAGCATGAATATGAACGGATAAATAAATAGATAGATAGATAGATCAACAGAAAGAAAGAAAGAAAGAAAGAACATATGAACAGAATAGATACATATACAGACTGACAGAATCGCATATAAAGCATATAAGCTGATAGATAGATAGATAGATAGATAGATAGTATCTCAGAAAATATAAATTACGTTCAACATTTGCCGTGCCAAAATTCCTGATAGCAAAGTTGTGGTTGGTGCTATTTTTAATTGGTGCTTTTAGTTGACTTCCAATTTACCATGGTGATTATTAGCGAAGCACTTGTTTACGCGAAATCAAAATCAAAATCAAGAAACCTTTCATTGATCAGTCAGTCTGGTGATAACATAATTCTTCACCAACACCCACCCACCCCTCTCTCTCTCTCTCTCTCTCTCTATCTATCTATCTATATATATTATATATATATTATAATATATATATATATATATATATATATATATATATAACTATAGCGTGGGATTGGTACTTTTCAGCTTTTACTTGAGATTGCTCAATATAAAAAATAGAGCTCTATATATATAATAAAATAAATAATAAATGTTTATTTATTTTTTATTATATTATATTATATTATTATTATATTATATATATATATATATATATATATATATATATATAAATGAATCTCAGTCGATAGAGCGTTCGAATAAGAACCACGGCTCCGGGTTCGATACCGGCCCTCGCTAACACGGCGTATGAGTAGTACAGGGATGGGTGCGGTAAAGTGATAAGCTGATGGTAGTTGTAGCACTCCACCTCAGACGCCAAAACAATCTTCTTTGTCAAACGCTAGTGAGAAGGGGAGAGACTCCCTCGCTGTCTGGCTGATACAGACTTTAGGCCACCCCGACGACTTTACTTTACTTATTATAATGGAGATTCGGTGTCTGTCTGTAAGCGAAACTACATCACTGCTTACGTCACAATACCCTCAGCAATTGCCTAAGTTTATCAATGAGTCTTTAATTTATAGTCAAAATCATTAATACATAGAATAAATCTCATTTATTAACGATGTCTCTATAAGAATCTGAGTTACATTTGCCTCAAAACAGCCAATGTTTTTTGTGCGTTTTAAAATTCTGCAAAGTGTCTTATATATCACTAAGAAATAAAGGCTTACATAATATATGGTATGGTTAATTTGCATACTGGTTTTAACAAAACCGGGTATAATGAATAATTACTTGGTGTTATTGATCTCTAATTCTATTGTTTTATTCTCCAACGTATTAAAATCAATCCAGTGAATGATTTTATATAGAAACCAATTAAAATATAATAATATATAGAATGCGTCAGAAACGGATGGATAACAGATGTATTTCCCATTGAAGTCGGATGTCGGGGATTTATTACCAACTCAACCTCGGCATTTTTGTCTAAACTTGGACTTTCTCTACCAGACAAGAGGAAATACTTAAAAAAGATTCAGGAGAAAGCTCTAACCGCATCAGCGTGGATATGGCAGTCCTATATTGTGACATCAAACCGACAAAGTCTGGTGGTATCGTGAGATACTGCTGGGGCGCTCTGGGTTAGTGGTAATGATGCTTCGGCCCCGAAACTATGCCTGAACCCAGAGTCATCATCTGATGAAGGCTTTGTTGGTTGCAATGCTACTGTGTAAATAGCAGTCATTGTATGAAGATTAATTAAGATAAATGTAATCTTTTTATATATGTTCTTATTTAATTTCGTTAGTCTTTCTAATTTGATATAATTCAAACTTTTAAATGAGTGGCTTGAATTAACATTTTCAAGCGAAAAATCACGTTCATATAAAATGCAAGATATCAAAAATATAATTATCAATTCGAAAATATAAAAGATTTTTTAAAGAGAGAAAAACAGAAAATCTGCAGTCAGTCTTGAATAAGTTGGACATGTTCCAGTCTTTAACTACGATGTATAATGTCCTCAATTTTCACATACACAAGCAATCAAAAAAAAAATTATAAATTAATTTTGTCCTTTTTTTATTTGTTCATTTTGTGAAAAATAAGTGCGGCCATTTTTATTCCCGGACACTTTAACCAATTGAGATATTTTTAAATTTTATTTTATCTTTCCTTTCATTTCTTTTTTTTTTTTTTTGCAACAAGATAAAGTGTCCAACACAGACGTGTATGGACCGAACAATCATCAACAGCATGATAATATTCCATTATTAAAACGTTTGAAATATTTACTTAAGAGCTATTGCAAAAAATTGTTCACTATGTAAAAAGTATAAAATCTTGATGGAAACTCTCACTCTTTTTTTTTTTTTTTTTTTCATTCTTTCCTATTTTTATTTTGTTTGATTGAAACAGATTAGCGTTATCACTTCTGCACACTCATCCCCTCTCTCTATCTTCCCCTACTCTCTCTCTCTCTCTCTCTCTCTCTCTCTCTCTTCTCTCTCTCTCTCTAATTATTTTTCTCCCTTTAGCATGTCCTTTTTCTTCACTTTTATTCCTTGATGATAAAAACGAAATGATCGATTATTTAGCTGAGGTGACGACACTAATAAGAAATTATTATTAACATTCATCTGTATGGGTTATTTAATGCCAAAGCCACCCTTTTAGAAGAACAGTGTGGATACTATTTAACCCATAACCGGGATATTAGGAGGGTCATACATTTCCCAAGAGTATTAGTCCGTCGGTGACGAAGAAAACAAACTGTAATGTTTGTTGATTCTTATGAGAATTCGTCGGATAAGCAACTCCAGATAATCAGGATTTACATCTTTGCATTTTATCTTGGACGATTTGGACGGACTCAATATGGAGGCGCGTGGTGTAATGGTTAGAGTCGTAGGAAATGGACTCGTCGACCCGAGTTCAATTTCTGGACGAAGCTGTTTGCATTTCACATGGCACTAATACCCTTGGGAAAGGTATGAATCCAATTCTCCCTCCAGCTATGGGTAAATAGCAGGGCAGACTGGGCTCTTTAATCATGGCTAGGTAACCAGTCTAGGAGAAGGAAAACTCTGAATTCAAACCTGTTAAACTCCGCTTAAGAAATTGACCTATAGGGGTTGACATCCTTTAAAATCCAACCAACAAACAAACAAACATTACAGTTTGTTTTCTTCGTCACCTTCGGACTAATACTCTTGGGAAATGTATGATCCTCCTCATATCCCGGTTATGGTTAATTAGTATCCCTACTGTTCTTCTAATGCTTTGGCATTAAATAACCCATATAGATGATATGTCATTAAACAAAGAACCCAAACCAATATCTTGAAGAATGAAATTTTCAATTTACAAGATTAATAGAATTAGATAAGTAAACTGAATTTCTACTGAAAGAATGATAATAAATCCATAGAAATGATCGTCGTTGAGTTGAATGAATATTTCAATATTGGTAAAGGGATTTATGACAATGTCGACAGGAATTCGGTCTTTTGTGTTGGACACAATTTAGATTTAAATGGAAAATGATGGTCATAATTGAACGGGTCATTCTTTTGGTTTCTCACGCCGTAAACAACACTATTTCATCTGCCCTAAACAATAACTTTATTTTCTTTTAGATAGACAGACAGACAGACAGATAGATAGATAGATAGATAGAGAGAGAGAGAGAGAGAGAGAGAGAGAGAGAGAGAGAGAGAGATGAAGAGACTTAGATTGAGAGATTCTAACGTACTGAAAAAGATAGACAGATAGATAAATAGATAGATAGATAAGAACAGACCTAGATAGATAGATAGATAGATAGATAGATAGAGAGAGATGAAGAGACTTAGATTGAGAGATTCTAACGTACTGAAAAAGAAAGACAGATAGATAAATAGATAGATAGATAAGAACAGACCTAGATAGATAGATAGATAGATAGATAGATAAAGAGAGAGAGAGAGAGATGAAGAGACTTAGATTGAGAGATTCTAACGTACTGAAACAGATAGATAGATAGATAGATAGATAAAGAGAGAGAGAGAGAGAGAGAGAGAGAGAGAGAGATGAAGAGACTTAGATTGAGAGATTCTAACGTACTGAAACAGATAGACAGATAGATAGATAGATATATAAGAACAGACCTAGATAGATAGATAGATAGATAGATAGATAGGGAGAGACTAACGAACTGTAATAGATTGTCCTGGGCGAGGTTTTTGCATTTCCCATAGCGCTAATACATTTGGGAAAGGTATGCATCCAATTACTCTCCCTCCAGCTATGGGTAAATAGTAGGGCAGACTAGGATCATTAACCTTGGCTTGGTAACCAGTCTAGGAGAAAAGAAACTCTGAAATTAAACATGTTAAACTCCGCTTAAAAAATTAACCTTGTTTCACATCCTGTTCGTGCGGAAGGGCTTTGGTAAATATGTATAATAATAAAACTATGATTTCAAAATAGTTTATTTCATTGACTTTCACTAAACTCTTTCTATGGGCGGAGGAATTTCGTTGTAAGATAATTCTTATATATATATATATATATATATATATATATATATATATATATATATGTGTGTGTGTGTGTGTGTGTGTGTGTGTGTGTGTGTGCTTATTTTGTGATTGGATAGTTATTGGTATCAATAGTTTAATGTGTTTCACTTTGATGGGGAAAAGATCTAGTTTTAGATCTAGAAAAAAAAGACGATTTCGCAAGAAAGATGTGGACTACGCTGATGATCCTCCGCTTCCCGCTAATTTACACACAGAAGCCAAAATTCTGCTTTATGGCATATAGGAGTTGAGCCACTGAAATTAGAATATCAGTTCACATATCTAGGTAGGAATATCTCATCTATGGAAAACGATGTTGATATTTGCTTAGGAAATTCATGGACTGAGCTATAAACAGATTATCGATCATATGGAAATATCATCTCTCTGATAAAATAAAGCGACAATTCTTCCAATATGTAGCTGTTCTAGTGCTATTGTATGGCTGCACCACTTTTTGTGTAAATATGGTATAATATCGATAAATAACAGCACCGACTGGTTTCCTTAGCCTTGGTAACGTAATTTGTTTGGGATAAGAATTCAACTCCCCACGGGTCTAAGTAGTGTACAGGGAAACAGCAAATTATTTTTATTGTACATTTTTGATTCCTAGTGATTCTTACCGGGTGCCCTATACTTGAACCTTGAGTCGAATCTAAGCCACACGCTATTTTAATAGAACGCATCGCATCCTGTAATGGTTAGCGATTTTGTCTAGTAAGTCCGTGTTAGTGAGTTTAATTCTCACTAGACGCTCAATAGTCATGACCTTGTGGCAAACTAACTTAAAGTTAGTAAATGACAACTTTTGTAGCTCTTCATTCTAACCAACCTTCAATATACAGTTCATATATATTTACCCAGCCCCTTCGGACGAGCAGGACGTGACACAAGGTCTATTTCTAAACGAATTTAACAAGTTTGACTTTAGAGCTTTTCTTTTCTAGACCAGTTGCTATACCAAGGTTAAAGAGCCCTGTCAGCCCTACTATTTACCCATAACTGGAGGGAGAATAGTTGGATTAAAACCTTACCCAAGGGTAATAGCGCTATGTGAAATGCTTCAAGTCACGTCCAGGATTTGAACCCGTGTCATTGTTTCCATTTCCTATGACAATAACCATTACACACCGAGCGCCTATACAATTCTTTAAAAAAATATTTTGCGTGGATTTCACATTTACTCAGTGTAAATTATCTATGAGCGGAAAGTGGTCGTTATGTAAAATCGTTATAAAAACAGTTTGTTAGCTGCTCAAATAAAATAAAAGTATATTGGTACCTTGGCTTATAAGTGTAATTTGTTTCACTCGTAACTCAATTTCCTCGTATATCAAATCAGTTTTCTCCATTGAAATAAACTGAAATGCTATTGATCCATTCCAGCCCTCTCAGTGGTATCTTGACTTACGAGTTTACTTTATTCCACTCATAATTCAATTTCCTCGTATATCAAATCAGTTTTCCTCATTGAAATAAACTGAAATGCTATTAATCCATTCCAGCCCTCCCAGTGGTATTTTGACTTACGGGTTTAATTTAATACGCTCATAATTCAATTTCCTCGTATATCAAATCAGTTTTCCCCACTGAAATAAACTGAAATGCCATTAATCTGTTTCAGACCCCTCCAAAAACATCCTAATTTTCATACTTTTTTTTTTTTGTTAAATAAGAAAATCGCTCTGTATTGTATAAAACATAATAAAATAGAATATAATGAATTGTGTGCTGTAATATGTTTTAATGTTTATTTCTTTATAAACGATGTTTTTCTTTGGCGTAATAAATTTTGAAAACTTAAATGTATTGTTGTAGAGTAGCTAGCACCCCTTTAGCACTCTATCTGATGGCCTGGCTCATAGACTTAAATAGTCTACAATTAAGGACTTCAACAGTGGATTAATAAGCTGATTAATATTCGGACTGATCTTACTTTGTTTTGGCTATACCGCATTTGACCCTCCTCTATTTCTTCCAAGTTGTCTTGATAATTGTTTTGTAACTAATTGTTCTGTGTTTTGTATGTATCCGTTAGCACTGGATACTGGTGCTGAATAAATATATTAAGCACTCAGTTCTTCTGTGTATCATTTCGCCTCGACGATACAACATGTAAGTAAATTTATTAACATAAGCGTATCTGAAGCAGCTCGCCCGTACCTAAAATGTTAGCTCTCAGCACGAAGCAAACAATCGACCGACTGATAGCTCGTAACTCTGCAGTCCTGTTGGCTGGAGCTTTAGAATACACCGACTACCCCTCTGCAGAGGGGTAAGACCCCCCCCCCTCATGGAGCCACTTGTTGACCGTGGGTGGCGACCCATGGTGCTTAAGGGTGGAGGCCAGGTGACTAAGCAGTACAACAGTCAACTTTGGCAGTTACTTAGGCTAGATGGGCGGTCGGAGAGGCCCCCGCGATCAATCGACTGCTCACGTCTAGCCCTAGCATCTATATGATTGTCACAACCCTATTGTTCTCATGGCAAGCCCCAACCCTTTTTGACATATATGTGCTAGAAGGCGGTGGCTGGGGGTCTTCATTTCCTGAGTATGATGCTAAGCTCTGATGGTGAAGTTCCAGTTCTGGAGCTCGAGAAATATGGAGAATCCCTTGATCCCCATTACTCCCAGGTTCACGCTGACACGGAGTGGTAGTACCTGTTAGAGTCCCATCTATGGGTTAAATTGAAAACATGTTTTTATAGAAAGATTAAAGAATGCATTTATTTGAAAAACTAAATTATTTTCATTAAATAACCCACCGATGTTGATATGTCGTAAAACAAAACAAACAAGTCTCGCAACTCGGAAAACTCGAAAGCTGAAACACTCATTAGTCAAGTTATATCTGTACTTTTTCATCCTTGGGCTGACTTCAGTAAGTCTACAGCACTCAAGTACTTCACTATTGTTTATAAATAAAGTTATCAAGTTTTACAAAAAAAAAGAAAAAAAGAAAGAAAAAAAAAAGAAAAAAAGAAAAACGAGAAGCTATATTACATTTTGTTATTCACCCAAAAGCACTTGTCGGTATTCTCAAACATTAAAATTTGTTTTCTAAGTCAAACCAGGAGAAATGTTTGGAGAGCTGTTCACAAACATGACAAGACGCTGTCACGTGTAAATGCCGTGTGCAGAGGGCGACACAGAAATCGAATGCAGATTTTTTTTTTTTCATTCGAAGTGAATTTGAAATTACGCAGAATTTAATTTGGCTTCTGAAGATAATTCTGCCATGGACTTTGTCATGACGCCAGCAACTTTATTGTTACGATATGTAAATATGTAAAAGGAATGACTTACCGGTAAAAATATTGGATTGGTCTCAATATTTAGTTGGTACAAGTATTACTCGGATAAGTCAGCGTTATAACACATATAATGGGCTCAATACGTAAGTAGAACGGATTTATTATTATAGTGTGTACAGAAATAAGCTACACGAGTTTCACCATAAGGATCTTCAGGGTTAAACCCACTGAATTAATCAAGATATTGATTAATCACAGCTAACTGCAGGAGTTCATGTTGTAATCATATATATATTATATTATATATATATATATATATATATATATATATATGTGTGTGTGTGTGTGTGTGTGTGTGTGTGTTGTATACTCTTCTTTACTTTCTTACTTCTATTTTTCTTCTGATCATCTTTGGTATCTTATGTTCTTCTTCCAGCGTCTGGGCCTAGTCTTGGGGACTTCGCGTTTGGTCTTCTAGGTCAGTCTTGTTGCCAAGACATTCATCAACCACAAAACCATATTATTTATTCAAACTTTTATTTCTTAACTAAATATATTTCTCTAACTAATCACAGCGCGCGTGAGCAGTGATTGACAATAATCTATTCATAGATTATGTAACACACACACACACACATATTATATATATATATATATATATATATATATATATATAGAGAGAGAGAGAGAGAGAGAGAGAGAGAGATTTAGTTGAGGATTGTTTTTAAAATTGTCCCCATCAGAAGCTATGAAGTTTCTAATGTTTCCATATGTAACCAGACATACAGAACTGAAATAGACAAGACAAGAGAAGATTTGATTCGCTGTCTGGTTGGTTGGTTTGTTGGTTGCTTTTACAGCATGTCAACCCTTGTTGGGTTATTTTATCCCGAAGACGTTTTGTTTTATTCATTCTTCATGCGTACTCAATTTTTTTGGAAGTAGCACCCGAAAAAGCAATTGTATGGCCACTTACACACTATCACAAAAACTATCCAAATAAGACGAACAAAACATGACAGACACTGCCGGAGAAGCAAGGACGAACTCATAAGTGACGTTCTCATGTGGACACCTTGAACCACCATTGTCAGCCGACCAGCAAAAACAAAAAATACTCGTATCCACTCCGTATGGATACTAGATACCGTTCGGAAGGAAGACTTGCAAGGAGTGATGACCGATAGGGACGGATGGTGAGAGAGAGTCATGGGAATCCGTTGTTTGATTAGTGCTTTTCGATCTACGGCATTTCAACACTCTTTCGCGTCATTGAACCAAGTCATTTTTGATAAACAAAGGACCAACAGTACCTGTTTTGCTTAAGTGGTTACCCAATTAAGTTTTGAACAGGCTCTTTACTATCTTAACTTTGGTGATCTAGCGCGAACCGGTGCTTTCAGCCTGACTTGAGCGTAATGTGCGAATCCGTGCTGTCAGCACAACCTGATGATGATGATGATGATTATGATGATGATGATAAATATATATATTAATACTCTTGTTCCTTAATCTTCAACTGTTATAATCTGGCAACACCCTCTGGTTAAAAATGAGACCGTCCAAATCGTCCAAGATAAAATTAAAAAAATGTAAATCTTGATTATCTGGTATTGCTTTCTTATTTCTTATGAGTGTCGTCATCGTTAAATAATGGATCATTCCGTTTTTATTATAAAAAAAGAAGGGGAAGAAAAAGGACACGCTGCACAGAAAAAATATAATTCGAAAAGAAAGAAAGAAAGAAAGAAAGAAAGAAAGAAAGGGGAATGATATAGAGAGAGTTGAGTGCGCTAATTTGTTTCTGTCGAACATAATGAAAAGAAGGGAAGAAAGAAAACAAAAAGAGCGAGAGAGAGTTAAATCAAGATTATTATACTTTTTACATATTGAACTATTTTAGTAATAACTCTTAAATAAACATATCAGACGTTGTAATAATTGAATTATCATACTGTGGTATATTCACAGGTTCTGCTAATAAATAATTCAATCTTGATACTACTGTTAACAGCATACACCTTCGCTCCATTCTTCGCTAAACGAGAATATCTCGGTCTCACGTTTGCTACCTCATGTACACGTGATGAGCCTAAGTCTAAAACTTAAACGTAACCAAAAGCTATAGAAAAAATTACAAATATCCAAAATCTCACTGAACAGAAAGCCCGCCCTGTCGGCTGGGGCGTTAGAATGCACCGATTGCACCTCTGCAGAGGAGTAAGACTCCCCCAATGGGACCACCTGTTGGCCGTGGGTGGCGACCCGGGATGCTTAAGGATAGAGCCCAGGTGGATGAGCAGTTCATGACATGCAATACTCCACTTTGGCCCTATCTTGGGCTAGACGGGCGGTCGGAGAGGCGCCCTCCAATCAATCGGCTGGTCACGTCAAGCCCTAGCACCTATATGATTTTTCCCAACGCTATTGCCCTTATGGCAAGCCCCAACCCCTTTTTATCATATGGATGCTAGAAGGCGGTGGCTGCGGGTCTACATGTCCTGGGAATGACGTTAAACTTTATCTGATGGTGAGGTTCCAGTTTTGGAGGTTTGGGGAATGTGGAGCACCCCTTCATCACCATTGCTCCCTGATCCACTCTGACCCGGAGTGGTAGTACCTGTTAGGGTCCCATCTATGGGTTAAATAGAAAAATGTATTTATAAAAAAATTGTATTATCCATTAAGAATTGATGTATTTCAAAACTTTATCGGCATTAAATAACCCACTGAGGTTGATATGCTGTAAAACAAAACAAACCAAACCAAACCAAACCAATGAACAGAAAGCATCTCAGATATATATATTTACCAACCCCTCCGCACGAGCAGGATATGACACAAGGTCAATTTCTGAAGTAAAGTTTTTCTTCTCCTACACTGGTTATCTAGCCATGATTAAAGAACCCCGTCTGTCCTACGATTTACCTATAGCTGGAGGGAAAGTAGTTGGATGCAAACTTTTCCCAAGGGTGTTATTGCTATATGAAATGTGCACAGCCTCGTCCAGGATTTGAACTTGGGTTGACGAGTCCATCTTCTATGACTCCAACGAGCATCTCAGATATAAAAAAAAAAAAGATTTTTCACCGGATTTCACAGAAAAAGAAATTACATGTAAATTGGGTCATTAAAAATGATTAATGACAGTTGAAAATCGCTGGAGGAAGAAATTAGATATAATCTTTATAGAGAATTTGAACAAAATTCAGACAAGACAAAAAAATCAATAAAGACGACATAGGCTGTGGTTTTAAGCGAAATATATTTAAGAGAAAGACTGCTACATAAATATAGTTTACCTGTCTATTTGTGTATTTTCTTACCCACCCCCTCCTCCATGCACATTTTCTTCTATGATCGTATATATATATATATATATATATATATATATATATATATATATATATATTATATATGAGGAAGAATGATAAAGAAAAGAAAGAACAGAATGGATAATAAAAGATGAATTTGATGAATGTCACTTACACATGTGTTTCGGTCAGTTCATCTCTGTGTACACGGTTCAAACTATTATTATTATTTCATTTCATTTGTTTATTTAATGATAATAATAGTTTGAACCGTGTACACAGAGATGAACTGACCGAAACACATGTGTAAGTGATATTGATTAAATTCATCTTTTATTATCCATTCTGTTCTTTCTTTTCTTTATTCATTCTTCCTTATGTTGTCGGATTCATTTCCAATTCCATTTTTACATATATATATATATATATATATATATATATATATATATATAAACCACAATATATATATATATATATATATATATATATATATATATATATATATTATTTTTTATGTTGGTCGATCAAGAATGGTAGGGCCAAAAAGGAGTAAAGATTAAAATTTCATACAAAAGCAATTTTATTCTTTACTCTTTTTTGGCCCTGCCGTTCTTGATCCCACCAACACACACACACACCACACACACACACACACACGCACACACACACACACACACACACATATATATTATATATATATATATATATATATGTATATATATAAAGCTAAACCTAATGAGTCAGATATATCTACTAATGGTTTCGCTTAGTAGTTCATCAGGGCAAGAATCTGACTAATGAGACTTGGCACAATCGTACTTTTATTTTAAAAAACTAGTCCCACCGTGTGTCCAAACAAATTAACATAAAAACAAATAAACCAATAAAGAATTAAATAAATAAAAGAAACAATAAAAAAAGGGAAAATAAAAATAAATTTATTTGTATTTTTTATTTCTTATTACCCATTCATTTAATTTTCCTATCTCTATCTTTTTCCTATTATACGTCCTACCCCCCCACACACACATCCATTTCATTACTCGCAAACATATATTCTATCGTCACTACCCCCCCCCTCCAATAAATGAAAACCCAGCATGCCGACGACAACCCGTATTCTTGCTTTTTATTGTAGCGTAAGGGTTTACTAAGATTAGTATATATATTATAATATTATATATATATATATATATATATATATATATATATATATATATAATCTGTGTCAAAAAAGTATCAAGATTTTTTGTACTTTTTGACTCACCTTGTATTCTGAAAATAAATAACGTTCCATTTTTTTTTCAGAATATAAGGTGTCAAAAAAGTACCAAATTTAAAGCTGTATTTACCAAGATAAAAATGAAGAATGAATGGAACGTTGTTTTGGTTTTTTTTTTCATTATATAAGGTGTGTCAAAAAGTACAAAAATCTTGATACTTTTTTGAGACCTATATATATATATATATATATATATATATATTATATATATGTGTGTGTGTGTGTGTGTGTGTGTGTGTGTGTGTGTGTGTGTGTTATCGTTGTGGAGTCCGCGTATGTTTCTTTGTTGGTATATTTGATGAGTCTAATTTTCAATGTACCTATTATATATACTAGTACAAAATAGAAAACGCCCCCGGGCGATCTAAAAATAGATTTTTGAAACATATTGCCTGAGGGGTGGGAGTAAAAAAATTCAATGTCGGCGAGTTTGTACCCTAAGTAAGTAAAATCATCAAATTCATTAAAGGATTAAAAAATAAAACAATTTGAAATGTGTGTGTTTAGAGTGGACCTGGTAGTAATGTCAATGAAGGGATACTCCACACTCCACTAAAAAAATAATAAAAAGTAAATGAACAGACACACAAACATAAACGCACACACACACACTTACACACACACACAAACACACACAAACACACGCATAAACAAGCACCCCCTCCCACACACACACACACAGAGAATTTGGAAGACATGAGACAGAACAAATGAACAGCCACTAGCAACAACTTCAGTTCTAGTAATCTTCTGCAGAAGGGATTTTTTATCCCGAAATATTAAGAATTAAGAATAAATCACAGGTTAGCAAACAACACCACAGTTACCTTCTTTTTTTCTTTACACTTGCATTGTGATAGCCTTCAAAACCAACCAACAAACCAATATATATATATATATATATATATATTATATATATATATACTTTCAAAAGAAAGAAAAACTTCACGTGTATCAATAAACTGTTAGAAATAATTTTCATTAACTTCGAATAGTTTGTAGGTAAAATATCTGTTTGGTTTGATTTTAGAAATTGGTAGAAATAATTTTCATTAACTTCATGTGTATTAATAAACTGGTAGAACTAATTTTTATGCTAGATTTTTCATTAACTTCATATATATTGATAAACCGGCAGAAATAATTTCATTAACTTTCATGTGTATTAATAAACTGGTAGAAATAATTTTTATGCTAGATTTTTCATTAACTTCATGTATATTGATAAACCGGTAGAAATGATTTTCATTAACTTTCAAACAAATCTATTTGACCCATAGATAAGGCCTTAACAGGTACTACCACTCTGGTTTAGAGTGGACGTGGGAGTAATATCAATGAAGGGGTACTCCACACTCCCCTGAACTCCAAGACACTAAATTAGTAGAAATATGTTTATGTTATAATTTTCATTAACTTCATGCTTATCAACAAACTGGTAGAAATAATTTTCTTTTGTATTTTCTTTGTCTATCAAAAAATTAGAAGAAATAACTTCATGTGTATTAATAAACTGGTGGTTGACTTTCATCTACCAACTTCTAACCAGCCCTGTCGACTGGGGCTTGAGAATACACCGACTGCACCTCTGCAGAAGGGTAAGACTCCCCCAAGGGGGCCACCTGTTGGCCGTGGGTGGCGACCCGTGATGCTTAAGAACGGAAGTCAGATGACTGAGCAGTCCATGACATGCAACACTCCACTTTAGCCCTTACTTGGGCTAGACGGGCGGTCGGAGAGGCCCCCTCCGATCAATCGGCTGGTCACATCAACTCCTAGCATCTATAAGATTGTCCCGATCCTATTGTCGTTATGCCAAGCCCCAACCCCTTTTTATCATATGGGTGCTATAAGGCGGTTGCTGAGGATCTCCATGTCCTGGGAATGACGTTAAACTCTATCTGATAGTGAGGTTCCAGTTCTGGAGGTCTATGGAATGTGGAGCACCTCTTCATCACCATTACTCCCATGTCTACTCTGACTATGAGTGGTAGTACCTGTTAGGGTTCCACCTATGGGTTAAATAGAAAAATGTGCATTATCGGCTTTAAATGACCCACCGAGGTTGATATGCCGTAAAACAAACCAAACCAAACCACCTTCTAACACCTATAAAAAGGGTTGGCTGTTTACCATAAGAGCAGAGTGTTAAGATCCCCTCCCTCAATGGGAACACCTGTTGGCTGTGGGTGGTGACAGGGTAGTATTCACTTAAATATTCCTTTAAATGTTTAATGACTTTTAGCACACGCTGTATGTACAGACGCATACTGGTGTAATAATCCATTAGTATTGCTTCATTACTTTCTCAATGATATTCTCTTAGTTCGATAGACCGAAACGATCTCCCTGAAGCGCTCCACAGATTTTCATTTAAACATTAATATGCGTCTTCTATGGTCGTAGATAATCTAATTTACAAATATATTTCATTGTTATTTGGTTACTAGCCAGAACTAGCGCTGAGAAACAGAGAAAACAGAAAACATCTTGGTAGATATCAGAGAGTATCAAAAGTATGTTCGTTTTTTTTTTTGGGGGGGTAGCAAATGTATATTCTTATTGACGTATTAATCGGTACGGTCCCAATCCAAAGTTCCGTGAAGGCTCCCAATTGCGAAAAGAAAGTTCCGAGTTCGACAAGAAGGTTCCCAAGTTCGAAGAGAATATTTCCGAGTCCGAAGAGAAGGTTCCAGAGTCCGACAAGAAATGCCTGAAGAAGGCCGGAGGTCGATACGGTGTACAGATAACTATAAAGATGAGGACAATAGCCTCATCTCACAAATTCAGATAAATAGCATATTTTTATGTTTTATGTTTTGTTTGATTGTTTTTTAACGGCATCTCAGCCCATTTGGGATTATTTTATACCTGGATGAATGAATCGCGTTCATTGTACATTAACTTTAGTACATTTTGTACATTGCATCCTTTAGTTGTCTTAATTCGGATGCATAGTATTGTTCATTAATAGTTTTTCCTTTTCCAGGTAGTCTAAGCCCTGATGGCTGGGTCTTTAGAATACACTGACTGCACCTCTGCAGAGGGATAAGATCTTCATGTCTATTAATAAGCTAATTACTAATTTGTGGTGGAAATTCTTAAAGTTAACATAGAAGCGAGTTAGAAATGGCCGGGAAATCAAAATTCATGGGAGCCATCTTGTAGACAGCTTTCTCATTGGGGTAGGTTGATTTTTGACTTTTTTAAATATCAAATTCTCTTAAATAGCAGAAGTTGTGTATTGGTATAATAAATGCTGATACCAAAAACTCACCACTGCTTGAGGAAATAACATCAAAAATCGTCAGTTAAAATGCACAAGAAATCCACGTTTTCACAACATTTGGCCCAGAAATTGGTTAGAAAATTTAGCAATTTCAATATTTATAACAGAAATGTATTTTACTAAGATGAAACGAATAAGATATTATTAATAGAATTAAAATTAAAAATATCCCCCATCATTGCCGACACCTCCGATATGCTGCTTTTTACCTCATTAATTTTGCTGTAACAGGGATAACATTTTAACAGATTGAAATCTATTTCATCCAATGAATGCAAAGTTTTGAAGAAAAATAATTGGATGTTGCTCAGACAATAAAGCCTGCATTTGTTATGACTCTTTATTGAAATTTGTTTTATATAAATATGTAAATTCACCCAAGTTCGGTGGCCTTCTGAGGTCTCCTAACGCATTATAAGAAATTGGTGTTAGCTACTGAAGTTAAAATCACCTTAGTTCTTATAATATGTTATGGTGAATTTGCGGAGAATTTTTGACTCTCCCTTGTACTGTGTGTAGTTTTCCAAATCGTTTAAAATAAGGGAAACAAAATAATTTCCAATATATATGGGAATACGTTATCTGGAATAAAAGAATTCAAAAATAAAAGCAAATTTCTATTATCTAAGAGTTGCCCAAGATATTAGAAATTAATGTTTAAATGTAAACATGCTATAAGCATTGATTTTAGAATTACTGGTTTACATTAGAGAAATAAATAAACTATTTTAAAAATATTCTGTGGGGTATTTTTATGTTAATTTGCAACTTTCGCCGGGAGACGTTACAGTTCAAAAATTGACCTACCCTATTGCTCATCCCCAAGATCTTTGTTTAAGCAGTGCGGACCGAACCAAAACTAATGCTTATGGACTTAATTATTTGCTGGATAGATATAATACCATGCGCTCTCCTTGTAGGAATGGAGAGATGTATTAAAACGCTTGTTACTTTACCCTCTCTTAGTCGGAATGACTGAGGTGATGACGTGTCAACTCTTTGTTACGTCTTGCACTCATTTCCGAATGGAGAGATGATGTGTCTACGTTGTTTAATGTTACGGCTCTTCCTTCTAATGGAGTGAATGATGTTATAATAATCATAATTTGAGATCATTTGATAAGAATCATTTGAGATGTACAGGTTGTTTCAGAAAAAGCTGATATTATTTCGTTATCTCATAAATTAACTCTCTACCAACATTAAGTCTCTAAAATGTTGAAAATAGTCTCCATCGTAGTCCACATATCTTTGCCAACGTTAATTGGTTGGATCAATACTATTTTGTATCGGACAATACTTTCGTGTAACACTACACTCTCTCCTTGTTGGAATGGATGAGATGATGACGCGTCAACTCTTCGTTACGTCTTGCACTCATTTCCTAATGGAGAGATTATCTATCTACGTTGCTTAACATTACAGCTCTTCCTTCTAATGGAGTGAACGATGTGTGGATAAAGAAATATTCTATATACTTATCTCTGTACCAGTACTATATTGGAGAGGGAAGAATCCTTGTTGCTGGGTTTTTGTTATTACGTAACACAGACAGAGAACAGTCTTAACTTGTTCATCAGTGGTTGAGGTTTTTGAACGAGTTGATCGGGGGGGGGCATCTTTTGTGCTATCCTTGAGTCGCTTGAATTTTGCAGGTCACCTTTTCACAGTTGCATAGGAAGAAGAGTCCTCAGCATGTATCTTTGCCATGTATACACGGATTTCCTTGGATGTCATAACTTTCTTTTGCAGATGTTTTATGACTGGTCAGGCTTGTTTTGTCCACTTACTAAGATGTTTACACTTACATAGATGTTTTTCTCATATCTTTCACCTTTGATTAGGCCTCATCTGCACAGAAATTAACACAAAAATCTGAATTGTTTTTTTTTCTAGATTTAGTCGGTCTTCTTTCTGGGTGACGCTTATACATTTTTGACCGACCTTAATAATAATAATAATAATAATAATAATAATAATAATAATAATAATAATATCCCAGCAAGAAGACTAGACCTAGTGTTGATTGACAAAAAAGAATGAATTTGTCAACTGGTGTATTTTGCAGTGCCAGCAGATCACAGGGTGAAACTGAAGGAAAGTGAAAAAATGGACAAATACCCGGACCTTGCCAGAGAACTGAAAAAGTTATGGAATATGAAAGTCAAAGTGATACCAATTGTAATTGGTGCACTTGGAACGGTCCCAAAAGGATTGGAAAAGGGTTTGGAAAGTCTGGAAATCAGAGGAAGGATTGATACCATCCAGAACACTGCACTGCTGCAATCTGCCAGAATACTCAGAAGAGTCCTGGAGACCTGAGGAGACTTGCTGTCACTCAGACTCCAGTGTAAGACCATCAGCTTATGCTGATGTGAAAACTCAAAAGGAGATAATAATAATAATAATAATAATAATAATAATAATAATAATAATAATAATAATAATAATTAGAAATTGTTAATTTGTAGATTCTGCAGTCCAAGTAGATTACGGGGTGAAGATGAAAGAAAACGAAAAGATAGACAAATACCTGGCCCTTACCAGAAAATTTCTTAAAAACTGTCGAATATAAGGGTGAAAGTGACACAAATTGTAATTGGTGCACTTGGAAAAGTTTAGAAAACAGTCTAAATAAACTGGAAATCAGATGAAGAATTGAGGCCATCCAGACAACAGCACTGTTAAGATCGGCCAGAATACTCAGAAAAATCCTGGAGATCTGGGAAGACTTGTTACTAAGACTCCAATGAAAGACCATCAGCTTACGCTGGTGGGAAAAACTCACAAGGACTGGAAAAGAATCTTGCAAAAAAGAAATAACGAACATTAAGAGTTGTTACAAAGAAAAAACAGTTAATTCAAAGATCATAAGATAAAATAGGGGGCCGGTAGACCTCGTAAAAAATATTTCCCCTAATATATTTTCGGAAAAAAATATTTCAGACATAGTTTCATCAAAAGATAAGTAATTATGGAAATTCTTGTAAAAATCGGACCATTCATTGATTTTTCATAGAATTTTTTAAAAAGCCTCTTGTCATAACTTGTTTTTGGCTACGTTAAATTTCAATTCATTTAACGGTACGAAAATGTAAGTATTATTTTTCGTTCATAATTCTCATTATTTGCGTAAGCTAAAAGATTTTTTTTAAATCATCAGGAGTTTTTTTTTTTAATGTTTCTTCTTTTGAATGGACAAAAATTTTCAAGGTAGTATTAATCTTTATGCAAGTTTCATTGTGTTGAATATAGAGGGTGGGTAAATTTCACATGGAAAATTGGTGATACCTATGGGTAAGCTATGATTTTTCTCAAAAAACAACATGCTCAAAACATGAAGTAATACAGCGCTGCGAGGGATTAGGCTCGCCCTGTCCTGCAGAAGCACCAAAAAGAAATGGAATTGGTTCTCATGAGATTGTAAGAAGGATTGATAATAAAGCTAATTTAATAAAGAAGGAAGAAATATGGTCGGATAATTTTTTTAAATGTAAATAAATTTAAGTGGAATCAAATATGAATGGCAATTTAAATAAACGAAAGAATTTATTTACTAAAAATATAAGTAAGTAAAGTCGTCGGGGCGGCCTAATGTCGGTATCAGCCAATCAGCGAGGGAGTCTATCCCCTTTTCAATAGCGCTAGACCAAGGAGATTGTTTTTGCATCAGAGGTGGAGCGCCACATCTACCATCAGCTCCTTACTTTACCGCACAGATCACTGTGCTACTCATAACGCTGAGTTGGCGAGGACTGGTATCGATCTAGGAACCTTGTGATTTCTAGCCGAACGCTCTACCGACTGAGCTAACCGGCCCATAAGTAAATGAATTTATTAATGAGATAATATGACTGAATAATTTGGAAGCTGAGAAATTTATTTTTATTGTTTTGTATTATAAACTGTACAAAAAATAAGATAATTTTTTTAAAAAGAAAGCACATTATTATTATATTAACATTACCGACAAATAAAACCGTAAGTTATCGTAAAAAGGGTATTGCGTTTATTTTTGTTTTGTTTTGTTTGTTTTTATTCATTTAATTCGTACATCTTTTAATCCGCAAACATCACAAATCATGATTTTATTACAAAAAAAATTAATTTGGATTAATTCTCACCTTTTAGTTATGAAAAACTTGTACTTTTTTTAAAATTTAAGACCATTTATTTTTGTGGCAGTAAGAAGTGG
>CM042153.1:23027027-23076173 GCA_023376005.1 Doryteuthis pealeii
TTGAGAACACTCACAATGTTTATAATAATAGATTTTATCTCTTGTAGACGGGCATTATCACACATCAATGACATTATATACGAATATTTCTGTAATATAAAGTTTTCCTGACGTCCTTGATATAGTAATGTAACAGACTCTCTCTCTCTCTCTCTATATATATATATATATATATATATATATATATATATCTTTATATATACTAGCAAATATATGCACCCTCCGGGTGCAAGTATTTAAGTTTTAATATAATAAAATATCATGTTAAATTAGAAAGGCTAATGAAACTGAATAAGAATTCAGATAAAAATATTTGGAACAGAGGGGGTATAATCGGAAAATAGAACAACTTTGAAACTAACTGTTCCACTATTTTCCCTTACTCCCGTCTTTCAGTGGTAAATTTCCCTAATTTAACTATTTAGTTAAAATAGGAAGAAAAGAATTATAAATACAGTTATTTCTTTATGTTAATAGATTTCTGTTAAGATTTATCCCGAGATTTTTGCTCATATTTATTAAGATAAAACCAAACAATTAGAAATCGATAATACTAAGCATATATTTATTAAAATCAAATTTTTTAAGATCAATATGCAAATTAGCCTTCCCGTTCACACTGTAAACCGCTATTTCGTTGAATATATAAATATAATTGCATGTTATTAGTATGTAGATATTGTTAACAGTCTTAATGATGTAAAACAATTTTACTAATAATTGAGGTTTAGATAAAAAATAAAATCATGGAGAATGTGTGTAAATAACAAAAGGAATTGTGACTTGTATAGTGATATAGTTTCGGTTACAGACAGACAAACCCACAATCTCCATTATAATAAGATATATATATATATATGTGTGTGTGTGTGTGTATACTAGACAAAACGTCACCCGTTGGGTCACTTATTCAGCTCTCGGTAGATAATTGGGACTAGTTAGGTATTGCTAAAGATGACGTCGAATCCCGTATTTTACAAAATGAATTTACCAACCCACACCCGATTGAGAAAAATATAAAAAAATCAGAGAATTATCCAATTTTAATGAAATTTTCAGTGTTGATTTATCACTGAAGGAATTTTATAATGCATCATTTATTTTACTTCAAAACATTGATTTTTCCCAGGTCATTTAATTATGACACCCTATCTTATTTTGTGGGCGCAAAATATCGTTAGGATTATATAAAAGGGAAACTAATTACAGTATAAATAAAAAGACAAAAGACTGATGGTGTGAATAGAAGAAAACAATTTTTTTAGATAGTCTTATTTTTATGCGTGTTGAGACCAAAAGACAAAGACATTTCATTTAAAGTTATTAATTCTTCTGTAATTAGTGTATTTATTATTTTGTGTTATTTATTTCTAAGAAGAAATTGTCATAGGCCTTAAAATTCTAAATAATGTTTTTTTTATTCCGTAAATACATAAAAAGCGGGAAGGTTTGCAATGAATTTGAACAAAATTGACCGAAAATCGTAGTATGTAGCAGGCACTGCCAATTGTTCACTCATTTTCATTTTAAAAACGAATTAACATTAATTAAATCGATTATTTAAGGTCAAATGTTTGTCTAAATCGAAAAGTAGTAACATAATCAGTACACAAAAGCAAAATAATATTACACATGTAATTTATTTTTCATACATTTAAAACTATTATTTTCGGTCAATTGTGCTCAAATATATCGTAAACAAGGCCGCTTTTTATGTATATCCAGAGAAAAGAAACAAAAAAAAATATTATTTAGGATTTTAAGGCTTATAACAGTTTCATCTTTGAAATCAATAACAAAAAACAACAAAGACACTCAATTATAGAGGAATTGCTAACTTTTAAATGAAATATCTTTTTCTTTTTGGTCTAAACACGCAAAGAAAAATCTAAAAAAATTTCAAAAATCTGGGAATTATCTGATTTTGATAAAATCTTATGTTGACTTATTAATCAACGAATTCGTTTTTTTTTTAACGACTGAATCGTTTCAATCAAACTGATTCAATGAAAATAAATCGAAATTCTTTAAAATAAATATCACCATTGCTGCCTACAATAGCAGAAATAATCATCATGTGTAATTACACATGATGAATAGATAAAATTAATGTAAAATTTGAAACGCCCAATTTTAAGTTTCCACTTTCATATTTTTAGACCCTAAAAGCAAATATTCATTTAATAACTCCTTTTGTTTATTATTGCTATTTGTAGAAAACTATATTGAAAATGGAGCCCCCCCCCTTTTGAACAGAACAAATATCGATATATATATTTTTTTACAAGATAATTAAATAATTATAATAATAAATAATTAAATAATTATAATAATAAATAATTATAATTTTTTTCTTTTACAAGCTAATTAAATAATTATCGAAAAGAGTAAAAAAAGATCTCCAAAACTTATTTTCTTAGTTTTTATTTTACATTTAATTTTCTGATTTTTGGTATTTATTTTCTAGCAGGATAACTCCCATAATTTTTTTTCTTCTATTCACACACTCAACCTTTTGTATTTTATTTATACTCTAATTAGTTTCGAAAGTATATAAGGTGCTATTCGCAGAATTGCGTCCTGGTCTTCTGCCTTAAAAAATTCTAGGCGGTGATAGCTGAAAAAACAACCCCACCTACGAATGAAGTTCCCATCTGCTGCGGTGCATGCTGCAAAAAAACACCAGCGCTTAGGGCGTTTTTCCTGAAAAGTTAATGCGATATTTTACCCCCTCCAGTCTTTTTTCGACAAGTAAATATAAATATTTTAACTCCCCCCTCCTCCTATTTAAAATACTTACAATCTCTTGTCGATAAAAATATGTCTTACTTTTAACGCCTTCAAACCACTAAAAAAAGCCTGTAATCCACTAAAAAAAATTTTTTTTTCGGTATTTTCATTTTATTTTAAATTTTTATCGACAATCAATTACAAATAAAAAAATCAAAATATTTTTTTCGGTATTTTTATTTTATTTTATTTTATTTTAATATATTTATTTCCAACAATCAATTACAAATTTTAGTTATCAACAGAAAGCAAATATCTCAGGTCTTCTCCAGGAATTCCGTTGTATAATCCAAATGATATTCCTAAATCGTTCTAAGCACAGCCTGGAGTGTGTTCTATTACATAATGCCAATGTCTATGCAGCTGTTCCAGTAGGTCATTCAGTGTGTTTATGAGAGGAGCATAATGACATTAAAACTGTGATAGACTAACATGAGTGTTAAACTCCATTTTCTATACAGCCATCTTGACAGATATCCTGAGAACTTAGGCGAATGGCTCATCAGGATCTCAAGACCATGGAGGGGGCACAATAAGGGAGATAGGACAAACATATTATGGCAGACTAATGGGCCGGGTTAGCTCAGTCGGTAGAGCGTTCGGATAGAAACCGCAAGGTTCCTAGTTCGATACCGGTCCTCGCCAACTCAGTGTATGAGTAGCACAAGGGTCTGTGCGGTAAAGTAAGGAGCTGATGGTAGGTGTGGCGCTCCACCTCAGACGCCAAAACAATCTCCTTGGTCTAGTGCTATTGAAAAGGGGATAGACTCCCTCGCTGACTGGCTGATACCGACTTTAGACGACTTTACTTTACTTACTACTGGAACATTAAAGAACATTGCCCTGAGACAGTCCACATACGAAAGAACTCCAAGCCCAAATTCCTGCCAGACTTAAATGTAACTGAACTTTGTATCTTCATAGCAACCAATTTCTTACCGAACAATGAGTTGTCGTCAATCAGAAGGTTTTAGGTTGACATCCTTCCGTCTGCGAAAGACGATGGAGTAGTGTCCAATTTTTTTTTAACTACATAGCCTGGGTGGGTTGATACAGAGAATTTGCTGTGGCCCAAGCAGCAGACCCTCTCTCTCTCTCTCTCTCTCTCTCTCTCTTCTCTCTCTCTCTCTCTCTCTCTCTCTCTCTCTCTCTCTACACTGCGCTGTGGTCCAAAGGATAGGTAAGAAAACCAACGCAGTTTGTCAATGACACTGTCGCAGGAGTTGCTGTGTAACGCTGAAGTTCAGCGTTATTCCATCTTAGGGGCTCCGGCTCCGGATTTGTTTTCGGAGTTTACTCCCCTTTCATTAATCAATATCTAGTTTAATTCATTACAATTACATGCTTAGACATTTATCATTATTACAATCCACAATGGAATTATAAAATGACCCAGAGTAGTAGTACCTGTTTGATGTATACAAGAATGTAGTTGTTTCCAAACAGATGTATTTTAAGTCTACTTGCTGGATAGGTGGGTACTGTCTGTTTCCTGATTATATATATTATATATATATAATATATATATATATATATATATATATATATATATATATATATATAAAGGTGTGAGAAAAGTATCGAGGTTTTGTACTTTTTGACACACCTGGTATTCTGAAAAAAAAGGTTCCATTCTTTAATTTTTTTTCAGAATACAAGATGTGTCAAAAAAGTACCAAGTTTAAAGCTGTATTTACCAAGATAGAAATGAAGAATGAATGGAATAGGATTTTTTTTCAGAATACAATATATGTCAAAAAGTACAAAAAATCCGATATTTTTTGACACACCTTGTATAAAAAAATCATCATATATATATATATATATATATATATATATGATGATGATGATGATGATGATGATGATGATGGCAGCAAACTTGTGTTCGAGTATTGCCATTGCTTGATAATAAGTAAATAAATCAAAAAATAAATAAATAAATAAAATAAAATAAAATAAAATAAAGTTCAGAAGTTCAAAGAATACAACAATGAACTTCAAAAAATTCAATAAGTTCAACGGTGAGCTGCACGAATGTGACTTTTTAGTCCAGCTAAAGTCTTGCACATCTACCCACAAGTTATTCCAGGACGCACAGGGTATTTTATTGGTCCATTTCGGCAATGTAGTTTGGTGACTCATCTATATATATATATATATATATATATAATATATTATATATATATATATATATATGAGAAGTAAACAAATAAACGATGTGTTTTGATATGGCTTTTTTAGCCAACAATTTTTTCTCGATTTGTTTAGCCTTACATTTGAATAGGTATTCCCGTCTAATTCATTAATTATTAATTAATTAATTTTCAAAAATTAGGTATGACTTCAATTAAGCACATATTCTCCCAATATATATATATATGTACAATCACACACATGTATATACATGTACATATATATATATATATATAATATATATGTGTGTGTGTGTGTGTGTGTGTGTGTGTGTGTGTGTGTGTGTGTGTGTGTGTGTGTGATATTCGACAAAAAATATATATATATGTACAATATTCGACAAAAAATATATATATATGTACAATCACACACATGTATATACATGTACATATATATATATATATATATATATATATATATATATATATGTGTGTGTGTGTGTGTGTGTGTGTGTGTGTGTGTGTGTGTGTGATATTCGACAAAAAATCAGACAGTTGAAATACTTTTTATTTAGACAATTAATGACAGTAGGTGTTAGTTTATAACAAGTTAGGACAAGTTTATGTCCTCCTGATATTTGTTAGGATATACATAGCATCAATTTATTACATGACAGTGTCTAGTCCTGCTTTCAAAAAGTGATTGACATATCTGATAACCATTGCCAGCAATCATTCTATTATTATTATAATGGAGGTTGTGTATTTTTCTGTCTGTAATTGAAACTATATCACTACTCAAGTCACAATTCCCTTAATTATTTACATCACATACTCCCTGGTTTTATTTTTATTTAAACCTCAATTAGTAATAAAATTGTTTTACATTATTAATACTGTTGGCCTTATCGACATTCTAAATATATGCAATTGTATTTGTATATAAGGCTAATTTGCATATTGATATATAAAAATTTGATTTCAATAAATATGTGCTTAGTATTATTAATTTCTAATTGTTTGGTCTTATCTTAATATATATGAGCAAAAATCTCGGATATAAATCTTAAAATGAATCCATTAACAAGAAGAAATAACTAATTTTATTCTTTACTTCCTATTTCAACTAAATAGTTAAATTAGGAAAATCTAGCAATAAAAGAAGTGATGAAAGAGTAAGTTTCAGTTATTCTACTTTTCGATTATACGCCCCCCACATATTCAAATCTTTTTATCTGCATTCTTATTTAGTTTCATTAGTTTCATTAGCCTTTATAATTCAATATAATATTTCATTACATTAAAACTTAAATACTTGCACCCAGGGGATGCATATATTTGCTAGTGTTAAACAATTCGAAGTTTTGTAATGTTTAAGTTTGACCATAAATTCTTTCAGTGAATTTAAGTTAGGACTTTGAGATGGTTATTCTAAGACATTATTTCGCTTACTAGCAGGACCTGTGGACAAAACAACAGTATAATAATTTAATTATTACAACGTTTGATATGCTTATTTAAGAGCTATTGCAAATAGTTCAATATGTAAAAAGTATAATAATCTTGATTTTTTCTTTCTTTCCTTCTTTTCATCTTTTGATTATGTTCGATTGAAACAGATTAACGTTATCGCTTCCATGCGCTCACCCCTACTCCCTTTCTTTCTTTCTTTCTTTCTAATTATATTTTCTCTGTATCGCATGTCCTTTTCCTTCGCTTTCTTTCTTTCTAATAATAACGCAATGGTCCATTATTTAGCAGGATATACATATATATGTACACACACACACACATATATATATATATATATATATATATATATATATATATATATATATTGATCGACCCTTTCAAGTGACGCAATCAGCGCACTGTAAACTATGCTCATCGACAGACTATCGAAAACTTTTATCTCATTTTTCCATTCGAGTGGTCATTCACCAGACGCTGACCCAGCGCTCAAAATAAAATCCCGGGTCAATATATACGTCTTAATTATAATTGTTCTGTGTTTTTTTTTTATGCGGACAAGTCAAACGCACAGTCTGTCGTTTTGTTTACTGAAAGCCAAGGAACAATCTCACGGGTCAAATCACAACGTTGCATAATCTAATCGATAAATATTCTGGAAAATTGCTGGATTACTTAAAAAAAAAGTTTCTAAAGATTCTCAGACGAAGCACTGCCATTATTCTATGAATGTTTCAAAGCTTAGACGGTTGAGTACCCGCCTAGGAATCGCAAGGTTCCGGGTTCGATTCAAAGCTACGGGCTCGTTGCTGATGAAACTTAACATACCAATACATTTCATACTCTCCAATCACTCTCTTTACGCTCACATGGAAACTAACATATATAAAGAGGAGGTAATCAAGATATATGTAGAGAGGGAGAAACTGACAGACAGAATGTGCAGTAAGAGACGGGTCAGTTTTTTGGTTCCCACCAACTCACCGCGTGAGTAGCACAGATTGGATAATCAGATCTGTGCGGTAAAGTGTGGAGCTGACGGTAGGTGTCGCGCTCCACCCCCGCAAAAAAGGCCCTGGTCTAGCGCGAGCAAAAAGGGGATAGACTCCTTCACTGTCTGGCCGATACCGACAATAGGCCACTCCGCCAACTTTTTCTTACAGTTTGTTTGTTTTTTTAGTTAGCCCTTTTAGCTCAGTCGGTAGAGCATCCGCCTAGAAACCACAACATACCGAGTTCGATACCGGCGTTCGCCAACTCAGGGCATGAGTAAGACAGCTTTGATCTGCACTGTAAAGGGAAAAGCTGATGGTAGGTGTGGCGCACCATCTCAGACGTAAAAAAAACAATCTCTCTGGTCTAGCGCTATTGAAAAGGGGATAGACTCTCTCGCTGTACGGCTGCTATCAATAATAGTGTACTCCGACTACTTTCCTTTTTTTACAGGGTTCTGCGACTCAATGACACAAAAGGGTCATTACGTCCTGGAGAAGAGGTACACAAGGCCAGATGAGGGGAAAATGAGTTCCACCAGTTATAATGTTAACTGCAATACTGCTGATTGATAAGCTGCTTTTTTTCATCGAAATAAATAAGCATTCATCATACACGCGCACACACACACACAAACACTTTATTATTATTATTATTATTATTATTATTATTATTATTATTATTATTATTATTATTATTATTATTATTATAATTATCACTTCTTTTGGGTTTTTCACATCAGCATTAGCTGATGGTATTTCCCTGGAGGCTGAGTGACAACAAGTCTCTTCAGGTCTCCAGGACTCCTCTGAGTATTCTAACCAATTGCAGCAGTGCAGTAGTCTGGATGGTCTCAATTCTTCCTCTGATTTCCAGATAATCCAGTTTTTTTCCATGCTTATTGGAACCGTTCCAAGTGCACCAACTACAATTAGTATCACTTTCACTCTCATATTCCACAGCTTTTTCAATTCTCTGGCAAGGTCCAGGTATTTATACATCTCTTCATTTTCCTTCAGCTTCACCCAGTGATCTGCTGGGACCGCAAAGCCCACCAAATGACACGTTCTCTTTATTATTATTATTATTATTTACTCCTTTTGAGTTTTCACATCAGCATTAGCTGATGGTCAATCACTGGAATCTGAGTGACAGCAAGTCTCCTCAGGTCTCCAGGATTCTTCTGAGTATTCTGGCAGATTGCAATAGTGCAGTGTTCTGAATGGTTTTAATCCTTCCTCTGATTTCCAGACTTTCCACACCCTTTTCCAATCCTTTTGGGACCGTTCCAATTGCACCAACTACAATTGGTATTACTTTGACTTTCATATTCCATAACTTTTTCAGTTCTCTGGCAAGGTCCAGATATTTGTCCATTTTTTCATTTTCCTTAAGCTTCACCCTGTGATCTGCTGGCACTGCAAAATCCACCAGTTGACAAGTTCTTTCTTTTTTGTTAATCAACACTAGGTCTGGTCTTCTTGCTGGGATAAGGTGATCCGTTTTTATTTCAAAGTCCCAGAGAATTTTATGCGTTTCGTTCTCAAGAACAGATTCTGGTTTATGCATATACATTTTGTTGTATGGTCAAAATTAAATTTTTGGCATTATTATTATTATTATTATTATTATTATTATTATTATTATTTTCACTCTTTGTGAGTTTTTCACACCAGTGTGAATCACCGTTGTGTGATGCTTCATTCAAAGTTTAAAAGTTATTCTGTATTAGATTTGGTTTGGTTTCTTTGTTTCATCGCATATCAACCTTCGTGGGTTACTTAATGCCAAAGTCATCCTTGTAGAAATACAGTAGTGGTACTATTTAACCTATAGAATGGGGAAAGGGTTTATTGCCTTTCCAAGGGTGCTTGTCCGAATGTAAACTAAATAGCGCGAGTAGGGTTCAGATTTCGTAGTCTAGCACCTTAACCACTACGCCCTTTCTAAAGAAGAAAAATAAGTTATCAGTTGGGTTATGTTTGTTTTCTTTGTTTAATGGCATATCAACATTCGTGGGTTATTTAGTATCAAAGCCATCCTTGTAGAAGAACAGTAGGGGTACAATTTAACCCATGTCTGGGGAGGAATGAGGGGGTTTTAATTAAATTAGTGAAATAGATCACTAATTAGAGCTGAGTCTATTCTAGTAGTGACCATCCCAAGCGGATTTAACAGGTTTTCATTCAGAGTTTTCTTTCTCCTAGGCTGGTTGCCTAACCAAGGTTAAAGAACCCAGTCTGTCCTACTATTTTACCCATAGCTGGAGGGAGAGTAGTTGGATTCATACCTTTCCCAAAGGTATTAGCACTATGTGAACTATAGCTTCGTCCATGATTCGAACTCGGGTCGACGAGTCCATTTTCTACGACTCTAACCATCTAAATATTTTCCAAGGGTTCAAAAGTGAACTGACCTACTACGATACTGCAGTTCAGCACATTAGCTACTGTGCCCTCCCCGTATCCGTATGAGATTTGTGTTGCCAAGTATCTTCCAACGATTTTACGCGTGACAGTGTTTTGTCATGTTTGCGAGCAGCTTGACAAATATTTCATTGCTGCGATGAAGAAAATACATTTTAATGTTTGCGAACACCGTCAAGTGCTTTTAGTTGGGTAAAGAAAAATGATTATTGTCTTCTTGGATTTTTTTTTGGTGGGGGGGGGTCGAGAACTTGATACGTAGTTATTGGTTGGCTGGTTGGTAGGTTTTGGTTTCACGGCATGTTAACCCCTAGGATCATTTTATGCTGAAGACGACTTTTCGAGGACTTGATGAATTAATGATAAATTCTTGATAAATTCGAGGACTTGATAAGTAGTTACATTGTTGGCCGTGGGTGGTAACCCGTGATGCTTAAGGGTGGAATCCTGGTGGCTAAGCAATCCAGCACATGATAAGAAAATGCCTTCCGGTGTAAAAAAAAATTTTGAAAGATATTGCCTGAGGGGATGGGAGTATAAAAATTCAATGTCAGAGGGTTTGTATCATAAGAAAGTAAAATCATTAAATTTATTAAAGGAGTAAAACGCCTTCTAACAGCTTGGGAGTTCAATAGTAGCGCGGGTTGCATTTTCAGCATGCACCGCTTAGCGGTTTTTTAGGGCAGGAGACTGTAGGACACATTTATGCGATAATAACCAAATTTAAATACATTTATAAAATAATGATCAGAGAACTTCCATTTTATTAATATGAAATGCACCTATTAATTATAAGTGTATGTATATGAGATACTGCTATAAAAGCAGTATCGACACTGCGAATGCCAGTCGAGCTGTTGTATATTGTACGAGCGGAAGTAGTGTTTTCCGTTTAAGCCGAAACAAAGAAAAGACGAAAAAAATAACAAAGAACCTTTTCCCGGTAAAAGTGAACAAAGAAGTTAAAAACCTGAAATAGATGTGTCCGCTGATAAGGATAACAAAAGAAAACGCGTAGGCGTTTGATATATATAAAAGGAAGTCAGCCAGAGGTCAGTCAGACAGAACCCTCGGGACAGAGAACAAGTGTCAACCACTCACGGTCACAACCAACTTCCACCTCAGCATCGCCAGTCATCCCAACAGTAGTAGTAGTCATCGTCAACCCTTGGGCAGTTCCTATTGTCAACGCTCGCCACCCACACCACGGCAGAGATTAAAGAAATAAACTCAAGGTTTTTACAATACCCATGTGTGGTGTTTTCATTGAGCGACTACTACATACTTCGCTACGTAACCATACATACCCGCAACGTATACAGGTACACGAAGTAGGGCCGTGAATTTGAAGCCCGCTATACAACAGAGCTACGATCTGTTAACAAGACAACGTCTATTCCAGAGAATACTCTATTTCAAAATACAAAGTTATAGTTGGATTAATTAAAAATAGTTAAAGTTTATTTAATTAGTTCACATCTATAGTGTGATAATTGTTTGAAATAAATTTATTTATAATTTTTTTTTCAGGACGGAGACCGGTAACGAGTTTTAATTGATGAGACATTGAAAAAGAAAAAAAAAGAAAATATTCAAATGATGTCCGAATTTTTCTGTGGAGAATCAAAATTTTCTAGCGGTCTACTAGTGTTCCAAAGATCCCCAGTTGGGAGAAGAAAAATAGGGGGACACAGCAGCAGCAACTGTTAATTTAGAATGTCAATATATATATATATATATTGGGTTATCTGATCTGTACGGTAACGTGGGGAGCTGACGACAGGCGTGGCGCTCAACCTCAGCAAAAACTCCCTGTTCTAGCGCTTGCAAAAAGGGTATAGATTCCCTTGCTGTTCGGTTGATACTGATACCGATAATGTTTAAAAATTGACCTTGTGTCATATCCGGCATGTGCGGATGGATTGGATAAATACCATTTTTTGTTTTTGTTTTTGTTTTTTTTCTTCTTCTCTAAAATGACACACAGTACTTAGCGAATTACCTTATACATGGCTCTGTACAGAATACAGAATAATTCTTTGAGAGTTCTGTGTTATAGCCACGAACAGTGGGATGTAGAAGATAAATTGTAACATCAACAATAGTTTGATGAAACGATTGAATTCTTAATGTTTTCAGACGAGGTCTGATTAGATTTTCTCGTGATAGCTGAGTTATTTAACTGGCAGGTGTTTTAACCCTTTTAGAACCACCGAGTTTATTAAACAAAAGGACACAAAAGAAGGAAGAAAATGTTATCGGGTGGATGAGCTGTTGTTGTTGGCATCCTTCCGTCTACGAGAGACAATGGAGTAGTGTCCAATTGTTTTTTTTAATTACGTAACCTGGGTGTGTTCATATGGAGGATGAGCTGTTGCCCAAGCAGCAAATCCTCCCTCTCCACACTGCCGCTGTGATCCAAAGGAAAGGTAAGCTAGATGAGAAGAAAGATTGGATTAAGAGCAGAGGGAAATGGGTGAAAGTAGAGAAGTTGAAAGGCAAATGGAAGACGAATAGAGAGTATTTGCCTAGCCCCTCCGCCACGGGCAGGATGTGGCCCAATCTCATCTTACTTAAGAGGAGTAAAGTTGGTTTTAATTCTGAGTTTTCCTTCTCCTAGTCAAACCAAGGCTAAAGAACATAGTCTGTCCTACAAACTAGATATTTACGACTTGCCTAAGGGCGGTAGCATGAATTAAAAAGAAAATAAGCCCGTCCAGTATTTGGGCTTTTCTATTTCCGCCAACGATAAGATTTACACACGAACTCTCCATTTTGTTTTCAAATCTTATTATAATGGAAATTTATGAAATCGCGTTATATATATTTACCAACCCCTCCACACGAGCAGGATACGACACAAGGTCAATTTCTTAAGCGGAGTTCAACAGGTTTGAATTCAGAGTTTTCCTTCTCCTAGACCGGTTGCCTAACCAAGGTTAAAGAGTCCAGTCTGCCCTACTATTTACTCATAGCTGGAGGGAGAGTAGGATTCATACCTTTCCCAAGGGTATTAGCACTAAGTGAAATGCAATTACCACGTCCAGGATTTGAACTCTGGGTGACGAGTCCATTTCCCATTACTTTAACCATTACACCACGCGCTTCCATCATGAAGTCGCGTTATATGTATGGGAAAGATGCTTGAGATAAGGAATGAATAAAAGAAGTGTGCACAAAAAGATCACGTAAAATAACCCTAAATGGGTCGACGTGCCGTTAAAATCAATTCAACAATCTAACCTTCTCTTTCTTCCCCCTTCGCATATTTTCCTTCTTTCTATTTTTTCTTTCTTTTCTTTTTCTTTTTCTTTTTTCATTCGTTGCTTCCTCCTCTTACTTTCTCCCCCTTCTTTACGGCAGGCACTTTTATCTTCTTTCTTTCTTTCTTTCTTTCTTTCTTTAATTCATTACTCCCCCCTCTCACTTTCTCTGCACTTCTCTACCTCTGATATTTTCTGGTACCTTTATCTTCTTTCTGTCTTTCATTTTTTGTCTTTCTTTCTTTCTTTCTTTCTTTAATTCCTTACTCCCCTCCCTTTCACTTTCTCCTTATTACATAGACGGTATCTATATCATGAGGGATACCCGTTTTGATATAGACATCTATTATCGTACGAGAGATATCCATGGTTATATCTCCTATACTAAACATACTTCTTCGTATGTACTTACTTCTTACTAGTGAGGCAGAGTAGACCAAAGATCAGGTACAAAGACAACCTCAACAGAAACCTGGAGGACTTTAACATCCCTATATATATGTACCAACCCCTCCGCACGAGCAGGATGCGACACAAGGTCAATTTCTTAAGCGGAGTTTAACTCAGCGTTTTCTTTCTCCTAAACCGGTTGCCTAACCAAGGTTAAAAAGC
This sequence comes from Doryteuthis pealeii, assembly GCA_023376005.1. Classification (NCBI taxonomy): domain Eukaryota; kingdom Metazoa; phylum Mollusca; class Cephalopoda; order Myopsida; family Loliginidae; genus Doryteuthis; species Doryteuthis pealeii. Next base: position 23,040,714 of record CM042153.1, read on the forward strand.
CCAGTCTGTCCTACTATTTGCCCATAGCTGGAGGGAGAGTAGGATGCATATCTTTCCCAAGGGTATTAGCGCTAGGTGAAATGCAATTGCCCCATCCAGGATTTGAACTCCCTATAAGCCCTTGGTAAGATACAACCAGAGACCGAATAAATTGGAGTAAAAGGATTAGCGTGATGTCATCATGGGATACGATGGACAGCAACACTGAACTGAACTCCCCCCTCTCACTTTCTCCTTAAATTTCTATCTATTTCTGTTACTTTTATTTTATTTCTTTCATTCATTCATTCATTACACCTTTCTCTCATAACAAAGATAACAATCAATATTCAACAACTGATTGTAACGCTTTTCGATATAGTTGTGTCCGTTTATTCCCAGTTAATAAATGATATCTTGCTAATCGATATCAGTGGAGCAAATGAAAAAACAAGAAAGAAAAATACGGCATGCCGTTTAAATTATCAGCAGTAAGATATGACCATTGACCAACAGATCGATATTATTTTTGGCCAAGTGATTTCGACTGAAATGTATTATGAAATTCTGAGTAGTACTTTCTTTATGGCTTGGTCTGGTATTTCGTCTTATCTCTGAGTATCTATCCTACGATGACTGTTTCTAACTTCTTAGCTGGTTCTGACTGTGGTTTCTTCATTTTAAGATGTTGGTTGATGCCTTGCTCTGTCGGTTTGTTTTAGTGATCAACACAGCACATCTATTTTCTTGTGAATCACATATTTATTTCCTAATTTCTTAATATTTGAATCCAATAAACCACGCGTGTGCGAGTTCAGCTAGCCACCCCTCGTTAAGTCTTTTTTTTTTATCTCGGCGACTTGCACCAGACTGAAATATATATTCTCATACTTGAAATCGCAAAGGGAAGCGGAGAGTCAGAACTAAGTTTATGACATGTCAATCAGATATCCAACCATTTTAACGATTGTGTTTGAATTGAAATATTTTCTACACTAACCGTTCAAAATTGTTTGTACGCTCATCACTTATGATATAATATATATAGAGCCGATCATTAAAACCCCCAACCGTGGTTACCATTTGGGAACTTGGGAAAATGCCAGTTGTAAACTTCCAGCATTGTTCCCAGGATGAGAATAACGTTTTTGTGAATGTTTACTTTTCTAGCGAAACTATTTTCAAAAATGATAAAATTGATTTTGATATTAAGTTAATGTTATGTTTTTACATACATAAAAAATACGGAAGACTGAAATGATAATGCAAGACCAGGTTGTTGGAAAATTAACAAGATTTTATTTCACACCAGGTAGAGAATGCTTCTACTCTAAAAGTGACTGAACTAGCGCAACCGTGCTGTGCACGTGCGCCCACTCGGTACAAATTCTAATCCAAAAGTATCATGGCGGAAACCCCACTTCCGGGTTCCCACCAGCCCACTGCTGATCAAGGGGATTAACTCTATTTTCGTTAGGTTTGAACCTAACAGCTCAACCGTTCTGTACACACGCACTCACTCGGTACAAATCCCAGTCCAAAAGTATCATTGCGGAAACCCCACTTCCGAGTTCCCATCAGCCCCCTACTGATCAAGGGGAGTAACTATTTTTGATAGGTCTGAACCTAACAGTTAATAATGACGTTTATCGCGCTATTAATTTTATTATTTCATGAATCAACTTTGTAATTCTTTCTATTCTGAAATTGTTTTTCTCTTTTTGAGAAAACCGTTTAATATGATCAATAGAGTGTTTCATAATACATTTCAGTCGAAATCACTTGGCCAAAAATAATATCGATCTGTTGGTCAATGGTCATATTTTACTGCTGATAATTTAAACGGCATGCCGTATTTTTCTTCTCGTTTTTCATTTGCTCCACTGATATCGATTAGCAAGATATCATTTATTAACTGGAAATAAACGGACACAACTATATCGAAAAGCGTTACAATCAGTTGATGAATATTGATTGTTATCTTTGTTATGAGAGAAAGGTGTAATGAATGAATGAAAGAAACAAATTAAAGTAACAGAAATAGGTAAAAATTTAAGGAGAAAGTGAGAGGGAGGGGGAGGTCAGTTCAGTGTTGCTGTCCATCGTATCCCATGATGGCATCACGCTAATCCTTTTTACTCCAATTTATTCGGTCTCTGGTTGCATCTTACCAAGAGCCTATAAGGATGATAAAGTCCTCCAGGTTTTTCTTGAGTTTGTCTTTGTACCTGATCTTTGGTTTACTTTGCCTCACTAGTAAGAAGTACATACGAAGAAGTATGTTTAGTATGGAAGATATAACCACGAATATCTCTCGTACGATAATAGATGTCTATATCAAAACTGGTATCCATAATGATATAGATACCGTCTATGTAATAAGGAGAAAGTGAAAGGGAGGGGAGTAATGAACTAAAAAAAGAAAGAAAGAAAAAAATGAAAGACAGAAAGAAGATAAAGGTAATCCTTTTACTCCAATGTACCGGAGATGTAGCTAAAAGAGGAAGAGAAGTTCAAATAAGGCGCTTAAATATCAGAGGTCCCCTAGTGGGAACAAACGGCAACACAGCGGGAATATAACTCTTCCTGTCAAAGGGAAGATAATCCCCACAATACCATTATACCCTTTTGGTGTTAATCTTTTTATACATTATATAATTCCCCCCACTCTTCTACTGCGAGCTCCTTCCCACTCCAATTGCTGCATACCATACTCATCTTGAGACGTATCTTATCTCGTATTTATACGGTCTCTGTTTGCGTTTTGCCAACTGCCTATTGGGATGTTAAAGTCCTCCACGTTTCTATTGATGTTATATTTGTACTTGATCTTTGGTTTAATCTGCCTCACTAGTAAGAAGTAAGTACATACGAAGAAGTATGTTTAGTATGGGAGATATAACCACGGATATCTCTCGTACGATAATAGATGTCTATATCAAAACGGGTATCCCTCATGATATAGATACCGTCTATGTAATAAGGAGAAAGTGAAAGGGAGGGGAGTAATGAATTTTTTTAAAAAGAAAGAAAGAAAAAAATGAAAGACAAAAAGAAGATAAAGGTACCAGAAAATATCAGAGGTAGAGAAGTGCAGAGAAAGATGTCTATATCAAAACGGGTATCCCTCATGATATAGATACCGTCTATTTAATAAGACAGCTATATAACACGCGAACAGGAAATAGTCAAAAAGATTAACGATTGATTGACCGAAGTTAACGACGTGTCAACCCGAATGTTATATTGCATGTTACTACTGCGGCATTCACCTTGGGTTGGTGGAGCCAGCTCCACCCAACGAATTTACCGTGTCTTGAATGCAAACGCTACACCATGACGTCCAGAGTTGTCAGTAGTGCCACTGTGATAGAGATGATAGGATACATCAGCCTGTGGGATCTTGATGGTACGGCAGCTGATATCCGGTAACCGTACCTCTGAGATGCAAGCGACATTGATGCCATACTAATGAAGAGATCGCTTCGTAAGAGATTGTGTTTCTTCAAGTTTTAGTGTTTGGACATTCCAGCATGCGAAATGATGAAATTCTCTGCTACAGAATATCCCAGCTTGCTAATTTGAAAGTCGCACCAATGGGACAGTGGACGCACCAGTTTTTGAGGAAAGAGTAGCAGACGTCGTATTCGAGATTGTAGGTGAATTTTTCAAAGGAGTATAGAGGAAATATAAAAATTCGCATGCGGTACCGAAACCCGCACGTATTATTGCATGCCTAGACGATTGGAGATTTGCGTACATTTATATTCACATTTTTGTGTAGTCTCTTGCGTGTTTTTTGCATACGGTTATATAACATCAAGTCTAATACAAATAATTTGCAAACAGATATATTTGACCAATAGATTGGACACTAACTTCGAGTCAGAGTGGATCTGAGAGTAATGGTAATGAAGGAGTACTCATCATCCTCCAGAATTCCAGTAGTTGTTAAGATCCTGCTATATGTAAAATAAATCTGTTCAAAAATTATTCGTATTCGATCAGACCTTGTGAAATATATAACCTCTTGCAAAAAAGAAAAGTTCGTTGGTTTTTATTGATTGGTTGGAGTTTATGGCATGTCAACCCATTTGGGTCATTTTATGCCGAAGACGTTTAGTTTTATCCATTCTTGGGGGTGCTCAATATTTTTGTAAATTCAGTTTTTAAAACACATTTTTAGAACTCATTTTGTTCTATTTAAACTATGATGTTCTAAGAGGTAATACCACTCCAGGTCAGAGTGAACCTGGGAGTAATGCTGACGAAGGGGTACTCCACATTCCCCAAATGTTTCAAAACAACTATACAAAAACTGTAAATATGAACGCGATTCCCTAACCTCTCGGCATACAATAACCCTAGATGAGTTGATATGCCATTAAAATCAACCAATTTATCCGATCTACCTTCGCAACTTCCACTCGATGAAATAAAACTCACACTCTATCTTTTGTCTATTAGTTTAGTTATTAATTTCTTAAGCGTTACTCTATCGGGATCGAACGCACTATCCTAGTCATTGGTCCTCCGGAGTTGTTTTGAACCCACATTATTAAGCCCTGTCTGTCTTGGAGTAGAAAGGAGTTGGATCAGAGTTGATCCTGTCTTGGAGTTGAAAGGAGTTGGATCAGAGTTGATCCTGTCTTGGAGTAGAAAGGAGTTGGATCCTGTAGAATACACTGACAGCACCTCTGCAAATGAGTAAGACCCCTCAACGGAGCCGCCTGTTGACTATAGGTGGCGACTCGTAATACTTAAGGGTGTCGATGACATGCAACACTGCACTTTCGTCCTTACTTTGTCTAGACAGTTAGTCGGTGAGGCCTCCTCCGATCAATCGGCTAGTCAAGTCAAGCCTTAGCACCTATATGATTGTTCCAACCCTATTGCTCTTATCGCAAGTCCCCAATCCTTTTTATCATATATGTTCTAGAAGTCGGTGGCTTATTGTCTTTGGTATGACGTTAAACTCCATCTGATAGTGAAGTTCCAGTTTCCAGAGATTTGGAGAATGTGGAGTACCCCTTCGTCAGCATTACTCCCAGGTCCACTCTGACCTGGAGTGGTAGTACCTCTTAGAACATCATAGTTTAAATAGAACAAAATGAGTTCTAAAAATGTGTTTTAAAAACTGAATTTACAAAAAAATTGAGCACCCCCAAGAATGGATAAAACGAAACGTTTTCGGCATAAAATGACCCAAATGGGTTGATATGCCAAAACTCCAACCAATCAATCAAAACCAACGAACTTTTCTTTTCTTAAAGGAGTGTCTTGAATTAACATTTTCAAGCGAACAATCGCTTTAATATAAAAAAAAACACGATACCAAAAATACAATTATCAATTAGAAAATAAAAGATTAAAAACAGAGTTGGAGTGGTAGTACATGTTAGGGTCCCATCTATGCGTTAAATAGAACAAAATGAGTTTTAAAAATGTGTTTAAAAAATGTTTTAAAAAATTGAGTACCCATCAAGAATGAATAAAACAAAATAGGTGAATAAAACAATGGGTTGACATGCCGTAAAAACCAACCAACCAACCAGCCAACCAGCCAACCAACCAACCAGCAACCAACCAGCCAACCAACCAACCAACCAACCAACCAGCCAACCAGCCAGCCAGCTAACCAACCAGCCAAGCAAACAACCAGCCAGCCAACCAACCAACCAACCAACCAGCCAGCCAGCCAACCAACCAACCAATCAACCAACCAACCAACCAACCTACCAGCCAACCAACCAACCAGTCAACGAACTAGCCAACCATCCAACCAGCCAACCAACCAACCAGCTAACGAACCAACCAACCAGTCAACGAACTAGCCAACCAACCTACCATCCAACCAGCCAACGAACCAGCCAACCAACCTACCATCCAACCAACCAACCGTATAACCAACCAGCCAACCAGCCAACCAATCTCATTATTAACTGGTCGTTGAAACGTTTTTTTCTAACGATCACAAAAGTCAACCAGACATGTGCGATTAGAGATACCATTTTCTTTTTCAGACTGATTTAAACACAGATTTTCATGAATAGACAAAAGATATAAGTCAAGTAGACAACTAAGTAGGGATTATCTCCCTTGGGTATGACACTGGTCTTTGCCGAATACTTTCCAATGTTTACGACCTTTCCCGAAATAACCCCCGATTACATAAAACGCTTCAACGTACTTGTTCGATGTTTAGGTTGTCTATCACTTTTTAGAGCTTTTTTTAGTTCTTTGAAAACTTGCCGATTTTTTTAGATACTAGCTGGGATACCTGGCATTACCAGGAAGACAGAGACAGGGACAGACTCTGGGTGAACATAGCATCAGACTTAGTTGAGTCTAGGCTGACATTATATATATTATATATATATATATATATATATATATATATATATATATATAAGTCGTCAAGAATATGCATCCTCTGGGTGTAGGTATTTAAATTTTAATTTAATGAAATATATCAAATTAAAATTTTAAGAAATGAAAAAATAAGCCGATTTTTTTGGCAGTGGTGCAGTAGTTATTTGGAAGGCAAGCTATCGCGAGCTGATCATATAACGAAAGGTTTCTCGAGTCTCAGAACGACGTTATTACGAGCGGTCTGAATCCCTGAATTCAGTTGATTTAACATATATTAAATCTGATTTGATAAAAGCTAAATTTGATTTCTCAGTTTAAATTGTATATCAATTTGTGTGGCTTATTTAATGCCATCCTTGTAGAAGAACAGTAGTGGTAATATGTAACTCATAGATGGTAAATGCTAGGGAAATGCTCGAAAGTCAATAATAATAACTGTTGATTTGTTTCGCAATAGAGGGTTTAGTAGAATTAGTGAAATATTTGCTGGTAAATAATACAGGCTTGTGCTGAAGACCGTGTGACCTGGCGACTGCTCGTCAGACAGGGAACGAAAAGGAGGGAAAAAGAGGGGAAAGAATCCGCCACGGAAAAGAGAGACAACAGCAACACCAGCAAGCATCACTGTTTGTTTTCAGTCACTGCTCCAGAGACTGTCATTCAAAAATTGGTCTGTTCAGCCACTCACGCAGTTGCAAATAAAAAAATTAAATGGACACTACGCCATCATCTTTAGTAGAGGGAAGGATGCCAACAACAATAGGAGCATACTGAGCAATCGGGGCAATCGATCAGTGCCCGAGAGCAAAAAAGCAAAAAGAGACATATATATCAAAAATTATTCTCAGCTGTAAACGTCCGCCCTGTCGGCTGGGGCGTTAGAATGCACTGACTGCACCTCTACAGGGGTAAGACTTCCCCAATGGGGCCACCTGTTGGTCGTGGGTGGCGACCCATGATGCTTAAGGATAGAGCCCAGGTGGATGAGCAGTTCATGACATGCAATACTCCACTTTGGCCCTATCTTGGGCTAGACGGGCGGTCGGAGAGGCCCCCTCGGATCAATCGGCTGGTCACGTCAAGCCCTAGCACCTATATGATTTTCCCAACCCTATTGCCCTTATGGCAAGCCCCAACCCCTTTTTATCATATAGGGTGCTAGAAGGCGGTGGCTGCGGGTCTACATGTCCTGGGAATGACGTTAAACTCTATCTGATGGTGAGGTTCCATTTTTGGAGGTTTGGGGAATGTGGAGCACCCCTTCATCACCATTGCTCCTTGGTCCACTCTGACCCGGAGTGGTAGTACCTGTTAGGGTCCCATCTATGGGTTAAATAGAAAAATGTATTTATAAAAAATTGTATTATCCAAGAATTGATTTATTTCAAAACTTTATCGGCATTAAATGACCCACTGAGATTGATATGCCGTAAAACAAAACAAAACAAATCAGCTGTAAACGTGTTACTGGAACTGTATGGTTGAAACACCTGGACTCTAACGAATTGCTTTGGAGAACATGCTAGATAGGATCTACACTAGAGTGGTGCGTGAACTCTACAAAACAGCAGCTTTATTTCCGCTCACCTCGCATCTCGCACACCATCCAAGAAAGAAAGGCAAGCCATGCTGGGCAGTCTTGAAGAAGGGCGAACTCATACAGCGGCACGTGGTGTAATGGTTAGAGTCGTAGGAAATGGACTCGTCGACCCGAGTTAAAATCCTGGACGAAGCTGTTTGCATTCCACGTAGCGCTAATACCTTTTGGAAAGGTATGCATCAAACTACTCTCCCACCAAATTTTCCATGTGAATGCCCTCGTTTCTTAACCTTAATATTGGCGCGGCGGTAGTGATAGTGGTAGTGGGAGTGGGAGGCGATTGTGAGAGAACACGCATGCGCACTGACATGCGTGGTGTCGAGATTGATAAAACAATCAGGTCGGCCATTGCTATGACTAAACTACACAGGCGGAAAACGAATTTGCTCTTTAACGTTGGTACGGTAACCAGTCTATGAGAGGGAAAACTCTGAATTCAGACCTCTTAATCTCCTCTTAAGAATTGACCTTGTGCCGTATCCAGCTCGTGCGGAGGGGTTGGTATATATATATATATATATATATATATATATATATATATATATTATATGTGTGTGTGTGTGTGTGTGTGTGTGTGTGTATTAATGTGTGGGGGTCTAACCATAAAAGAAATGTTCCTATTTGTGTTATCACTTTTTCATCTTTATATACATATATACATATTTACATATATATATATATATACATATGGCAATAGCATAATCTTTACAGATCATTGCCGTCCCTCACAATCCCACAACTCCACCACCAGAACCCTTCCTTGCATGAGCCCTCAAATGACTCATCAAACCTGCAGCAGATCTACAAAGTTTGACGCAAATATGACATTGAAAAGACTTCTTCCCCGTTGAATGAGATGATTCAGATGAATCAGATGAGTCAGATGATAAAATTTGATGTTTATGCACCACCATATGTCTCTTAAGACCAGAAGCCGACTTACAGACCTTGCCACATATATATACATACATATATATATATACATACATATATACATGCATACATATATACATATATATATATACATACATATATACATATATTTATATACATATATACATACATATACATACATTATATATACATATATATATATATACATACATATATACATATATATATACATACATATATACATATATATATATACATATACTTGATTCATAAACACACCTTTGGGTGAAATACTAGGCCGCAGTCATCAGTGATGAACCCAAGGTCAACAGGTCTTTCGGGTCATTACTCACCATACACCCTCGCCCATATATATATATATATATACACCCTCGGCCATATATATATATATATATATATATATATATATATATATATATATATAAAACAGACTGAAATTTTTAAAAAGTAATTAAAGGAAGGAATAAATCAAATTCAATAAGAAACAGAAAAGTTATAAGCATCGGTATGTGGTCTTCTTACTAAATTAAAATCCAGTCACTTTTAAGCGGGGTCGAGTGTGGAGTTCTAAATGTGGGGGTAAAGATTACAATAGACATATTATGCATTATTGAACAGGTTAGCAAATAAACTTCTTAGGGGAAATACCCAATGAACTCAAACTGGAATAATTGAAATAAAATATTTATCCAAAAGAAAAACAACGGTTAGTTGATCACTTGTAAACTGTTTGTTAAGTATCTGGCCGCCATCCTTAGCCAGTTGTAAAGAAAAAAAGTAATAAGTAAAAATCAATATTCTGTGGTATTAGTATCCTGAGTCAATAAGTCCTGTGGTATAGTATCCTTGGTAAGTCAATAAGTCCTGTGGTATAGTACCTTTGTAAGTCAATAAGTCCTTGGTATAGTATCCTTTGGTAAGCATAAGTCCTGTTGGTATAGTAACCTTTGGAACATAAGTCCTGTGGTATAGTATCCTTGGTAGTTCAAATAAGTCCTGTGGTATAGTATCCTTGTCTTGTGGAAGTCAATAAGTCCTGTGGTATAGTATCCTTTGGTAAGTCAATAAGTCCTGTGGTAAAGTATCCTTTGGTAAGTCAATAAGTCCCGCGATATAATACTATGTTCCGTCGTCCAGAAGATCCAAGTAGTAATGAGCTAAGATTAGAATCAGCCAGTATAAATACAACAACAGCAGCAGAGGACTGCCAGTGATTGGACAACAAGGCTGGTCACATGGTAGTCGGCGAGTCTATATTTAGAAGTGACCATTTGGCACACGCCTTATAACACAACAATTCCAACACTGTTTTTGTATGAAAAATATGGGTTACCCTCCCCTGACAGATCCCGGAAGTGGGACTAGCAGGGACCGTAACCATCAGAATAGTAAATGTGCTCAGAGAGGGCCGACGTCCCTCCAGAGAGAACAGAACCTGACAGCAGCAGAGACCGCTGACTATTACAACAAACACAGACAGCACCCCCAACTCTGGGTGAACATAGCATCAGACCCAGCAACTAATGAGCCTTCAACAGAATTCTTCCCCTAAAAGAACTCAACAAAAGATAAGTGTTCATGACTTGTCACTTTATATATTTATATATTATATATTTAATATACCAAGTGTTGGTAGATCCTTGCGGAGAGAAAAAACCCAGCAGAAAGTTTTGATTGTAAAAATATACTTACCAAACATCAACCAGGAAGAAAAAAATTTTTGAAAAAAAGAAAGGACCAAGATATTCGTACCAACAAAAAATATCTATTGGTACAGTATTTGGCCAAAAAGAAAAACAAATTATATATATATATATATATATATATATATATATATATATATATATATATAGTATTCATATAACCGCTAGGAGAAGCTAATATGTAAAAAGTGCTCGATACCTAAGTAGAGCCAAGTAAAGTCGGATTTTAGCCCTGAAGAGCTTTATGCGAAACTAATAGTAGGTTCGTCTGACTCATTAGATTATTATTATATTATATATATATATATATATATATATATTATAAAGGTTTTTTTTATCGTATGTTTGAAGCATTGTGCGTATGTGTAATATAGATTTTTGAAGGCAATTGACAATGCAATGTGTTGAAAAATTATATTATGTGTTTTTTTTATTGTACTTATCCCACAGCACTGGTGTAATCATCTGTTGTTGTTTAAAAAGTTGAGGAACGCCGGATATTTGAAATTTTTTTCGGTTAATTCCGTGGTGTTAAGTCGTCTATTTCCGTGGTGTTAAGTCGGTCCGATTGTCCTTGTGCTCGTAGAGATTGTTCGAAATTCTTTTAATCTTTTTTTTTCTTTTTTTTTACTATAAATTTAGCCTCGCTCAGGCAGAGTGAAATAAAGGGTTTTTTTGTATAGTATGTTTGAAGCATTGTGCGTATGTGTAATATAGATTTTTGAAGGCAATTGACAATGCAATATGTGTTGAAAATTATATTTTATTTACTTTTATTTTAATTCTAAATATTTTCGTGGGATGATTTTAATAAGTTGGAAAATAAAACAATAATATTAGAGATCAATAACATCAAGTAATTATTTATTAAACCCGGTTTTGTAAAAAAAAAAAACAGTATGCAAATTAACCACACTATATATTATGTAAACGTTTATTTCTTAATTGTTTATAAGACACATTGCAAGAGTTTAAACACACTAAGAATATAAGCTGTTTTGAGAGAAATCTAACTTCGTAAATAAATGAGATTTATTCTATGTATTAATGATTTGGGCTATAAATTAAGTACTCATTGATAAACTTAAATTAATTCTCTGATAGGGTGCCGGCTTGTATCGAGTAAATTTCCATGTACCCCATCATTTTAAGTTTAACAGACCCTAATTCAAAATTCTAACTACAGGTACGTTCATTATTTATAACTACTCATAAATCATGTAACAGATGATGATGATGATGATGATGATGATGATGATGATGATGAAGATATACCAAATGTATGTAGCTAATGGTTTAATTCGGACTGTTATAGATAAAGATAATTATGTAGATAACTAAAGACATGAGTTTTTAATCGGAAGTGCTGTCGGTTAAGTTCCGGTTTGGATTATCTTTAGGTCGGGATTTGGGGCGGGAAAAATCACTACCGGTTTTCTACCTACTGGAATGAATTTATGACCTCTTCAAAAGAAGTTATTTAAGAAAGAAAAGAAAAAGTTGGAAGGCCAAGTCTGGAAATAGATGCTGGCCAATCATTAAACGGTTGTCAATCAGAAATAGGAAGATTTCTCTTCTTCTTGCCAAGGTGTAAACAAATAGGGATAGACTGAGAGAGAGAGGGGGGAGAAAGAGAAAGTAATGCAAATATATATATAAACGAAGAAACTGAGATAGATACGAAGAGACTGAGATAGATAGATAGATAGATAGACCACAACAGATTGAAATAGAGATAAATGCGAAAGGGAGAGATAGATAGAGATAGATAGAAATAGATTGATAGAGAGACAAAGACAAGACACAGAGAGAGAGAGGGGAGAGAGAGAGCGAGAGAGAAGAAAACAAACTGGGATAGATAGATAGATAGATAGATCTTAACAGACTGAAATAGATAGAAATACGATAGAGTGAAAGAGAGAGAAATAGATAGATAGAGAGACAGAGAGAGAGAGAGAAAGAGAGAGAGAAGATCTGAACAGACTAAAATATAGAGAAATACGATAGAGCGAGAGAGAGAGAGAGAGAGAGAGAGAGAAAGATAGATAGACAGAGAGAGAGAGAGAGAAATAGATAGATAGATAGAGAGAGAGAGAGAGAGAGAGAGAGAGAGAGAGAGAGATAATAAACTGGGATAGATAGATAGATAGATAGATAGATAGATCCGAACAGACTAAAATCGAGAGAAATACGATAAAGCGAGAGAAAGAAATAGATACATAGAGAGAGAGGGGGCTATAAACAAACTGGGTTAGATAGATAGATAGATAGATATGAGCAGACTGTGCAAGGAAGTAACGTCTCAGCTGGGAATTTCCGGTCTGTGCACGTTTGATAGTGGACCCTGTCACTTAGGGAAGATTGGTGATGTGTGTCTTATCGATTTACATTGCACTTGACCAATGTCGTCTTGGACGTGAACTCACGGCCGAACTCTGCCATCTTGGCGACGTCTGGTTACTTTGAATGTTTCTTTCACTCTAGAAAATAAGAAATTACATTCAGTTCTTTTCCATTTTATAGCACGCTAAATATATATTCTCAAATGCCTCGCGCACTATATATCAACAATGTATGTATCAACAAAGGCTTTTTCACACACCATAAATAAAGGCTTACAAGCTTTTGCTTGTCTACAGTTTTTCTTTTATATGATAATGATTAAAATCCTTGCTGATGGTTTAATAAAAACCGAAACGCTATAGCTTTGGCTTAGATAATGTCAATTTCGACTTAATTCATGTTTTTTTCAAATATTCTATAGATTATATATATATATATATTATATATATTTATTATATATATTGGAAGAATATGTGCTTAATTGAAGTCGAACGTAATTTTTGAAAGTTAATTCATTAATAATTAATTAGGCGGGATTTAACTATTAAGATTTAATTATTAATGAATTAACTTTTCAAAACATTAGGTTCGACTTCAATTAAGCACATATTCTCCAAATATTGTCGGCTGAAAATAGCCATATCAACAAACATCATATGTTTGTTTACTTCTCATATATATATATATATATATATGTGTGTGTGTGTGTGTGTGTATGCGTGTGTGTGTGTGTGTGTGTGTGTGTCTGTGTCTGTGTGTGTGTGTGGATAGGAGCATTGGAGTAAATCCGACAGAATGTAGTAAAGAATAGAGGAAAAATGTGGACAAAGGAACAAAACTCAGACAAATATATATAGGAGATATATTTCGCAGTGCATTGAGCACGGCTTCATCAAATAAACGACTGATGAAGCCGAGCCTAATGCACGGCGAAATGTATCTCCTACAAATACTTGTCTGAGTTTTGTTCCCTTGTCCACATTTTTTCCTCTATTATTTACTACATTCTATCGGATTTACTCCAATGCTCCTATCCACACACACACACACACACACACACACACACACACACACATATATATATATATATTTTGTCCACACTTTTCCCTCTACTCTTTACTACACACACACACACACACACATATATATATATATATTATATATATATATATATATATATGTGTGTGTGTGTGTGTGTGTGTGTGTGTGTAAAGAATCTATTTCAATTGTGCTTTTTTCTATTTATTCTATATACGTATATCAAAATGAATTGTGGAAAAATAGCAAAGTTGAAATCACTTTGAATCTTTATAAAATATTTACCGTTGGATCTATCGTTGGATTAAAAAATAATCTTTGTATGTATATATATATATATATATATATAGTGTCATCCAAATAATGTCATTGAGAATAAAATAAATGATAAAACCCCATTTTTATTTCTGTTATTTATCCATTTTCAAAGTGTATATATTATGTGCCGTATTGACAGCGGTCTTTTGGGTCACGAAAAGTGCGCTTCATAACTTGAAGATTCAGAAAAGGCGGGAAAGAAGTTAATGGCGGGAAAGAAGTTAATGGCGGTAGAGGAGTCGAGTGAGATTCACACGTAATTGTCAAAAGCAATTTCCAGTTTCATTGATCATTTTGCATTTCTGTCTGACATTTCTGCAATGAGTAATCATGGGTATTAGACAAGACTAGTATGACCTGTGGATATAGCACAGTATGGTAATTTAATTATTACAACGTTTGATATGTTTACTTAAGAGTTATTGAAAGTTGGTCAATATGTAAAAAGTATAATAATCTTAATTAACTCTCTCTCTCTCTCTCTCTCTCTCCTCTCTCTCTCTCTCTCTCTCTCTCTCTCTCTCTCTCTCTCTTCTTTCCTTCTTTTCATCTTTTCATTATGTTCGATTGAAACATATTAGTGTTATCGCCTCCGCGCGCTCACCCCCCTCTCTCTCTCTCTCTCTCTCTCTCTCTCTCTCTCTCTCTCTCTCTCTTCTCCCCTACTATATTTCTTCTTTCGTATCATATGTTTCTACGTAGCATGTCCTTTTCTCCCCTTTCTTTTTTTATAATAAAAAGCGGAGTGGTCCATTCCGTTTTTTATAATGAAAGAAAGGGAAGAAAAATGACATGCTACACAGAAAACAAAAAGAAAGAAAGAATGGGAAAGATAGAGAGAGGGGTTGATCGCGCGGAAGCCACCAGGCTCATCTGTTTTGATCTAACATAATGAAAGGATGAAAAGAAAGAAATAAAAGGAGAGAGAGAGAAATTTAAATCAGAATTATTATACTTTTTTTCATATTGAACTATTTTACAATAGCTCTTAAGTAAACATATTAAACGTTGTAATGATTAAATTTTCATATTGTGGTATATCCACAGGTCCTGCTAGTATATAGATAAATTTGCCTGTCTATCCAAATCTGGAAGACGTCTCCCGTGGACAATAAAATTGTCTCTTATAACTTTTCAATGTTCTATTTTTAACTTCCCCGCGCATTTCTATTCGTATTCTCTCAGTGTGTACGCGGCAACTTGTATTTGCAGTCCATAATGACAATATATATTACCACTGAGATTACACTGTCAAACACTTAAAGCTTCTCGATAAATACGAAGCAAATTGCTTTCTTAGCTCTGCAGCTTATTTCTTTCAGACGCCATTGTATATTACTGGTCAATTGTAGTCGCAGTTTTAATATTGAGTTTTTGTAATTCCAGAAATAGAAACACCACAGACAAACATATTGGATCAATTCGGAAATAACAAGCTACGATGGAACTCTGCAATTGATGTCAGAGAAAATTGAAAAAGTAGACATTATTTTGATTCCAACATTAAAAAGAAAATGCAACCGTTTCCATTAAAAAAAAATGGCCAGACTAAAAATCATATGTTGAATTTGGCCGGAGATAATTTGAGATACACTCGATAGACAATATTTGTTTAAATTGCTCAATGCTCATACATTGCACCTGTGTTCTGATCCACGGATTCGTAGCCGGGTAATGTACGCGGAAACTCGTCATCTATACATATATAAAGGGCAGTTGTGTGTATCTGTATGTCCGGAGGAAACATCGAAAATAAAACAATTAACGACAAAGTTAATATATATATACACATTAAATATCACCAAGGCTTGGTTTTTGAGCAAAGATTATGGAGATTTGATTTATATTCGTGAAGATATTTAAAAAATAATATTTAAATGATAACAGCATGCAATTTTTTTTTCATTTAATATTTTAGATAGTAACATTTCTTTTCAGAGTAGCTGGATCAATACAAGTTCTTTTTTTTTTACATAGGGATTTAAATGGGGCATCACACGAGGATTCAACTCACAGTTCAGTAATAATGGATCTGCGAGACTAACTTTTAAAAAACTCCCCCTCTACCCAGGCGACGCTGCTAGTCGATAAATAAAGCTATGTACAACTGAAAATATGGTCTTGTTATTCAACTTATTATCATAATGGAAATTCGGTGTCTGTCTGTAACGGAATCTACGTCACTGCTTACGTCACAATACCCTCAGGAATTGTAAAAATTTATCAAGGAATATTTAATTTATAGTCAAAATCATTAATACATAGAATAAATCTTATTCATTAACGATGTCACTATGAAAATCCGAGTTAGATTTGATTCATAACAGCCAATGCTTTTAGTGCATTTAAAATCCTGCAATGTGTCGAATATATCACAAAGAAATAAAAGTTTACATAATATATGGTATGGTTAATTTGCATACTGGCTTTAACAAAACGGGGATTTAATTAATGATTATTTGGTGTTATTTATTTCTAATGTTCTTGTTTTATTTTCCAGTATTCCTATGAATGATTTTTATATAGAAACCAATTAAAATATAATTAGAATAAGTGTAATCTTTTTATATGCGTTCTTATTTAATTTTGTCAGCCTTTTCAATTAAGTATATTTAATTACATAAAAACTTAAATACTTCCGGTCGAGGGAGTCATATTCTTGCTAGTTATTTTAACAGATCCACTTTTAACAGCGTATGGGGGAGAGCTACCGTGGCGTAGTGGCTAGGGTTAACCAATGCGTAATTATGCTCACTTTCATGCCAATATCCTTTAAAGAAGTATGAACCCTCTCATCCCCCAACTATGAGTTAAATAGTACCCCTACTGTACTTCTACAAGGATAGCTTTGGCATTAAATACCCCCACGAAGGCTGGAATGTCATTAAACAAAGAAACCAAACTAAATGGCATATTAAGAAAAAGCAGACTAAATTCATCATTACATTATTACTGAAGATTTACTACTATTTATTAGTAGTAAATAGACTAATAACAGATAGGACGCAAGACAATTTTTATTTAGCAGTAAGTAAACTAATAACATATGAGACACAAACATTTTTATTTAGCAGTAAATAAACTAATAACAGATAAAGCATAAACATTTTTATTTACCAGTAAATAAACTAATAACATATGAGACACAAAACATTTTTTTTCATTTAGCAGCAAATAAACTAATAACAGATAAGACAAAACAAAATTTTTATTTAGCAATAAATAAACTAATTACAGATAAGACGCAAGACAATTTTTATCTAATAGCTAAATTCATTGGTATCATGAATATACTAGATTAAATTATTCAAATTAATGGTATGATTCTTTCTGATCAATGCTGAGTATTGCATATTTGACGGGTTGCCTATCAAATATGTAAGATAATGTAGATAACTAATGTTTTTGTGGGGGGAAAAACGAGTTCAAAACACAGGTCGAAATTTGTCAATCAAATTACCTATTTGATTGACAGATTTCGACCTGTGTTTTGAACTCTTTTCTCATTGGACAAGCCAACATGAGAAAGATCAGTTTTTGGCTTGGTGCTGAACGCACAGGAAGCAAGATGGCGGTCTCCCGTTCGAAAACAGATTTTCACACGCGTGTTTGTCTGGCTGTTTTTTAAATAATAAAGAACGCTAATGTAACGTAATCGTGAGAGAGTGGGGGCAAGGAATGTAACAATTGCGTGTAAATTAGCACGGAAAAGTTTTTTAGAAGAAAAATAAGAATTACGTGTAGATTAGATTGGAAAAAGTTTAAGGGTTAATCAGCCACATGGCATTTTTCTATTGGACAAAACCTGACACGAGACGAAGTGGGAGAGAGGAAGAGTGAGAGGTGAAAATGTTTGGGGAGTTTGGGACAATGCGCTGACTGAGTGAGACGTGGCTCTCGCTCCGTGAAGTTTTGACTGGGGGAAAAAGAAGTGGCCTTGTGTCATAACTAAAACTATAAATTGCACAAGGCAAGATGTCATCCAGCATCCCAAGTTGGTTTGCAGACTCCAAAACATCAAGGAATTATCAGCCAACTTAGTATCGTCTCAGCAATCCGGATTCTATTCTCTCCACGTAGCACAGAAGATGAGATAAGTCTACAATTAATTTCTACTATGAACACGTCATCACTCCATTCCGACAAAGAGAGCAAGGGGATTGCCACTTCTTCTTAGAATAAAGCCATTTCTACAAGTAATTCGGCTGTGAGCATGCAGAGGGCTCAAATTTGATTTTTTATTTATGTTCCCTGTCACACATGACCCCTTTCTCGGTTTCCACTTGCATGCGACCGTACGTGACTGAGAAGCCCAGCCCTCGACATGCAGGCCCTGCCTCACAGGTCACATATATGGTCAGTAGGAAGCGCGTGGTGTAGTGGTTAAAGTCTTGAGAAATGGACTCGTCGCCCCGAGTTCAAATCCTGGAAGTGGTAATTGCATTTCACTTAGCGCTAATACCATTGGGAAAGGTATGAATCCTAGTCTCCCTCTAGCTATGGATAAATAGTAGGGCAGATTGGGCTATTTAACCTTGGTTAGGCAACCAATATAGGAGAAGGAAAACTCTGAATTCAAACCTGTTCAACTCCGCTTAAGAAATTGACCTTGTGTCACATCCTGCTCGTGCGGAGGGGTTGGTAAATATATATATGGTCAGTGTTTACTGTAGGAAATGTGTACGTGCCGTCCGTCATGATCCGTTTATGTAGAGGCCGCTTTAGGATGGGGGTGCTCGAGCTGACTTACCTCAAATCCTTACAGCTACCATCGGCCTGCCTTTCCAAGAAAATGTGTACTGACCCCGAATTCTGTCAATTAGTCCTCATCGCTAAAGCGGACTTCTGCAAGGGTCACGATGTCTGCTCCATATCGAGAGTTCTTTGTACCAATTCGACAAAGAGAGCATAACGTAACATTAATACCAGAACCAACTAAGAATAAGAACCAGAAGCTAAGTATATAAATATACGTCCACGGGTATACGGGTATACTAATACGTAAGATACGTCCTCGTAATAATAATGGACTCTCTCGTCGATTTCAACGCATAAGGGTTCATCCAATGAACAACCCACCCTGTCGGCTGGGACGTTAGAATGCACCGACTGCACCTCTGCAGATGGGTAAGACTCCTCCAATGGGGCCACCTGTTGGCCGTGGGTGGCGACCCGTGATGCTTAAGGATAGAGCTCAGGTGGATGAGCAGTTCATGACATGCAATAATCCACTTTGGCCCTATCTTGGGCTAGACGGGCGGTCGGAGAGGCCCCGTCCGATCAATCGGCTGGTCACGTCAAGCCCTAGCACCTATATGATTGCCCCAACCCTATTGCCCTTATGGCAAGCCCCACCCCTTTTTATCATATGGATGCTAGAAGGCGGTGGCTGCGGGTCTACATGTCCTGGGAATGACGTTAAACTCTATCGGATGGTGAGATTTCAGTTTTGGAGGTTTGGGGAATGTGGAGCACCCCTTCATCACCATTGCTCCCTGGTCCACTCTGACCCGGAGTGGTAGAACCTGTTAGGGTACATCTATGGGTTAAATAGAAAAATGTTTTTATAAAAAAATTGTATTATCCATTAAGAATTGATTTATTTCAAAACTTTATCGGCATTAAATGATCCACTGAGGTTGATATGCCGTAAAACAAAACAAACCAAACCTACACAGTGCTTTGTTTATGGTGGTGAAGGCTTGTGTTGGACAATATACCACAGTATGGTAATTTAATCATTACAACGTGTGATATGTTTACTTATGAAAATTGTTCAATATGTAAAAAGTATAATAATCTTAATTTAACTCTCTCTCTCTCTCTCTCTCTCTCTCTCTCTCTTCTCTCTCTCTCTCTCTCCTCTCTCTCTCTCTCTCTCTCCTTCTTTTCATCTTTTCATTATGTTCGATTGAAACATATTAGTGCTATCGCCTCTGCGCGCTCACCCCTCTCTCTCTCTATCTTTCCCCTACTATATTTCTTTCTTTCGTATCATGTTTTCTGCGTAGCATGTCCCTTTTCTCCCCTTTCTTTTTTTATTATAAAAGCGGAGTGGTCCATTCCGTTTTTATTATAATGAAAGAAAGGGAAGAAAAAATGACATGCTACACAGAACACAAAAAGAAAGAAAGAAGGGGAAAGATAGAGAGAGAGGCTGATCGCGCGGAAGCCATCAGGCTCATCTGTTTTGATCAAAAATAATTTCCTTCTTTTCATCTTTTGGCTCGCAACTACCTCAAATTTTTCTAGAAATGTATTTTCTTAGAATCTTTTTATCATTATTTTTTTTTCTTTTGCCTTTTCCAATATGATAGGCGAGCCGGTTATTGGGTCCAAAGTTGTTTATTCCAATGTGGTTCAATTAACAGAAAATTCACAGTAGATCATTTTGAGATTTCATGCGTTGGGACACCTAGACTCAATTTACGATCTCGACTGTTGATATCAGACGCCATTCTCAAGCTTCAATGCAACCAAATTCTCATGAACTATAAATCAGTTCAATTCATTCATTTGCATTTATACTGGTTTATTTATTTTTTGTGTATCAATGATGTCTAGTAAAAAAACAAGTTTATTCCATTATTTTCTTTCTTTTTATTTTTTTTTTTAATTTTTTTTTTTTTCTTGTATTTTTCATTTTTCACGTTTGAGAGGACTGCTGTTTTATGGAGTATCATCATTCAATCGCTTTGATGGAAATTAATATGGTAGCATCAAAGCACCACTTTTGAAATACGGTAGCGTAAAACGATGAAAAAAGCTCGTATTTTGAGCCTGGTTTACAATTGCTAGGCAACTTAAAGAAGGTGTCAGGTCGGGAAAATATGATATATGCAAAAAATGACATTGTCTTAAAATACGTTTAACACTCGATTCGTATTTATATTCAGATGTAGAATATCAAGTCTTTAGTGACAATGATTGTAATATCTTCCATTTTTACTAAGGATAGCTACAGATTAACTCTTTAAGGCTCATCCAATAACAATACGCGTAAAGCACAATACGACTCTAATACTAATATTAATTATGATACTGTTGTTCCTTAATCTTCCGTTCGTTATCATCTTGCAACACCGTTTTGCCTTTGCCAATCTCTGCCCCATCGAAACAAGGGAAAACAATCGCTACACTCGTGTTCTTTAATTGTACGACCGTTGTCATCTCGAAACGTCCTTTGGTTCAAAATGAGGCCGTCCGAATCGTCCATCATGAAAGGCAAAAATGTAAACCCTGATTATCTGTTGTCGCTTATCCACTGGATTTTTATTAATTATGAGTATCGTCATCTCAGCTAAATAATGGACCATTCCGTTTTTATTATAACGAAAGAAAGGACATGCTACACAAAAAATATAATAAGAAGGGAAGGGGGTAGGAGAAAGACAGAGAGGGAGGGGGTAATAACGGCTAATCTGTTTCAATCGATGATGAAAAGAAGAAAAGAAAGAAAAAACGAGTGAGAGAAAGTTAAATCAAGATTATTATATTTTGTACATATTGAACTATGTAGCAATAGCTCTTAAACAAACATATATCAAATGTTGTAATAATTAAATTATCATACGGTGGAATATCCACATGTACTGCTAGTATGTATCTTAACTGTCGCGAGAGAGAAGATTTACCTCATGGAGCAAAGCGGGCGCGAACTTGTCTTACTTGCAAGATGAAGAAAATATGACTGCCTTGGCGCTATAATTTAAATAAGCGCGATCTCGAATCCAAGAGATTTGACGAGAGTAAATTTGCACGTATGCATTTTTTTTTTCAGATCACGCTGTGCATAAAACCAAGCACGACCGAGAAAGGGACGAAAACGTTTTGAAGCTGTGATCGAGGTGTATGCGGAAAACTGCTGGAATGTTGTTGCAGGACAGAAGAGTTTGTCGTCGGACTTGTTGGAGTTGGAGGAAGCTATTATCCTAATTAGTTTTGCAGACTATGATAATAATCATACAATAGGTGGTGTTCACTTCCGCCGGTATCTTCGGGGTGAATGTCTACCCGGAATATCATTTCAGGATACTACAGGTATCGAGCATATTTAATTATAACACCAAAGAAAAATATTATTCATGATAATATAAACATTAAAACATATTAAAATACATAATTCATTAAATTCTATTCTATTAGAATGCAGTGCCATTTTCTTATATAAAAAGATAGCACAAAAATTAGGGTGTTTTTGGAGGTGAGTGGAACGGATTAATGGCATTTCAGTTTATTTCAATGGAGAAAATTGATTTGATATACGAGGAAATCGAACAACGAGCGGAATTAATTAAATTCATGTGTTCTTATATGAGCGTATGCAAAGAATGAATTCTGGTGAGGGATTTTCTATTGAAATTCCTTTATTTGTAAAATCTGTCTGAAGTGGCTAGACTTATTTTGAGTTTCTGGTCGAAATAAATATTATAACAGATAACAGTTTGTTAAGTTTTTCTTTCTTTGATAGTTAAATATTGCTCAATATATAACTGATTTATTGGTTATCATACATTGAGCTCTCCTTGTATAAAACTCCTTGTATGAGTATATGTTTGCACCCACAAGAGCATACACTATGGTTGTACAGTGAGATTTCGATGATCCCAAATAGAATCATCCCTTGCATTGCATTCATTTGAATTATATATATATATATATATATATATATATAATATATATATATATATATATATTGTGAGAAGAGTGAGAGGGGAGTTGTTCCTTGTTCATATTAATCTGATATATTTATAGTATTCAATATTAGTAAGTAAAGTCGTCGGGGTGACCTAATGTCGGTATTAGCCAGACTAGCGCTAGACCAAGGAGATTGCTTTTAGCGTCTGGGGTGGAGTGCCATACCTACCATCAGCTTCTCACATACCGACCAGAAACTCATATCCCTGTATTACTAATACCCTGAGTTGGCGATGGCGGGTATCGAGCCAGGAACCGTGCAGGTCATTCTACCGAGCTAAACCGATATATATATATATAATAAAATAAATATATAAAGGTTTTACATATCTATTTATTTGGTGACAAAGGAACAGTCACAACCATTTTGGTTTCATGCGTTAGCAATCATCAGGTGACCTTGTTTCAAATGCAAGGAAAATCGAAAATTACAAAAATTACAAAAAGATCAATAGACATAGGATGTGTGTGATTGGATGAAATGTTATGCGTATGTATGTGGTGTTGTTTTGAATGTTGTTTTGGAGTGTTTATGGTTGCTATATTTTATATCGAGCACTCTTCCAATAATACTGCGTTTGGCACACCGTTCCAGTAAAAGCTGAAACAGTGACAAGCCCACACTATATATTATATATATATATATATATATATATATATATATATATATATATATATATATCGTGAGAGAGTGAGAGGGAGTTGTCCCTTGTTCATATTAATCTGATATATTTAGAGTATTCAATATTAGACGATTAATGTACCCGTGTATTTCAGCTGTCCCTTAACTAAAGATAAACTAAGCGTCTCTCTCTCTCTCTCTCTCTCTCTCTCTCTCTCTCTCTCTCTCTCTCTCTCTCTCTCTCCTTACTACTGCCCCATCCCACCCCACCCCACTGATTAACCTTCAAAACGACCAAGGACAGACCACAGAGATTACCTTCGTTAAACTGATTCACCCATCGATTTTTTAAAAAAATCAATCATTGAGCACTGATATCGCCTAATTTAATCAACCCTTCACCTTGATTATTGATTTCTCCCAAAACTCCCGAGCGCTTCCTTTGTACACAGGATTCGCTTCGCTTCAAGTCTCGATTATGAATGAAAAATAATTCCCCGTGTATTTTTTTTTTTCAATATTACTCTTATTATCATCAGGCTGGTCGGCCTACACTAGTGTGTCCATGTGTAAGGGTATTTGCCTCATACCCCACTTGTATGGGCTGGGCACAAGGCCTCGTTTTAACGTGGGCCCACCCACAAGCCGAAGCTGATGGGTGGAAAGAAAAAATTGGGTCGATCCCTTCGGCATTCCCCCCTCAAAGAGGGCGCCTCAGGCGCTGGGCAATAAACCTAGCCCTGCCCACAAAGGGGCAGGTATTGCCTGGGAGGAAGGCCCCCTGGGATCGACGCTATTAATTGTACTTTACCGGGTGGACAGGGAAGAACCAGAGCATAGTAACTGGAACAGATACTACTGGTGTGTCCATGTGTAAGTATACACAGGAAAACGTCACTTATGAGTTCGTCCTTGTTCCTTAGCAGTTTCCAGCTAAAAAAAAATTTTTTTTTTTTTTAAAACAATTGATAAAAAAACGAAAGAAATTTTTGGATGTATCAAAAGTATTTTTCTTTTTTCCATCAACTCTGTTTTTATTTTTTTAAGTGGTTGGGTTCTCTATCTTGCGTTTTAAAGCATCGTAATCGACATCCTCTGGGTCTTATTTTAATCATCATCATCATTATCATCATCATCATCACCATCTTGTCATACTAGCAGCACAGGTATCCATGACAATCTATCGCCAACCGTCCCCATCATTCATTGCCCCTGGCAGATCCTCTGTGCAACATCCAGTATCCGCGCAGTGTTGGTTAATGTAAGTCTTTGCTGGACGGGCCCGCACTGGTATTTCCATGTGCTGGCTTCCATGATGACGTCACTTATGAGTTCGTCCTTGCTTCTCCAGCAGTCCAGCATGTCTTGTTCGTCTCACTCTAATTGCTTGTGTGATAGAGGGCAAGTGGCCGTACAGCTGCTTTCTTGTCGGGTGTTGTTTCCACGATTTGTTTAAGATCGCACCCAGCAATGGCTACCATTTAACTTATCCTCTAGGTGCTTCGTTAGGGTCCAGGTGGTGCAACCATACAATAGCACTGATACAACGACCGCCTGGAAGAATTATCTCTTTAACTTATCAGTAAGACCGGATTTCATATGAGTTTATAGCAGACCATGCCATTTTTATGCGTGTGTAACATCGCTTAAAAAAATAAATAAAATGTTAAGGAGACAAAAAATTGACAAATATTTTCAGTTTAATATTTTCAATTTACATTTTAAAAATATAGCATTAACAACTAATAATAGGATTATAATGTAACAAGTTCAGATTTTGAGCTATTTGCAATTTTTCTTAAAGTTTTCATCCAGAATATTAAAAAAAATTTTTAAAGTAATTAATGCAATCTTTTTAAGAAAAAATGTTAAAATTTCCATTAAGAATTACAAAAACAAAGTTACTGAAATATAAGTAAATAAATGTATCAGGTATTTAATAATCAACAAAATTAATAAATTACTTCAAAGGAGAAAACTTTATATAATTAACCTTAATATTATTCCTTGTAATATTCCAATAAATCCAACAAAGTAACAATTGTTTAAATTAGCAAGTTATATACATGACATCTGAAAACCTATCGATTATCACACTAAGCGAGTTATTAAAAAGATTGAGTATCCATCAAGAATGAATAAAACAAAACGTCTTCGGCATAAAATAACCCAACAAGAGTTGTCATGCCATTAAATACAACCTACCAACCAACCAAAATAACATATAATACTTAACGTAACTTAACACATATACCTGGTCATGGTTAACGGAATGGGAACAATCTACCCAAATGGATTAAATAAAGGGTTCGGTTCGAAGTTCCGTGGGGGCTTCCGATTATGACATAAAGGATCCCGAGTTCGACAAGAAGGTTCCCGAGTCTGACAAGAAACACCTGAAGAACGTCAGAGGGCCCATCGGTCGAAACGTTGCATATATAGCAATAAAGATGAAAGACAAAGTGTAGTAAAAATTAGTATATTTATTCAGTTGAAAATATGAATGAAATGAATAGACAATGCATTGAAAAAAAAAACAAAAAAAACTATATTTTGAGAAATTGTCCTTGCTCAGAATATTATCAATGGCTTGATGTCATAAGTTGTTTTGGTTTTCAAAAACTTTCTATTCTTTCTTCATTATCAGTCATTCTATTCACAAAGAGATGATAAAATCATTCTGTATGATTAATTTCCTTTATCAATCCCTATATCCAATGATCTGTATTGTGTCAACAACTTTAAAGGAGAATCAGTAAAAAAAAAATTTAAAAAATGGTTGATAGAAAACAGTGTTATCAGTTGTCAATTATATGAGTACGATTCTCACGAGATACTTCTGGACTTATACCACTTCTAAGCTGTAGCCGTATTAGTACTATTGTATGGTTGCACCAATTAGACTTTAATGAGATCGCTGAAGAAAAACCTAAATTGGAACCACACAAAGATTACTAATACATACTGAGCACTGCTAGGGTTGTAAGAACGAACTCATAAGCGACGTTTTCTGGTGGATTCCTATTACGGTTGTAAGATTCAAAGTTATAACAAAGTCATAACTAGTTGGAACATAACAAACTCCGACACGTTTGAGAGACAAAACATTTTATATAAATAACAGCACATGGAAACGATACATAAAATACAAGATAGTGTATATAAACATACATACATCAAAGGACTGGAGCGTCCGTACATAGAGATCACTTACTAAGAGCGGGTACGAGGCCCCGCCGAGAAAGGGGTAGACAGTAGGCTAACCCATGTGCTCGTTCCGGAGATGTAGCTAAAAGAGGAAGCAGTGTTTTAATGAACGCGCTTAACTACCAGAGGTCCCCCTAGTACGAACAAACAGCAACGCAGCGAGGAGATAACTCTTCCGGCAAAAGGAAGATAATTCCCTACACGGTCAAGTCACACCGAAAGCTCCGGTCCCTACTAGATTACCGAAGTTAAGCAGGGATAATCCTGTTCAATACTTAATTGGGTGACTACTTAAGCAACAGCAGGTACTGGGAGCAACCTGAATCTTTTGTTTACCAAAATGACTTGATTTGGCATAAAATTGACCTGGAAAGGGTTAAAACCAACCAACTAACTAACCTATACACTCCTACACATGACACAGCAGCGTTAGCCAAAAAAACAAAACTTACATTCATTAGCTCTGTATGAACACTGGATGCCGCCTAGATGACTTTGCAAGAGTGATGGCCTATAGGAACAGATAGCAAAAGAGAGTCAAAGAAATCCGTGCTGTCGGCACACCTTGATAATGATGATGACCACTGATGTACATATTGTGCGTATTGCACCGTCTAATTGTTAGAGAATAAGATTCTCACCGAGTGTCCTTCACCCATGGCCTTGTGTCAGACTAAGTTAAGATTAGTAAATGAACACTCATGTACATTTCCTGGGCGCTTTGAAGCGTGTAATGGTGAATAAGTATCTATGTTATTTTTTCTTGTTTGTTTGTTTTTTTGTTTTGTTTTTTTTATGTGTTTTTTTTTGTTGTCCATAGCGTTGTGGTTAGGGGTAGCGAGTTCGAGTCTCACTGTATGCCCCATACTTGTGAAGACACGCAGGACACTGCTGGAGAAGCAAGGGCGCTAACATATGCTAACAACAACAACATGAAATAACTAATTTTTTATCAAAATCAAAAACTATTTTAGTATGAAAACGTGTATTTGGTTTGTATGAAGTTCTAATGTAAAAAAAAAATCGTCTGTTGATTTTGTTGACTAACAAAATTCCGTTTCTTTCAAAAATGATCTCGGCTGGGGTGCCTCTTGGTGACTTGATCCAATATATGATATAGAAAACAATACATTTCTATATAATATAGAAACCAATTAAAATATAATTAAGATAAGTGAAATATTTTTATATGCTTTCTTATTCAATTTCGCAAGTCTTTATAATTTAATATATTTCATTACATTAAAACTTAAATGCTTACATCCGGAGGGCTCATATTCTTGCTAGTATTATGAAGCCTTCGGAAATTATTCCCCGGGAGATTTTCTTTTTAATGAGGACGGCTAAGTTGAGATCTGATTGATAGGTCAAGGTCAGGAAGCTCTTCTGTTTTAAACTCAGCAGAAAGCAGAATTATTATTCTTGGTGTAGTTGTGGTTAATTATCGACTGAGTAAGTGGCTAATGACTCTCGTACGAAATATTCCGCCGACTTAATTATTTTCTGCAAAGAGTGTCGTCTTTCGTCGTGAATGCAGTCTGTCGCACAGGGCAATTTTCTAAGGAGGTGAAAGTTAAATGAGTTGTAAAACAGCCTTGTGATTGATGAAGCAGCGTATTTACCGCTAATCTCTCGTTTGCCCTATTTTTTTTTTATTGGCACATAGTTATTATTAGTGAAATAGATCACTAATTAGGACCGAGACTATTCTAGTAGTGACCACCCTTAGCGAAGTTTAACGTGTTTGAATTTAGAGTTTTCCTTCTCATAGACTGGTTCCCTAACCAAGGTTAAATTGCCCAGTCTGCTCTACTATTTACCCATAGCTGGAGGGAGAGTTGTTGGATTCATACCTTTCCCAAGGGTATTGGCACTATGTGAACTGTAATTTCGTCCATGATTTGAATTCGGGTCAACGAGCCCATTTCCCACGACTCTAACCATTACACCACGGCCTCCAACTTAATGATATAAACCTTCGTGTGTTATTTAATCCCAAAGAAACCCTTCTGTATATTTATCAATACCGGCAGTACTGGCGATACCTACTCATAACTACTGCGACTTTCGTGGACGACGGACATAGGATTAAATCACTGGACCTTTAACAATACGCAGGATAGGACTTATTCGCTTACCAAAGGATTCTATAACTTAGGACTTACTTACATTAAGCCCTTTTCAACTGGTCAAAGATGGCATTTAAAAACTTAACAGTGTACACTGCGTAAAATTGAGATATCATGACTCTTTCTAAGCGAGCCTGAATGTGAGGAGGGTATGAATCACAACCCGCACTGCGCACGTGGTTGCGAATTTCAGGCAACTCCACGTGGATGTAGCCACGGCGCAGGTAACACATTCTGAAAAGGATTCCGATAACTGCGTGTTGAGGGGTTATTTCATTGTATACTCAGTACATGCTGATTCGAATATCCGGTTTGTGTCACTGCTGGTGAGAAGCGACCTGTACGAGGTATGTCCGAAAAGTTACAGAAAATTCACATTCTTCGATGTGAGGGGCATTGCCCCACTGCGAGTTCTTGCCACAGGGCCAGACGATCAACCAGCATGTCTACAAAGAGATACTGTGACGTATCCTTCGTTCAGTGTGTGAGAAGAGGTGAGAGATGTGGCAGGACAACTTGTCGGTGCTTCACTATGACAACGCACCTACCCACACTACCGGGAGTATCCGAGAGCTCAGAAGAATATCACTGTGCTGGAGAAACCTCCCTACTCGCCGGATCTGGCACCATGTGATTTTTTCCTCTTCTCCAAGCTCAAGGGGGTGATCAAGGGAACCCGTTTTAAGGATGTGCACGACATCAAAAATGCCGTGACGACAGAGCTCCGGAGAATCCTGGAAGAATCCTTCCAGGAGTGCATGCAAGCTTGGCAGAGAAGGATGGGGAAGTGCATTAGACTCCATGGGGATTACTTTGAAGGGGATTTGCAGTTTGTAGTTTGAATTTGAAATGAATTTTTTGTGACACCAGTCCTGGAACTTTTTTGACATACCTCGTATGCAGTGATGCACGTTGTTTCTGCTGCTGCAAGTGGCAGTCTGATTGTACCTGATGTTGCGGTGAGAAACTAAAAGTTCCAGGTAATTCCAGTTAATACGAGAGGAAAGCCTTTCTTCGGCAGGTAGGACCGTATATAAAGGACTCGGATCAGCTAGTATATATATATATATATATATATATATATATATATATATATATATATATAAGTGTATTTGGCAGCATTTTTTCTTTTATACAAGTTTGTTGAATTGGACAGACAATTCCTATCTGACAAGTCTTCATTGATCCGTTCTAATCTTCGGGCCATCCTTCTGGTGTCAGGGTGGAACTGGTATAACAGTCCACCGAAGGTTTCAACACTAGCGCTTTCGGCAATACACTTTGCCATCTTCAGGTGGGAAAGGATGGAATAGTTTTCATGTCTCGTTTTTAACGAGAACGAGTAGTAGCAAGGAATTAGTGGGAGGTAATATCAATTAGTAGTGGGAGGTTTTTGAAATGGTAGTAGTTTGAACGAAGCAGTGGTGATTTTTTTTATGAGGGGAGCACAGGTTGTAATTGACACTAGAAGGATGGCCCGAAGATTGGAACGGATCAATGAAAGACTTGTCAGACAGGAATTGTCTGTTCAATTCAACAAAATTTATATATATATATATATATATATATATATATATATAGTGTGTGTGTGTGTGTGGGAGGGGGTAATATGGGTGCTATATTTCTTAGCAGATAGAGCTCAATACCAATGATAGAGCGTTTATATTTGAGTTAAGGTAGCGTGGACATAGAGTCAACACCTGGTTACTGGCAGTTTCTCGCGATATGAAGATCGCATAGGCGAGTAACTGTCAGTAACCAGGTGTTGGCACGATGTCCATATATATATATATATGTATATATATAATATATATATATATATATATATAATATCTTATAATGGAGATTGTGTGTTTTGTCTGTATGTAACCGAAACTATATTACTATACAAGTCACAATTCCCTTTGTTATTTACACCACATTCTCCATGATTTTATTTTTTATTAAATCTCAATTATTAGTAAAATTGTTTACATCATTAAGACTGTTAACAATATCTACATACTAATAACATGCAATTGTATTTATATATACAATAAAATAGCGATTCACAGTGTGAATGGGAAGGCTAATTTGCATATTGATCTTAAAAAATTTGATTTTTAATAATATATACTTAGTATTATTGATTTCTAATTGTTTGATTTTATCTTATTAAATATGAGAAAAATTTCGGGATAAATCTTAAAAAGAAATCCATTAACAAGAAGAAATAACTGTAAAATTATTCTTTACTTCCTATTTTAACTAAATAGTTTAAGTTAGGAAAATTTACCACTGAAAAACGGGAGTAATGATGATGGAAGAGTTAGTTTCAAAGTTGTTCTATTTTTCGATTATACCCCCTCTGTTCCAAATCTTTTCATCTGAATCTTATTCAGTTTCATTAGCCTTTCTAATTTAACATGATTTTTATTATATATATCTTAAATACTTGCACCCCGGAGGGTGCATATATTTGCTAGTATATATAATTATGAATTTAACATTTTAGAAAAAAACAAAAGACAAAAAATGTTAAAATTCATACTGTCGGATTACTTCCATTACTTCAAATATATATATATATATATATATATATATTATATATAATATATATATATTATATATAATATGAGGTTGTGAAACAGTGTAACAACATAAGTAGAAAGAAAAGAAAGAAAGAAAGAAAGAAAGAAAGAAATGCTTCGAAACATGACCAAACAGAAGGCAAGACTAGGAATGTAGTGACGTCATTTGATAATTCATGTAAAAGCAAAAAAACAAACAGCAACAACAACAAAAAAACCATAAAAACCAAAAAAGATCTTGGCCATAAAATGGTGGAGTTAAACGTAACAAAAATAAACATTACAGAATCGTAAAGCGTCGCTCGAATCAATTACCGAGTTTTTATTAACGAGGCGAACTTCGCGGGTTTCCGTCAATTTTCTTATCAAATAGCCGATAATTAACCAATTTATCGAGGTAACGGCCTCGGTGGGATTCTCAGTATTAGAAGTTGGGTGGGGTTCTGTGGAGTAGAAGTGGGGTGGAGTTTCTGGTGGACTGGAAGTGGAGCGAGAATTGTAATTATGTAAGAGCGGTAAACGAATGTGTGTTTTTTGCGTGTTTTTGTTTTTCGCCAAAACTCGTAAGCATACGTGAGAAACGTCATGTGTGCATAAGGCCTGTCCAAGGGCAGTGGTTAGCAACTTAGTTTCTCAACTCATGAGCCATATATTCTTTCTTCGCTGGCATTTCAAAAATACCTATTTTCAGTGTATCAAAAGTAATTTCGGAAGATAAAATAAATAAAAAAATTTTGCTCGTAAGTTGAACTGACGTACCAAACAGATTCTAATTGCAGTAATAGTTAATTTCTAGTCATTTTGATTCAAAGAGATAAGAAAAAAAGAAGAAAAGCATAACTATAAACTAAATGGGTTAGCGTTGGTCGGCAAGGAAATGTCCGACACAAAAACTCTGCCTTCAAGGAAAGGCTATGGAATGCCGTACAAGGAAGGAGGATGCCCATTGGCTAGCGGTACTCGAAGCAAGTAGCACTGGCCAATGGAAAGCCACCACCCAGCCTTGCATGGCCAAAATAATCTCTTATAAAAGAACACTGACACAGATGCCTATGTCAAAAAGCAAAGTCATACAATGTAGTAGCAGAATATTGCAGGATGCAAGCCCGAAATTTTAACATTTTGGACTGTCACCTGTGGCGACCCAGTATGATGTTGAAAGACCCGAAACTGGTAATAATCACTGGAAAAAATATTACTGATGATGCATCTCAAGCGCATCTTGAAGATGTATTTCCAAATAGGGGAGTAAACCCCGAAACAAATCAGGAAGCCGGAGCCCCTAACAGGTCGTGTGATGCTGAAATCCAGCGTTACCATCAACTCCTGCGTCACTACCGTTTGCCTAACAGCATTGGTACCTTACCATTCCTTTGGATCATAGTGCAGTGTGGAGAGAGGGGAATTTGCTGCATGGGCAACAGTTTATCCTCCATATGAACCCGCCCAGATTATGTAGTTCAAATTAAAAGAAAAAAAAAGAAACGAAAAAAAAAACTTTGTAACTACTCCATCGTCTATCGTAGACGGAAGGCTGCCAACCATATATATATATATATATAATATAGTATATATTATAATATATAATATGTGTGTGTGTGTGTGTTGTGTGTGTGCGTGCTTGTGCCTGCGTTTGTGAGTGTATGTGTATATATATATGAGCGTGTTTGTATATACATTTATATTTATGCCAATATATGCGTATATATGTATTTACATATGTACATGTATATATTATAATATATGTATATGTATATATATATGTATATATGTATAATGGTATATATGTCTATGTATATGTGTATTATGTATATATTGTATATATGTCATATATGTATATGTGTATATATAATTTGTTTATGTACATACATCTATATGTGAATATATGTAAATGTGTGTATACATATTATATATATATGAACATGTGTATATGTATACCATATATAATATGTATATATATATTGTGTTATAATATATATGTGTGTGTGGGTTAGGCCCTCCAGTATGAACCCACAATGTAGCGCAGCCCTGTTGCCTATAAATTCCCCTTCCTTTTATCTTGTTTTCCTCCATCCCTTCCTCCTCTCTCCCTCCCAATTACATTTTTCCGCATTAAAACCGATTGTAGTCTCAGTTGTTTCAAATAAATCTGACGAAACTTCGTTGCATGCCGAGGCGAAAATATCATCTGAATGAATTGCTTTATCCGTATTTCCTCAATTTTTCAATCTCCAACGTGAGAATAGCGAAATAAAATAACATATAAGTTGATTGGTTTGCTTGCATGCTTGGTCTTCGCTAGCCTTAAATATATATAATCTATCAATAATACTGAGCGCTTTTTACTTATATATATATATATATATATATATATATTATATAATATATATATATATATATATATAAGAGAGAGAGAGAGAGAGAGAGAGAGAGAGAGAGAGAGAAAGAAAGATTGATGACAAGGAGGTGGAAAAGAGAGAGTACAGATGAAAGATATGTATCTGACGATCGATTAATTACTACATTATCTAGATTATTGAATCAACCAATATATATATATATATTATATATATATATAATAATATATATTATATATATATATTACAGAGACAGAGAAAAGAAGAGAGAGAAAATGAGAATGATATGTATAAGACCCGATTTTTTACTAAAATCATCAAGATTCTTGGATAAACCGATATATATATATAGATAGGAGAGAGCAAACATACATACATACATACAGACAGGGACAAGCGGACAGACAGACATAAAAACATCTGATATAGAGTTATACTGTAGGGCTTCTATTGATTAACCACTAAAAGAATCGAAACAAACCGGAGGCATAAATATATATTGAATCTTCAAAAAAAGTAACCCTAGAAAGTCTTAAACTGGAAGAACACAATTTAAATGAATGGTTTTCTGGTTCAATTTATTTACGCTGATTCACGAAAGACCAGGAGAAAATATGGAGAACCATGCCCATTGTAGAAGAACAGTAGGTATTATTTAACCATTGCTGGTGGGATGAGGGGATTCACACTTTCGACTGGAAGTTCGAACCATAGGAAAGAAAACCGAACCACGCAAGTGGTGGTGAAAGACCTTCGTTAAAATATAATAATAAAATAATAATAATAATAATTGAGATTCGCTTCCGGTTTTTTTCTGTAACAAAAACTACGTCACTACTTAGGTCACTATATCCTGAAATCGTCAATAACATATAAAGAAAAGAATAAATACACCTCAAAATTTGAAGCATGCAACATAGACTGT
The DNA here is from genome assembly GCA_023376005.1 of Doryteuthis pealeii. Classification (NCBI taxonomy): domain Eukaryota; kingdom Metazoa; phylum Mollusca; class Cephalopoda; order Myopsida; family Loliginidae; genus Doryteuthis; species Doryteuthis pealeii. The sequence goes on from CM042153.1 coordinate 23,075,489, forward strand.
CCTCATTGTTTTTTTAAAATAAGTTTTAATCGATAACATCCCCGGTATCATATATTTTATATAATAGTTTGTTTTATTTTAATAGTTATTCAAAGTTAATAGAACTTAAGTTTTTGATTTCAAATTGTTTTATTTTTTTACTCCTTTAATAAATTTGATGATTTCATGATTTTTAATGGTTTCAAAACTCTCCGACATTTAATTTTTTAACTTCCACCTCCTCAAGCAATATCTTATAAATTTCTTTTTTATTTTGCTAGTTTTTGTATAAATAAAGTTTTTTATTTTTTTATATGTGTGTATATTTACAAATTGTTTTCAATTGTTTTAATTTTTACTTCTTTAAATAATTTGATGATTTCATGATTACTAGTTCAAACTCCTCCGACGTTTAATTTTAACTTCCCCTCCCTCAGCAATATCTTTCAAAAATGTATTTTTACTTCGCCGGAGGTGTTTTTTTATTTTTGCTAATAAAATAATAATAATAAAATAATAATAATAATGAGAAGAAGAAGAAGAGAAGAAAGAAGAAGAAGAAGAAGAAGAAGAAGAGAAGACCCAACGCCAATTTGAAGAAAGTAGGAAGGAATGAACTATTTCTTCTCCCCCAACTATGGGTAAATGATAGTCCTGACTGTGAGTCCTTACTCTTGTGCGTCACAGTCAGAGGAGAAAAATTTGT
>CM042153.1:23076273-23148422 GCA_023376005.1 Doryteuthis pealeii
GTTCACCCATGACTGACAAGCTGCTATAAATGGGCAAGGGTTAGGGACTTGGCAGACGAAAATTCTGTCGGGTTTCGATCCCAGCTAGAGGTAGCTGTTAAAAGGTCGAGCCGCACTGATGAGAAATAAACTTCGAAACACGTGTCTGTGGATGACTGATATATATTATATATATATATATAAAGTTAGGGTTGTGTAAACATGAAGTCAACGGTGCTTGGTTACAGACAGTTTCTCGCCTATGCGATTTTCAAACAAAGCACTTGGTTTGAAATTTGTGCAAATTTGTGCAAAATTGTGCAAAATTGTGAAAATTGCGTCACGCAGATTGAAAAGGAACGCTAACGGTTATGTGGCGTTAAATTGTTTTTTTTATACATGAGGAGCATTCAGAAGCCGTAATTAATTTTCTTATATCCTTACATGCCGTCAGATTCATTTCCGTTTTTCCTTTCATGTATTTTTGGTTTATATATATATATATATATATATATATATATATATATATAATATATATATAAACATGAGCATATACATCAACATGAGCATGAATTGTGCATGTACAGGATATATTGATGATCCCAAATAGAATTATCCTTACATACCAGTCAGTTGGATGCTTTTCAAAAAAATGTCTATTATATATATATATATATATATATATATATATATATATATATATATATATATATATATGGGAGCTGCACAAGAATGCTGCGTGCAGTCCTGAACAAATCGTGGAAGCAGCACCCACGACGAAACAGCTATATGGCCACTTGCCCCCCATCTCACAAACCATTCGAGTGAGACGGACAAGACATGCCGGGCACTGCTGGAGAAGCAAGGATGAGCTCATAAGTGACGTTCTCCTGTGGAAGCCAACACACGGACATGCTAGTGTGGGCCGCCCAGCAAGGACCTACATTGACCAACTAAGCAAAGACGCAGGTTGCTGCACAGAGGACCTCCCTGGGAAAATGAATGATAGGAAAGGTTGGCGAGAGATTGTCATGGATATCCGTGCTAATAGCGCGACATGATGATGATGATGATGATATATATATATATTTACCAACCGCTCCGCACCAGCAGGATGTGACACAAGGTCATTTTCTTAAGCGGAGTTTAACAGGTTTGAATTTAGAGTTTTCCTTCTCCTAGACCGGTTGCCTAACCAAGGTTAAAGAGCCCAGTCTGTCCTACTATTTACCCATAGCTGGAGGGAGAGTAGGAATCATACCTTTCCCAAGGGTATTAGCGCTAAGTGAAATGCAATATATATATATATATATATATATATATATATATATATATATATAAGCAATTGGTAACTAATACATAATTTAAGATAATCTTTTATTTACTAAAAAAAAATTTGAATTAGAGAACAAAGGAAAAAAAAAAGAAATAACACAAGAAAAAAAAAGAGGGAGAAATGAAAAAGAAAAGAAAGGAGAAAGCGAAACAAAAGCTAAGTATATAAATTTTTCTATTGACGGTTTTTATTTTTTTATTTTTTATTTTTTTATTTTTTTTTTTTTTTGAATTTTGACATGGCAACACACTTGCAACACACTTGGAACATTTGACCGGATGACAGACGATATTAGGAAAATTTGTTCTCCACAAACTTTTTTAAAAAAAGAAAAAAAAGAGAGAGACATAAGAAATTACAGTTATTCGCCAATTTCATTCATAAAGGAGGAGAAGAAGAAAGAGAAAAAAAAGGAGAGGAAAAGGAAATAAGAAGAGAAATTATAACCACACAAATAAAAACATAAGCACGTCCATTTCCGAAAATAAACTCTGATGATGAAGCTCATGCTTCGAAAACGATAAGACAAAAATAACATCTTTTTGTTTTTATTTTTCATACGCATTGTATTGGCCTTCAAAATATTAATATATTATAATATACATATATATATATGTTATTTATTTCATTGATTACTTATTTAGCACTGTCTGCAACTTATTTTGTGTCTCTTCTTTTGTTCGGCAAAAGTACTACAGTTCCTTAAAAAAAACGACCCAGCCTTCTCAGAACCATTTGGGGTGATAATCTATATAAATCCACAAATGTACAAGCTCACTGATATTTTTATTATCCTACAGAATAATTCAGTCTGTGACGTCCACTTGAGAACACTCACAATGTTTATAATAATAGATTTTATCTCTTGTAGACGGCCATTATCACACATCAATGACATTATATACGAATATTTCTGTAATATAAAATTTTCCTGACGTCTTGATATAGTAATGTAACAGACTCTCTCTCTCTCTCTCTCTCTCTCTATATTATATATATATATATATATATATATATATATACTAGCAATATATGCACCTCCGGGTGCAAGTATTTAAGTTTTAATATAATAAAATATCATGTTAAATTAGAAAGGCTAATGAAACTGAATAAGAATTCAGATAAAAATATTTGGAACAGAGGGGGTATAATCGGAAAATAGAACAACTTTGAAACTAACTGTTCCACTATTTTCCCTTACTCCCGTCTTTCAGTGGTAAATTTCCCTAATTTAACTATTTAGTTAAAATAGGAAGAAAAGAATAAAATTACACTTATTTCTTTATGTTAATAGATTTCTGTTAAGATTTATCCCCGAGATTTTTGCTCATATTTATTAAGATAAAACCAAACAATTAGAAATCGATAATACTAAGCATATATTTATTAAAATCAAATTTTTTAAGATCAATATGCAAATTAGCCTTCCCGTTCACACTGTAAACCGCTATTTCGTTGAATATATAAATATAATTGCATGTTATTAGCATGTAGATATTGTTAACAGTCTTAATGATGTAAAACAATTTTACTAATAATTGAGGTTTAGATAAAAAATAAAATCATGGAGAATGTGTGTAAATAACAAAAGGAATTGTGACTTGTATAGTGATATAGTTTCGGTTACAGACAGACAAACCCACAATCTCCATTATAATAAGAGATATATATATATATGTGTGTGTGTGTGTGTGTATACTAGACAAAACGTCACCCGTTGGGTCACTTATTCAGCTCTCGGTAGATAATTGGGACTAGGTAGGTATTGCTAAAGATGACGTCGAATCCCGTATTTTACAAAATGAATTTACCAACCCACACCCGATTGAGAAAAATATAAAAAATCAGATAATTATCCAATTTTAATGAAATTTTCAGTGTTGATTTATCACTGAAGGAATTTTATAATGCATCATTTATTTTACTTCAAAACATTGATTTTTCCCAGGTCATTTAATTATGACGCCCCATCTTATTTTGTGGGCGCAAAATATCGTTAGGATTATATAAAAGGGAAACTAATTACAGTATAAATAAAAAGACAAAAGACTGATGGTGTGAATAGAAGAAAACAATTTATTTTAGATAGTCTTATTTTTATGCGTGTTGAGACCAAAAGACAAAGACATTTCATTTAAAAGTTATTAATTCTTCTGTAATTAGTGTATTTATTATTTTGTGTTATTTATTTCTAAGAAGAAATTGTCATAGGCCTTAAAATTCTAAATAATGTTTTTTTTATTCCGTAAATACATAAAAAGCGGGAAGGTTTGCAATGAATTTGAATAAAATTGACCGAAAATCGTAGTATGTAGCAGGCACTGCCAATTGTTCACTCATTTTCATTTTAAAAACGAATTAACATTAATTAAATCGATTATTTAAGGTCAAATGTTTGTCTAAATCGAAAAGTAGTAACATAATCAGTACACAAAAGCAAAATAATATTACACATGTAATTTATTTTTAATACATTTAAAACTATTATTTTCGGTCAATTGTGCTCAAATATATCGTAAACAAGGCCGCTTTTTATATATATCCAGAGAAAAGAAACAAAAAAATATATTATTTAGGATTTTAAGGCTTATAACAGTTTCATCTTTGAAATCAATAACAAAAAACAACAAAAACACTCAATTATAGAGGAATTGCTAACTTTTAAATGAAATATCTTTTTCTTTTTGGTCTAAACACGCAAAGAAAAATCTAAAAAATTTTCAAAAATCTGGGAATTATCTGATTTTGATAAAATATTATGTGTTGACTTATTAATCAATGAATTCGTTTTTTTTTTAACGACTGAATCGTTTCAATCAAACTGATTCAATGAAAAATAAATCAAAATTCTTTAAAATAAATATCACCATTGCTGCCTACAATAGCAGAAATAATCATCATGTGTAATTAATAGATAAAATCCATGCAAAATTTGAAACTCCCAATTTTAAGTCTCCACTTTCATATTTTTAGATCCTAAAAACAAATATTCATTTAATAACCGACTTTAGGCCACCCCGTCGACTTTACTTTACTTTATATTGAAAATAGAGGCCCTCCTTTTGAACAGAACAAATATCGATGTATATTTTTTTTCTTTTACAAAATATTAACTAATTAAATAATCATCGAAAAGAGTAAAAAAAGATCTCCAAAACTTATTTTTTTAGTTTTTATTTTACATTTAATTTTCTGATTTTTGGTATTTATTTTCTACCAGGATAACTCCCATAATTTTTTTTCTTCTATTCACACACTCAACCTTTTGTATTTTATTTATACTCTAATTAGTTTCGAAAGTATATAAGGTGCTATTCGCAGAATTGCGTCCCGGTCTCCTGCCTTAAAAAATTCTAGGCGGTGATAGCTGAAAAAACAACCACACCTACGAATGAAGTTCCCATCTGCTGCGGTACATGCTGGAAAAAAACACCAGCGCTTAGGGCGTTTTTCCGGAAAAGTTAATGCGATATTTTACCTGCCTTAAAAAAATTCTAGGCGGTGATAGTTGAAAAACAACCCCACCTACGAATGAAGTTCCCATCTGCTGCGGTGCATGCTGGAAAAAAACACCAGCGCTTAGGGCGTTTTTCCCGAAAAGTTAATGCGATATTTTACCTGCCTTAAAAAAATTCTAGGCGGTGATAGTTGAAAAAACAACCACACCTACGAATGAAGTTCCCATCTGCTGCGGTGCATGCTGGAAAAAAACACCAGCGCTTAGGGCGTTTTTCCCGAAAAGTTAATGCGATATTTTACCTGCCTTAAAAAAATTCTAGGCGGTGATAGTTGAAAAAACAACCCCACCTATGAATGAAGTTCTCATCTGCTGCGGTGCATGCTGAAAAAAAAAACACCAGCGCTTAGGGCGTTTTTCCCGAAAAGTTAATGCTATATTTTACCCCCTCCAGTCTTTTTTCGACAAGTAAATGTAAATATTTAACCCCCCCCCTCCACCTCTTTAAAATATTTACATTCTCTTGTCGATAAAAATATTGCTTACTTTTAACTCCTTCGAACCACTAAAAAAAAATTCTCGATAAAAACGCCTGTAATTCGCTAAAAAATTTTTTTTTTCGGTATTCTCATTTTATTTTAAATTTTTATCGACAATCAATTACAAATAAAAAATAAAAACATTTTTTTCGGTATTTTTATTTTATTTTATTTTATTTTGATATATTTATTTCCAACAATCAATTACAAATTTTAGTTATCAACAGAAAGCAAATATCTCAGGTCTTCTCCAGGAATTCCGTTGTATAATCCAAATGATATTCCTAAATCGTTCTAAGCACAACCTGGAGTGTGTTCTATTACATAATGCCAATGTCTAGGCAGCTGTTCCAGTAGGTCATTCAGTGTGTTTATGAGAGGAGCATAATGACATTAAAACTGTGATAGACTAACATGAGTGTTAAACTCCATTTTCTATACAGCCATCTTGACAGATATCCTGAGAACTTAGGCGAATGGCTCATCAGGATCTCAAGACCATGGAGGGGCAGAATAAGGGAGATAGCACAAACATATTATGGCAGACTACTACTGGAACATTAAAGAACGTTGCCCTGAGACAGTCCACTAACGAAAGAACTCCAAGCACAAATTCCTGCCAGACTAAACTGTAACTGAACTTTGTATCTTCATAGCAACCAATTTCTTACCGAACAATGAGTTGTCGTCAATCAGAAGGTTTTAGGTTGGCATCCTTCCGTCTGCGAAAGACGATGGAGTAGTGTCCAATTTTTTTTTTAACTACATAGCCTGGGTGGGTTGATACAGAGGATTTGCTGTTGCCCAAGCAGCAGACCTCTCTCTCTCTCTCTCTCTCTCTCTCTCTCTCTCTCTCTCTCTCTCTCTCTCTCTCTCTCTCTCTACACTGCCGCTGGGGTCCAAAGGATAGGTAAGAAAACCAACGCAGTTTGGCAATGACACTGTCGCAGGAGTTGCTGTGTAACGCTGAAGTTCAGCGTTATACCATGTTAGGGGCTCCGGCTTCGGATTTGTTTTCGGGGTTTACTCCTTTTTTAGGGACTGGCAAACAGAGCCTCAAAGTCATTTTTGACCAAATGACTTTAGCCCCTCCCCCCCTACAGAAAATAATTTACCAAAAATCAGGGAATTATCAGATTTTAATGAAATTTTCAGTGTTTATTTATCGAAGAACGATCTTTATAATGCATTATTTATTTTATTTCAAAACTTTCTCATTTTTTTCAGGTCACTTAATTTTGACGCCCCTTATGCTGGGGGCATAAAATTGTTTCGAGTTGGTCCATACCTGATACTAATTACAGTATAAATAAAGAGATAAAAGACCGAAGTTATGAATAGAAACAAAAAAAAATGTTTACGGTTGCGCTTCTATGAGAAAATAAGTACCGAAAATCGAAAAATAAAATGTAAAAAAATAATAAATAGTTAATTTTTGGGGGATTTCTTTTTTACTCATTTCGATAATTATTTAATTGGCTATTATTTTATAAAAGAAAAAATTATACATCGATGTTTTTTCTGAAGGGGTACATTTTCAATCGAGTTTTTCTTAAAAACTTATTACTTTCGTCAACAAAAATAAGGTTTGCATTAAGTAGATATTAATCTTTAGAATCTAAAAATATAACATTTTAAACTTAACATCAGCATTTTCATATTTTAAATGAATTTTATATATTAATTGTTCATAGCAAAAATACTAAATTAAAGTTTTGAAATAAAATAACTGATGTATTATAAAATTCATTAATTGATAAATCAATACTGAAAATTTCATCAAAATCGGATAATTACCTGATTTTTGGTAATTTTTTTTGCAAACGCGAATGTTACAGTAAAATTGTAAACAAGCACTTAAAAACATCGAAAACGAGGCTAAATGGCTGATATCGTCGAAATTGACCAAAACAAATACTTTTAAATCTATTAAAAATAAACTGCATATGTAATGATATTTTTCTTTTTTTTAATTATGGTTATTATGTTACTACTTATCGATTTAGACAAAGTTTGATCTTAAATAATAGATTTAATTATTTCTAATTCGCTTTTAAAATTCCTAGCAGACGACAAAAATGCTAATGGCTATCCTTTTTCATTAATCAATATCTAGTTTAATTCATTACAATTACATGCTTAGACATTTATCATTATTACAATCCACAATGGAATTATAAAATGGCCCAGAGTAGTAGTACCTGTTTGGTGTATACAAGAATGTAGTTGTTTCCAAACAGATGTATTTTAAGTCTACTTGCTGGGTAGGTGGGTACTGTCTGTTTTCTTATATATATCTATATCTATCTATCTATCTATATATATATATATATATATATATAATATATATATATATATATATATAGAGAGAGAGAGAGAGAGAGAGAGAGAGAGATGATGATGATGATGATGATGGCAGCAAACTCGTGTTCGAGTATTGCCATTGCTTGATAAAAAATAAATAAATGAATAAATTAAAAGATAAATAAGTAAATAAATAAAATAAAATTAAGTTCAGAAGTTCAAAGAATACGACAATGAACTTCAAAAAATTCAAAAAGTTCAACGGTGAGCTGCACGAATGTGGTTTTTTAGTCGAGCTAAAGTCTTGCACATCTTCCCACATTCACAAGTTATTCCAGGAAGCACAGGGTATTTTATTGGTCCATTTCGGCGATGTAGTTTGGTGACTCATCTATATATATATATATATATATATATATATATATATATATATATATATATATATATATATATGAGAAGTAACAAATAAACGATGTGTTTTGATATGGCTTTTTTTAGCCGACAATTTTTTCTCGATTTGTTTAGCCTTACATTTGAATAGGTATTCCCACCCAATTCATTAATTATTAATTAATTAATTTTCAAAAATTAGGTATGACTTCAATTAAGCACATATTCTCCCAAAAATATATATATATGTACAATCACACACACGTATATACATGTACATATATATATGTGTGTGTGTGTGTGTGTGTGTGTGTGTGTGTGTGTGATATTCGACAAAAAATCAGACAGTTGAAATACTTTTTATTTAGACAATTAATGACAGTAGGTGTTAGTTTTTAACAAGTTAGGACAAGTTTATGTCCTCCTGATATTTGTTAGAATATACAAAGCATCAATTTATTACTTGACAGTGTCTAGTCCTGCTTTCAAAAAGTGATTGACATATCTGATAACCATTGCCAGCAATCATTCAATATCTTATTATAATGGAGATTGTGTATTTTTCTGTCTGTATCTGAAACTATATTACTACTCAAGTCACAATTCCCTTAGTTATTAATGTCCCTTTCTCGATGATTTTATTTTAATTTAAACCTCAATTATTAATAAAATTGTTTTACAATATTAATACTGTTGACCTTATCGACATTCTAAATACTAGCAAATATATGCACCCTCCGGGTGCCAGTATTTAAGTTTAAATGTAATAAAATATTAGATTAAATCAGAAAGGCTAATGAAATTGAAGAAGAATTCAGATAAAAAGATTTGAAACGGAGGGGGTATAATCGGAAAATAGAACAACTGAATCTTACTCTTTCATCACTTCCGTTTTTCAATGCTAAATTTTGCTAATTTAACTATTTAGTTAAAACAGGAAGTAAAGAATAAAATTACAGTTATTTCTTCTTGTTAATGAATTTCTTTTAGGATTTATTGAAGAGATTTTTTACTCATATTCATTAAGATAAAACCAAACAGTTAGAAATCAATAATACCAAGCACATATTTATCAAAATCAGTTTTTTTTAATATCAATATGCAAATTAGCTTTACGTTTACACTGAAAACTGGTATTTTGTTGTATATATAAATACAATTGCATGTTATTAGTATTTAAGTAAGGCCAACAGTATTAATAATGACAAACAGTTTTATTATTAATTGAGGTTTAAATAGAAATAGAATCATGGAGAATGTGATGTAAATAACTAAGGGAATTGTGACTTGAGTAGTAATATAGTTTCGGTTATAGACAGAAAAACACACAATCTCCATTATAATAAGATATGCAATTGTATTTGTATATACAAAAAAATAGCGGTATATAATGTGAATGGGAAGGCTAATTTGCATATTGATATATAAAAATTTGATTTCAATAAATATGTGCTTAGTATTATTAATTTCTAATTGTTTGGTCTTATCTTAATGAATATGAGCAAAAATCTCGGAGATAAATCTTAAGATAAATCCATTACCAAGAAGAAATAACTAATTTTATTCTTTACTTCCTATTTCAACTAAATAGTTAAATTAGGAAAATTTAGTAATGATAGAAGTGATGAAAGAGTAAGTTTCAGTTATACTACTTTTCGATTATACGCCCCCCACATATTCAACTCTTTTTATCTGCATTCTTATTTTGTTTCATTAGCCTTTCTAATTCAATATAATATTTCATTACATTAAAACTTAAATACTTGCACCCAGGGGGATGCATATATTTGCTAGTGTTAAACAATTCGAAGTTTTGTAATGTTTAAGTTTGACCATAAATTATTTCAGTGAATTTAAGTTAGGACTTTGAGATGGTTATTCTAAGACATTATTCCGCTTACTAGCAGGACCTGTGGACAAAACAACAGTATAATAATTTAATTATTACAACGTTTGATATGCTTATTTAAGAGCTATTGCAATTAGTTCAATATGTAAAAAGTATAATAATCTTGATTTTTTCTTTCTTTCCTTCTTTTCATCTTTTGATTATGTTCGATTGAAACAGATTAACGTTATCGCTTCCATGCGCGCACCCCTACTCCCTTTCTTTCTTTCTTTCTTTCTTATTATATTTTCTCTGTATCGCATGTCCTTTTCCTTCGCTTTCTTTCTTTCTAATAATAACGGAATGGTCCATTATTTAGCAGGATATATATATATATATATATATATATATATATATATATATATATATATATATATATTGATCGACCCTTTCAAGTGACGCAATCAGCGCACTGTAAACTATGCTCATCGACAGACTATCGAAAACTTTTATCTCATTTTTCCATTCGAGTGGTCATTCACCAGACGCTGACCCAGCGCTCAAAATAAAATCCCGGGTCAATATATACGTCTTAATTATAATTGTTCTGTGTTTTTTTTTTATGCGGACAAGTCAAACGCACAGCCTGTCGTTTTGTTTACTGAAAGCCAAGGAACAATCTCACGGGTCAAATCACAACGTTGCATAATCTAATCGATAAATATTCTGGAAAATTGCTGGATTACTTAAAAAAAAAATTCTAAAGATTCTCAGACGAAGCACTGCCATTATTCTATGAATGTTTCAAAGCTTAGACGGTTGAGTACCCGCCTCGGAATCGCAAGGTTCCGGGTTCGATTCAAAGCTACGGGCTCGTTGCTGATGAAACTTAACATACAAATACATTTCATACTCTCCAATCACTCTCTTTACACTCACATGGAAATCAACATATATAAAGAGGAGGTAATCAAGATGTATGTAGAGAGGGAGAAATTGACAGGCAGAATGTGAGTAAGAGACGGGTCAGTTTTTTGGTTCCCACCAACTCACCGCGTGAGTAGCACAGACTGGATAATCAGATCTGTGCGGTAAAGTGTGGAGCTGACGGTAGATGTTGCGCTCCATCCCCGCAAAAAGTCCCTGGTCTAGCGCGAGCGAAAAGGGGATAGACTCCTTCACTGTCTGGCCGATACCGACAATAGGCCACTCCGCCAACTTTTTCTTACAGTTTGTTTGTTTTTTTAGTTAGCCATTTTAGCTCAGTCGGTAGAGTATCCGCCTAGAAACCACAACATACCGAGTTCGATACCGGCGTTCGCCAACTCAGGGCATGATTAAGACAGCTTTGATCTGCACTGTGAAGGAAGAAGCTGGTGGTAGGTGTGGCGCACCATCTCAGACGTAAAAAAACAATCTCTCTGGTCTAGCGTTATTGAAAAGGGGATAGACTCTCTCGCTGTACGGTTGATATCAATAATAGTGTACTCCGACTACTTTACTTTTTTTACGGGGTTCTGCGACCCAAGGAGACAAAAGGGTCATTACGTCCTGGAGAAGAGGTACACAAGGCCAAATGAAAATGAGTTCCACCAGTTATAATGTTAACTGCAATACTGCTGATTGATAAGCTGCTTTTTTTCATCAAAATGAATAAGCATTCATCACACACACACACACACACATATATATATATATATTTATATATATATATATATATATATATATATTATTATTATTATTATTATCGCTTGTTTTGAGTTTTTCACATCAGCATTAGCTGATGGTATTTCCCTGGAGGCTGAGTGACAACAAGTCTCCTCAGGTCTCCATGACTCCTCTGGATATTCTAGCCGATTGCAGCAGTGCAGGAGTGGATGGTCTCAATTCTTCCTCTGATTTCTAGATCCTTTAGTTTATTGTGACCGTTCCAAGTGCACCAACTACAATTAGTATCACTTTCACTCTCATATTCCACAGCTTTTTCAATTCTCTGGCAAGGTCCAGGTATTTATCCATCTTTTCATCTTCTTTCAGCTTCACCCTGTGATCTGCTTGAACCGCAAAGCCCACCAGTTGACACGTTCTCTTTATTATTATTATTATTATTATTATTATTATTATTATTATTATTATTATTATTTACTCTTTTTGAGTTTTTAAATGGGATAGTGGAGTAAAATATTTATATTTACTTGTCAAGGAATGACTTGGGGATGGTAAAATATCTCTTTCATATCGCGGGGAAAACGCCTTCAAACAGCTAGGGAGTTCAATAGTAGCGCAGGTTGCATTTTCAGCATGCACCACTTAGCGTTTTTTAGGGCAGGAGACTAGGACACATTTATGCGATAATACCCAAATTTAAATACATTTATAAAATAATGATCGGAGAACTTCCATTTTATTAATATGAAATGCACCTATTAATTATAAGTGTATGTATATGAGATACTGCTATAAAAGCAGTATCGACACTGTGAATGCCAGTCGGGCTGTTGTATATTGTACGAGCGGAAGTAGTGTTTTCCGTTTAAGCCGAAACAAAGAAAAGACGAAAAAATAACAAAGAACCTTTTCCCGGTAAAAGCGAACAAAGAAGTTAAAAACGGAAATAGATGTGTCCGCTGATAAGGATAACAAAATAAAACGCGTAGGCATTTGATATATATAAAAGGAAGTCAGCCAGAGGTCACTCAGACAGAACCCTCGGGACAGAGAACAAGTGTCAACCACTCACGGTCACAGCCAACTTCCACCTCAGCATCGCCAGTCATCCCAACAGTAGTAGTAGTCATCGTCAACCCTTGGGCAGTTCCTATTGTCAACGCTCACCACCCACACCATGGCAGAGATTAAAGAAATAAACTCAAGGTTTTTACAATACCCATGTGTGGTGTTTTCATTAAGCGACTACTACATACTTCGCTACGTAACCATACAAACCCGCAACGTATACAGGTACACGAAGTAGGGTCGTGAATTTGAAGCCCGCTATACAACAGAGCTACCATCTGTTGACAAGACAACGTCTATTCCAGAGAATACTCTATTTCAAAATACAAAGTTATAGTTGGATTAATTAAAAATAGTTAAAGTTTATTTAATTATTTCACATCTATAGTGTGATAATTGTTTGGAATAAATTTATTTATAATTTCTTTTTCAGGACGGAGACCGGTAACGAGTTTTAATTTGCTGTGACATTGAAAAAGAAAAAAAAGAAAAATATTCAAATGATGTCCGAATTTTTCTGTGGAGAATCAAAATTTTCGAGCGGTCTATTAGTGTTCCAAGGATCCCCAGTTGGAAGAAGAAAAATAGAGGGACACAGCAGCAGCAACTGTTAATTTACAATGTCAATATATATATATGTATGAAATTTAACATTTTTGAAAAAACAAATGATGTTATATAATTGCTGACATCATTTGTTTTTTCAAAAATGTTAAATTTCATACTGTCGGATTAATTTCCATCTATTTTTCATATATATATATATATATATATATATATATATATATATATATATATATATATATATATATATTGGGTTATCTGATCTGTACGGTAACGTGGGGAGCTGACGACAGGCGTGGCGCTCAACCTCAGCAACAACCTGTTCTAGCGCTTGCAAAAAGGGAATAGATTCCCTTGCTGTTCGGTTGATACTGATACCGATAATGTTTAAAAATTGACCTTGTGTCACATCCGGCATGTGCGGATGGATTGGATAAATACCTTTTTTGTTTTTGGTTTTTGTTTTTGTTTTGGTCAAACATAATGAAAGGATGAAAAGAAAGAAATAAAAGGAGAGAGAGAGAGAGAGAGAAATTTAAATCAGAATTATTATACTTTTTTCATATTGAACTATTTTACAATAGCTCTTAAGTAAACATATTAAACGTTGTAATAATTAAATTGTCATACTGTGGTATATCCACAGGTCCTGCTAGTATGTAGATAATTTATTTTTCTTCTTCTCTAAAATGACACACAGTACTTACCGAATGACCTTGTGCATGGCTCTGTACAGAATACAGAATAATTCTTTGAGAGTTCTGTGTTATAGCCACGAACAGTGGGATGTAGAAGATAAATTGTAGCATCAACAATAGTTTGATGAAACGATTGAATTCTTAATGTTTTCAGACGAGGTCTGATTAGATTTTCTCGTGATAGTTGAGAATGTTATTTAACTGGCAGGTGTTTTAACTCTTTTAGAACCCCCGAGTTTATTAAACAAAAGGACACAAAAGAAGGAAGACAATGTTATCGGGTGGATGAGCTGTTGTTGTTGTTGGCATCCTTCCGTCTACGAGAGACAATGGAGTAGTGTCTAATTGTTTTTTAACTACTTAACCTGGGCGTGTTCATATGGAGGATGAGCTGTTGCCCAAGCAGCAAATCCCCCCTTTCTTCACTGCCGCTGTGATCCAAAGGAAATGTAAGCTGGATGAGAAGAAAGATAGGATTAAGCGCAGAGGGAAATGGTTGAAGGTAGAGAAGTTGAAAGGCAAATAGAAGACGAATAGAGAGTATTTGCCTAGCCCCTCCGCCACGCGCAGGATGTGGTCCAAGTTCATCTTACTCAAGAGGAGTAAAGTTGGTTTGAATTCTGAGTTTTCCTTCTCCTAGTCAAACCAAGGCTAAAGAACATAGTCTACCCTACAAGCTAGATATTCACGACTTGCCTAAGGGTGGTAGCACGAATTAAAAAGAAAATAAGTTCGTCCAGTATTTGGACTTTTCTATTTCCTCCAGCGATAACATTTAGACACGAACTCTCCATTTTGTTTTCAAATCTTATTATAATGGAAATTTATGAAGTCGCGTTATAAATATTTACCAACCCCTCCGCACGAGCAGGATGCGACACAAGGTCAATTTCTTAAGCGGAGTTTAACAGGTTTGAATTCAGCGTTTCCTTTCTCCTAAACCGGTTGCCTAACCAAGGTTAAAGAGCCCAGTCTGCCCTACTATTTGCCCATAGCTGGAGGGAGAGTAGGATTCATACCTTTCCCAAGGGTATTAGCACTAAGTGAAATGCAATTACCACGTCCAGGATTTGAACTCGGGGCGACGAGTCCATTTCCCATGACTTTAACCATTACACCACGCGCTTCCATCATGAAGTCGCGTTATATGTATGGAAAAGATGTTTGAGATAAGGAATGACTAAAAGAAGTGTGCACAAAAATATCACGTAAAATAACCCTAAATGGTTTGACGTGCCGTTAAAATCAATTCAACAATCTAACCTTCTCTTTCTTCCCCCTTCGCATATTTTCCTTCTTTCTATTTTTTCTTTCTTTTTCTTTTTCTTTTTCTTTTTTCATTCGTTGCTTCCTCCTCTTACTTACTCCCCCTTCTTTACTGCTGGTAATTTTATCTTCTTTCTTTCTTTATTTATTTCTTTCTTTCTTTAATTCATTACTCCTCCCTCCTCTCACTTTCTCTGCACTTCTCTACCTCTGATATTTTCTGGTACCTTTATCTTCTTTCTGTCTTTCATTTTTTGTCTTTCTTTCTTTTTTTAATTCCTTACTCCCCCCCCTTTCACTTTCTCCTTATTACATAGACGGTATCTATATCATGAGGGATACCCGTTTTGATATAGACATCTATTATCGTACGAGAGATATCCATGGTTATATCTCCTATACTAAACATACTTCTTCGTATGTACTTACTTCTTACTAGTGAGGCCGAGTAGACCAAAGATCAGGTACAAAGACAACCTCAACAGAAACCTGGAGGACTTTAACATCCCTATATATATTTACCAACCCCTCCGCACGAGCAGGATGCGACACAAGGTCAATTTCTTAAGCGGAGTTTAACAGGTTTGAATTCAGCGTTTTCTTTCTCCTAAACCGGTTGCCTAACCAAGGTTAAAGAGCCCATTCTGTCCTACTATTTGCCCATACCTGGAAGGAGAGTAGGATGCATATCTTTCCCAAGGGTATTAGCGCTAAGTGAAATGCAATTACCCCGACCAGGATTTCAACTCCCTATAGGCCCTTGGTAAGATGCAACCAGAGACCGAATAAATTGGAGTAAAAGGATTAGCGTGATGCCATCATGGGATACGATGGACAGCAACACTGAACTGTACTCTACTCTATTTCTGTTACTTTTATTTTCTTTCTTTCATTCATTCATTACACCATTCTCCCATAACAAAGATAACAATCAGTATTCATCAACTGATTGTAACGCTTTTCGATATAGTTGTGTCCGTTTATTTCCAGTTAATAAATGATATCTTTCTAATCGATATCAGTGGAGCAAATGAAAAACGAGAAGAAAAATACGGCATGCCGTTTAAATTATCAGCAGTAAAATATGACCATTGACCAACAGATCGATATTATTTTTGGCCAAGTGATTTCGACTAAAAGGTATTATGAAATTCTGAGTAGTATTTTCTTTATGGCTTGGTCTGGTATTTCGTCTTATCTCTGAGTATCTATCCTACGATGACTGTTTCTAACTTCTTAGCTGGTTCTGACTGGTTCTGGTGGTTTCTTCATTTTAAGATGTTGGTTGATGCCTTGCTCTGTCGGTTTGTTTTAGTGATCAACACAGCACATCTATTTTCTTGTGAATCACATATTTATTTCCTAATTTCTTAATATTTGAATCCAATAAACCATGCGTGTGCGAGTTTAGGCTAGCCACCCCTCGTTAAGTCTTTTTTTTTATCTCGGCGACTTGCACCAGACTGAAAATATATTCTCATATTGAAATCGCAAAGGGAAGCGGAGAGTCAGAACTAAGTTTATGACATGTCAATCAGATATCCAACCATTTTAACGATTGTGTTTGAATTTAAATATTCTACACTAACCGTTCAAAAATTGTTAGTACGCTCATCACTTATGAATAATATATATAGAGCCGATCATTAAAAACCCCCAACGTGGTTACCATTTTGGAACTTGGGAAATGCCAGTTGTAAACTTCCAGCATTGTTCCCAGGATGAGAATAACGTTTTTGTGAATGTTTACTTTTCTAGCGAAACTATTTTGAAAATGATAAAATTGATTTTGATATTAAGTAATGTTATGTTTTTACATACATAAAAAATACGGAAGACTGAAATGATAATGCAAGACCAGGTTGTTGGAAAATTAACAAGATTTTATTTTCACACCAGGTAGAAGAATGCTTTAACCCTAAAAGTGACTGAACTAGCGCAGCCGTGCTGTGCACGTGCGTCCACTCGGTACAAAAATTCTAATCCAAAAGTATCATGGCGGAAACCCCACTTCCGGTTCCCACCAGCCCACTGCTGATCAAGGGATTAACTCTATTTTCGTTAGGTCTGAACTAACAGCTCAACCGTTCTGTACACACGCACTCACTCGGTACAAATCCCAGTCCAAAAGTATCATTGCGGACACCCCACTTCCGAGTTCCCATCAGCCCCCTACTGATCAAGGGGAGTAACTATTTTTGATAGGCCTGAACCTAACAGTTAATAATGACGTTTTTCACGCTATTAATTTCATTATTTCATGAATCAAATTTTTAATTCTTTCTATTCTGAAATTGTTTTTCTCTTTTTGAGAAAACCGTTTAATATGATCAATAGAGTGTTTCATAATACATTTCAGTCGAAATCACTTGGCCAAAAATAATATCGATCTATTGGTCAATGGTCATATTTTACTGCTGATAATTTAAACGGCATGCCGTATTTTTCTTCTCGTTTTTTCATTTGCTCCACTGATATCGATTAGCAAGATATCATTTATTAACTGGAAATAAACCTACACAACTATATCGAAAAGCGTTACAATCAGTTGATGAATACTGATTGTTATCTCTGTTATGAGAGAAAGGTGTAATGAATGAATGAAAGAAACAAAATAAAAGTAACAGAAATAGATAGAAATCTAAGGAGAAAGTGAGAGGGAGGGGGAGTTCAGTTCAGTGTTGCTGTCCATCGTATCCCATGATGGCATCACGCTAATCATTTTACTCCAATTTATTCGGTCTCTGGCTGCATCTTACCAAGGGCCTATAGGGAGTTCAAATCCTGGACGGGGTAATTGCATTTCACTTAGCGCTAATACCCTTGGGAAAGTTATGCATCCTACTCTCCCTCCAGCTATGGGCAAATAGTAGGGCAGACTGGGCTCTTTAACCTTGGTTAGGCAACTGGTTTAGGAGGAAGAAAACGCTGAATTCAAACCTGTTAAACTCCGCTTAAGAAATTGACCTTGTGTCGCATCCTGCTCGTGCGGAGGGGTTGGTAAATATATATAGGGATGTTAAAGTCCTCCAGGTTTCTCTTGAAGCTGTCTTTGTACTTGGTCTTTGGTTTAATCTGCCTCACTAGTAAGTAGTAAATACATACGAAGAAGTATGTTTAGTATGGGAGATATAACCACGGATATCTCTCGTACGATAATAGATGTCTATATCAAAACGGGTATCCCTCATGATATAGATACCGTCTATGTAATAAGGAGAAAGTGAAAGAGAGGGGAGTAATGAATTTTTTAAAAAGAAAGAAAGAAAAAAATGAAAGACAAAAAGAAGATAAAGGTACCAGAAAATATCAGAGGTAGAGAAGTGCAGAGAAAGATGTCTATATCAAAACGGGTATCCCTCATGATATAGATACCGTCTATGTAATAAGACAGCTATATAAAACGGGAACAGGAAATAGTCAAAAACATTAACGATTGATTTACCGAAGTTAACGACGTGTCAACCCAACTGTTATATTGCATGTTACTACTGCGGCATTCACCTTGGGTTGGTGGAGCCAGCTCCATCCAACGAATTTACCGTGTCTTGAATGCAAACGCTACACCATGACGTCCAGAGTTGTCAGTAGTGCCACAGTGATAGAGATGATAGGATACATCAGCCTGTGGGATCTTGATGGTACGGCAGCTGCTATCCGGTAACCGTACCTCTGAGAGGCAAGCGACATTGATGTCATACTAATGAAGAGAGCGCTTCGTAAGAGATTGTGTTTCTTCAAGTTTTAGTGTTTGGACATTCAAGCATGCGAAATAATGAAATTCTCTGCTACAGAATATCCCAGCTTGCTAATTTGAAAATCGCACCAATGGGACAGTGGACGCACCAGTTTTTGAGGAAGGAGTAGCAGACGTCGTATTCGAGATTGTAGGTGAATTTTTCAAAGGAGTATAGAGGAAATATAAAAATTCGCATGCGGCCCCCTAACCCGCACGTATTATTGCATGCCTAGACGATTAGAGAATTACGTACATTTATATTCACATTTTTGTGTAGTCTCTTGTGTGTTTTTTTGCATACGGTTATATAACATCAAGTCTAATACAAATAATTTGCAAACAGATATATTTGACCAATAGATTGGACACTAACTTCGAGTCAAAGTGGATCTGAGAGTAATGGTAATGAAGGAGTACTCCTCATCCCCCAGAATTCCAGTAGCTCATTTTGTTCTATTTAAACTATGATGTTCTAAGAGGTTCTACCACTCCAGGTCAGAGTGAACCTGGGAGTAATGCTGACGAAGGGGTACTCCACATTCCCCAAATGTTGCAAAACAACTATACAAAAACTGTAAATATGAACGCGATTCCCTAACCTCTCGGCATACAATAACCCTAGATGAGTTGATATGCCATTAAAATCAACCAATTTATCCGATCTAGCTTCGCAACTTCCACTCGATGAAATAAAACTCACACTCTATCTTTTGTCTATTAGTTTAGTTATTAATTTCTTAAGCGTTACTCTATCGGGATCGAACGCACTATCCTAGTCATTGGTCCTCCGGAGTTGTTTTGAACCCACATTATTAAGCCCTGTCGACTGGGACTTTAGAGTACACTGGCTGCACCTCTGCAGATGAGTAAGACCCCCTCAATAGAGCCGCCTGTTGACCGTAGGTGGCGACTCGTAATGCTTAAGGATGTCCATGATATGCAACACTGCACTTTCGTCCTTACTTTGTCTAGACGGTTGGTCGGTGAGGCCTCCTCCGATCAATCGGCTAGTCAAGTCAAGCCCTAGCACCTATACGATTGTTCCAACCCTATTGCCCTTATCGCAAGCCCCCAATCCTTTTTATCATATATGTTCTAGAAGTCGGTGGTTTATTGTCTTGGGTACGACGTTAAACTCTATCTGATAGTGAAGTTCCAGTTTCCAGAGATTTGGGGAATGTGGAGTACCCCTTCGTCAGCATTACTCCCAGATCCACTCTGACCTGGAGTGGTAGTACCTCTTAGAACATCATAGTTTAAATAGAACAAAATGAGTTCTAAAAATGTGTTTTAAAAACTGAATTTACAAAAAAAAATGAGCACCCCAAGAATGGATAAAACTAAACTTCTTCGGTATAAAATGACCCAAATGGGTTGACATGCCATAAACTCCAACCAATCAATCAAAACCAACGAACTTTTCTTTTCTTAAAGGAGTGTCTTCAATTAACATTTTCAAGCGAACAACCGCTTTAATATAAAAAAAAACAGGATACCAAAAATACAATTATCAATTAGAAAATAAAAGATTAAAAACAGAGTTGGAGTGGTAGTACATGTTAGGGTCCCATCTATGCGTTAAATGGAACAAAATTGACTTTAACAAAAATTGAGTACCCATCAAGAATGAATAAAACAAAAAAGATGAATAAAACAATGGGTTGACATGCCGTAAAACCAACCAACCAGCCAACTAACCAGCCAACCAACCAGCTAGCCAACCAGCCAACAAACCAATCAACCAACCAACTAGCCAACCAACCAACCAGCCAGCCAGCCAGCCAGTCATCCAACCAACCTACCAACCAACCAACCAACCAACCTACCTACCAACCAACCAACCAGCCAACAATCTCATTATTAACTGGTCGTTGAAAGGTTTTTTTCTAACGATCACAAAAGTCAACCAGACATGTGCGATTAGCGATACCATTTTCTTTTTCAGACTGATTTAAACACAGACTTTCATGAATAGACAAAAGATATAAGTCAAGTAGACAACTAAGTAGGGATTATCTCCCTTGGGTATGACACCGGTCTTTGCCGAATACTTTCCAATGTTTACGACCTTTCCCGAAATAAACCCCGATTACATAAAACGCTTCAGCGTACTTGTTCGATGTTTAGGTTGTCTATCACTTTTTAGAGCTTTTTTTAGTTCTTTGAAAACTTGCCGATTTTTTTAGATACTAGCTGGGATATCTGGCATTACCAGGAAGACAGAGACAGAGACAGACTCTGAGTGAACATAGTTGAGTCCAGGCTGACACATATTATATATATATATATATATATATATATTAATCTATATAAGGTTTTAATAATTTGCTTGAAGCATTGTATATATATTGGTTAGGAGGTTGATTTAGAAGGCTATCAAATGCAGAAGTAAAGAAAAAAATAAATAATACGGTAACAATGATGTTGTGTGTTAACTTGTATTTAATTCTTGAATTTTCGAGATAATATCTCTTTTTCAAAATCACTGGAACTGAAGCAAGCTAGTTATGGCATTTCCTTTTAAATGAATTCTTTTTTTTTTTTTTTTTTTTGAAAATGATGGTATTTTTATATAACTGTATTCTTGTCTTGTATGTTTACGTGAATGCGGGGGTTTTTTTGTACTTGCGCGTATGATGTCTTGCGCGTATGATGTCATGCGCGTGTCCATGAAATTCGTGTTGGTTGTGACGTTATGACTGTATCATAGCGCGGGATTGCACGGGCATATGTATGTGCGTATTAAAGAGCGTATTTGTGTTTGGTGGCCATGGTGATGTATAATATTTCGTGTTGGATGTAATATAAATCAATTTAATCATTTATTATTATTATTATTATTATTATTATTATTATTATTATTAATATTAATATATGTATTTGTTTATTTAGTAGTGTATGTGTGTGTATGTGTGTGTGTTAGAAAAAAAGTAAAATAGTTAAATTCATCAATATCTAATCTATTCTATATCTTTATATATATATTATATAATATATATATATATATATATATATATATATATATACTCTGGGCGTAAGTATTTAAATTTTAATCTAATGAAATATATCAAATTAAATTTTATTTTAAATGAAAAATCGACCTACCCTAAAATCCCAGAAACACCCAAGCCATCATAAGAAGGGGAAGACCAGAAGAATCTTACCAGTTAAGAAGATAGAATATAAGAGAACATAAATATAAAATATGATATGATAATAAGAACGACGTTAGGATTTTCGTGCGTAAAAGAATTGATGGGATTAAACCCCAAACACATTGCTGTGTTTAATTGCCAAATGTTCTTTGTTGGTCAAGACAACCAAACACTTTCAAGTAATTTCATATATGTCCGTTCGTGTCTTACATTGTAAAACATTTTAAGCTTTTGTTTCTATAGAATGGGGGAAAATATATGGGGCGAAATAGACCTTCGAATCAACAAGCTCCCGCCAAGGGGTAACCAAAAACAAGCGAGTTCTCAGTCTTCTCACAAGTCAGACCCTCTGTTGGTCAACACATTCTTCGTCTAGCAGCTAAAAAAATCCGTCGTCGTAGTCGAAATAATCTTTAGCAGTTCAAAATCACATTTCCTTACTGAAAAGCGCTACGTTGTCGACTGGTTCTGCTGCTGCTGACTGCCGACTGCCCAGCGCTTGACTCACTTGTTATTTTATGGGCATAGTAGCCAAACATCCGGGCACGTCAGTCAAACCTCGCGTCCTTCCAGTTCCTACATCTCATCTGTTTTTGCATGCGGGAGGACGCGGATTCGACCCCAGCAGGCAAGAAAAAGTCTTGCTCTTTTTCCTTTCTCGTTCTCCGTCAGTTTTTTTATTTCTTTTTTCTTTTCCGCTTTATAAACTTCTTGATTTGTACAGTGCCTTATTTATTTATCATTTTGTACTAACAAGAAAAAAAACAACTCCGGGCGGTGTAAAAATGAATTTTTGAAAGATATTGCCTGAGAGGGTGAGAGTTAAAAATTCAACCTCAGAAACTTTATACCATAAGTAAGTAAAATCATCAAATTCATTAAAGGAGTAAAAAAAACTAAAACAATTTGAAATGGAAACTTAGTTCTGATAACTTTAAATATATATAAAAATAAAACAAACTATATATACATATATAATACTGGGCACCTATCTATCAAAACTTGTTTTTAAAAAAAAACAATGAGGATCGTCCAAGGTTGCATGCTCAAATTTTGAGTGTATTTATTCTGTTAGGAAGATTTGGGTAATATGATGTAAGCAGTGACGTAGTTTCGGTTACAGAAAAATAGAGAGCTACTCTCCATTATTAACAGATATCAAATGGAGAAAATAAAACAACTTAGCATCTTGCGTATCCATGGGAACCTGAAAAGTCCCGGAACAACGTTGTCTCGCGAGATGTTATTGGAACGGAAACTCGATTTTGAAGAGTGTGGCAGTCAAATACCGCCAAAAAGGCTTTGACGATCAACGACAACAACAGCAGCATGAAAGAACATTCGCGATTATTATTAAAGTCTTTATTGTTTACCACAACTGATATATCCATTATTAATGTTGCAAAATGCGTCGACGTCAGCATCAAAATGAATTCATCTTTTTTTTTTTTGGAACACTTTGTTTTTCTAATTTCTATATTAATAGATATAAACAAACACTTTTTTATCAAATATATTATAGTTTAAGATTTAAAAAAAAAATGAAACTCCCCTTACCCCGGGCTTGGAAGAAAATGGCGCCCGAAATTTAATTTTTTTTAATAAGAGTACAGACCGGAAATGAGGGGGTTGGTGGGAGTGGAGTGGAGTCATGAATAAGCCGAATTTTTTTGACAGTGTGGCAGTAGTTATTTGGAAGGCAAGCTGATCAGATAACGAAAGGTTTCTCGAGTTATTACGAGCGGGCTGAATCCCTGAATTCAGTTGATTTAACATATATTAAATCTGATTTGATAAAAGCTAAATTTGATTTCTTTGTTTAAATTGTATATCAATCTTTGTGGCTTATTTAATGCCATCCTTGTAGAAGAACAGTAGTGGTAATATGTAACTCATTGATGGTAAATGCTAGGGAAATGCTCGAAAGTCAACTGTTGATTTGTTTCGCATTTAGTAAAATATTTGCTGGTAAATGATACAGGCTTGTGCAGAAGGCCGTGTGACCTGGCGACTGCTCGTCAGACAGGGAACGAAAAGGAGTGAAAAGGAGAGGAAAGAAGCCACCACGGAAAAGAGAGCCAAAAGGAAGGAGAGACAACAGCAACACCAGCAAGCATCACTGTTTGTTTGCAGTCACTGCTCCAGAGACTGTCATTCAAAAATTGGTCTGTTCAGCCACTCATGCAGTTGCAGATAAAAAAATTAAATGGACACTACGCCATCGTCTTTAGTAGAGGTTAGGATGCCAACAACAATAGGGGCATACTGAGCAACCGAAAAATCGAGCAGTGCCGAGAGCAAAGAGACATATATATCAAATTCTTCTCAGCTGGAAACGTCCGCCCTGTCGCTGGGGTGTTAGAATGCACCGACTGCACCTAGCAGAGGGGTTAAGACTCCCCCAATGGGGCCACTGCTGGCCGTGGTGGCGACCCGTGATGCTTAAGGATAGAGCCCAGGTGGATGAGCAGTTCATGACATGCAATAATCCACTTTGCCTATCTTGGGCTAGACGGGCGGTTGGAGAGCCCCTCCGATCCAATCGGCTGGTCACGTCAAGCCCTAGCACCTATATGATTTTCCAACTCTATTGCCTATGGCAAGCCCCAACCTTTTTTATCATATGGGCGATAGAAGGCGGTGGCTGCGGGTCTACATGTCCTGGGAATGATGTTAAACTCTATCTGATGGTTAGGTTCCATTTTTGAGGTTTGGGGATGTGGTAGTATCTGTTAGGGTCCCATCATATGGGGTTAAATAGAAAAATGTATTTATAAAAAAATTGTATTATCCAAGAATTGATTTATTTCAAAACTTTATCGGCATTCATTGACCCACTGAGTTTGATATGCCGCAAAATAAAACAAACCAAACCATCTAACGAATTGCTTTGGAAAACATGCTAGATAAGATCTACACTAGAGTGGTGCGTGAGCTCAACAAAACAGCAGCTTTATTTCAGCTTACCTCGCATCTCGCACACCATCCAAAAAAGATAGGCAAGCCATGCTGGACAGCCTTGGAGAAGGACGAACTCATACAGCGGCACGTGGTGTAATGGTTAGAGTCGTAGGAAATGGACTCGTCGACCCGAGTTAAAATCCTGGACGATTTCCACATAGCGCTAATACCTTTTGTAAAGATATGCATCAAACTACCCTCCCTCCACGTATGTATTAGGGCACACTGGGCTCTTTAACGTTGGTATGGTAACCAGTCTAGGAGAGGGAAAACTCTGAATTCAGACCTCTTAATCTCCTCTTAAGAATTGACCTTGTGCCGTATCCAGCTCGTGCGGAGGGGTTGGTATATATATATATATATATTATTTATATATATATTATGTGTGGTGTGGTGTGGTGTGTTGGTGTGTGTGTATATGTGTGCGGGTGTAACCATAAAGAAATGTTCCTATTTGTCTTATCATTTTTCATCTTTATTTATATATTATATATATATATTATATATTA
Source organism: Doryteuthis pealeii (assembly GCA_023376005.1). NCBI lineage: Eukaryota > Metazoa > Mollusca > Cephalopoda > Myopsida > Loliginidae > Doryteuthis > Doryteuthis pealeii. Next base: position 23,101,735 of record CM042153.1, read on the forward strand.
TTAATTTATATATATAACAGACTGAAATTTTTTTTAAAGTAATTAAAGGAAAGAAGTAAATCAAATTCAATAAGAAATAGAAAAGTTATAAGCATCGGTATGTGGTCTTCTTACTAAATTAAAATCCAGACACTTTTAAGTGGGTTCGAGTGTGGAGTTCTAAATGTGGGGTTGAAGATTACAATAGATATATTATGCATTATTGAACAGGCTAAAAATAAAACTTCTTAGCGGAAATACCCTATGAACTCAACTGGAAATATATTGAAATAAAATATTTATCCATTTAAAAAAAAACAACGGTTAGTTGATTACTTGTAAACTGTTTGTTAAGTATCTGGCCGCCATCCTTAGCTAGTTGTAAAAGAACTTAACGTAAATAAGTAAGTAAGTCAATAAGTCCTGTGGTATAGTATCCTTTGGTAAGTCAATAAGTCCCGCGATATAATACTACGTTCCGACGTCCAAGAAGATCCAAGTAGTAATGAGCTAAGATTAGAATCAGCCAGTATAAATACAACAGCAGCAGCAGAGGACTGCCAGTGATTGGACAACAAGGCTGGTCACATGGTAGTCGGCGAGTCTATATTTAGAAGTAACCATTTGGCACACGCCTTATAACATTAAAATTCCAACACTGTTGTTGTATGAAAAATATGGGTTACCTTCCCCTGACTCTCCCCGGAAGTGGGACTAGCAGGGACCGTAATCATCAGAACAGTAAATGTGCTCGGAGAGGGCCGACGTCCCTCCAGAGAGAACAGAACCTGACAGCAGCAGAGACCGCTGACTATTACAACAAACACAGACAGCACCCCCAACTATGGGTGAACATAGCATCAGACCCAGCAACTAATGAGCATTCAACAGAATTCTTCCCCTAAAAGAACTCAACAAAAGATAAGTGTTCATGACTTGTCACTTTATCTATATATAATATAATTTTAATATACCAAGCGTGTTTGGTAGATCCTTGCGGAGAGAAAAACCCAGCAGAAAGTTTTGATTGTAAAATATACTACCAATCAACCAGGAAGAAAAATTTTTTGAAAAAAAGAAAGGACAAGATTTCGTACCAACAAAAAAAATAATCTATTGGTACAGTATTTGCCAAGAAAAAAAAATTTATATGTATATATATGTTATATAAATATTAATATATATTATATATATATATATATATATATATATATATATATATTCATATAACCGCTAGGAGAAGCTAATATGTAAAAAGTGCTCGATACCTAAGTAGAGCCAAGTAAAGTCGGATTTTAGCCCTGAAGAGCTTTATGCGAACTAATAGTAGGTTCGTCTGACTCATTAGATTATATATTATATATATTATATATATAATAATATATATAAAGGTTTTTTATAGTATGTTTGAAGCATTGTGCGTATGTGTAATATAGATTTTTGAAGGCAATTGACAATGCAATGTGTTGAAAATTATATTATGTGTTTTTTTTTTGTACTTATCCACGGACTGGTGTAATCATCTGTTGTTGTTTAAAAGTTTGGGAACGCCGGATATTTGAAAATTTTTATTTCGGTTAATTCCGTGGTGTTAAGTCGTCTATTTCCGTGGTGTTAAGTCGGTCCGATTGTCCTTGTGCTCGTAGAGATTGTTCGAAATTCTTTTTAATCTTTTTTTTTTCTTTTTTTTTACTATAAATTTAGCCTCGCTCAGGCATAGTGAAATAAAGGTTTTTTTTGTATAGTATGTTTGAAGCATTTTGCGTATGTGTAATATAAAGATTTTTGAAGGCAATTTACAATGCAATGTGTTGAAAATTATATTTATTTACTTTTTTCTAAATATTTTCGTGGGATGATTTTAATAAGTTGGAAAATAAAACAATAATATTAGAGATCAATAACATCAAGTAATTATTTATTAAACCCGGTTTTGTAAAAAAAAAAACAGTATGTAAATTAACCACACTATATATTATGTAAACGTTTATTTCTTAATGGTTTATAAGACACATTGCAAGAGTTTAAACACACTAAGAATATAAGCTGTTTTGAGAGAAATCTAACTTTGTAAATAAATGAGATTTATTCTATGTATTAATGATTTGGGCTATAAATTAAGTAATTGATAAACTTTTGCAATTCCTGAGGGTATTGTGACGTAAGCAGTGACGTAGATTTGATTACAGACAGACAGACACCGAATTTCCATTATGATAAGAAGTTGAATAACAAGACCATATTTTCAGTTGTACATAGCTTTATTTATCGACTAGCAGCGGCTACCCGGCATCGCCTGGGTAGAGGGGGATTTTTTTAAGTTAGTCCCGTAGATCCATTATTACTGAATCGTGAGTTGAATCCTCGTGTGATGCCCCATTTAAATCCCTATGTAAAAATATAGAACTTGCATTGATCCAGCTACTCTGAAATGTTAATGTCTAGTATCTAAAATATTAAATGAAAAAAAAAATTGCATGCTGTTATGATTTAAATTTTATTTTTTAAATATCTTCACGAATATAAATCAAATCTCTATAATCTTTGCTCAAAAACCAAGCCCTGGTGATATTTAATGTGCAATTTAATTAGTTAAATTAATTCTCTGATAGGGTGCCGGCTTGTATCGGGTAAATTTCCATGTACCCCGTCATTTTAAGTTAACAGACCCTAATTCAAAATTCTAACTACAGGTACGTTCATTATTTATAACTGCTCATAAATCATGTAACAGATGATGATGATGATGATGATGATGATGATGATGAAGATATACCAAATATTTGTAGCTTATGGTTTAATTCGGACTGTTATAGATAAATATAATTATGTAGATAACTAAAGACATGAGTTTTTAATCGGAAGTGCTGTCGGTTAAGTTCCGGTTTGGATTATCTTTAGGTCGGGTTTTTGGGCGGGAAAAATCACTACCGGTTTTCTACCTACTGGAATGAATTTATGACCTCTTCAAAAGAAGTTATTTAAGAAAGAAAAGAAAAAATTTGGAAGGCCAAGTCTGGAAATAGATGCTGGCCAATCATTAAACGGTTGTCAATCAGAAATAGGAAGATTTCTCTTCTTCTTGCCAAAGTGTAAACAGATAGACTGAGAGAGAGAGAGGTGGGAGAACGAAAGAGAAAGTAATGCAAATATATATATATATACGAAGAAACTGAGATGGGTAACTAGAGAGATAGATAGATAGATAGATAGATCTTAACAGATTGAAATAGAGATAAATGCGAAAGGGAGAGATAGATAGAGATAGATAGAAATAGATTGATAGAGAGACAAAGACAGAGAGAGAAAGAGAGAGAGGGGGGAAGAAAAAAAACAAACTGGGATAGATAGATAGATAGATAGATAGATAGATCTTAACAGACTGAAATAGATAGAAATACGATAGAGTGAGAAGAGAGAGAAATATAGATAGAGATACAGAGAGAGAGAGAGAGACAGCTATAAAAAAACTGAGATAGATAGATAGATAGATAGAGAGAGAGAGAGAGAGAGAGAGAGAAGAGAGAGAGATCTGAAGACTAAAATATAGAAAAATACGATAGAGCGAGAAAGAGAGAGAGAGAGAGAGAGAGAGAAATGGATAGATAGACACAGAGAGAGAGAAGAGAGAGAGAGATAGATAACAAACTGAGATATATATATATATATATATATTATATATATATATATATATATATATATAGATATAGATATAGATAGATAGATAGATAGATAGATAGATAGATAGATCTGAACAGACTAAAATCGAGAGAAATACGATAGAGCGAGAGAGAGTGAGAAATAGATAGATAGAGAGAGAGGGGAGGGGGCTATAAAGAAACTGGGTTAGATAGATAGATAGATAGATATGAGCAGACTGTGCGAGGAAGTAACGTCTCAGCTGGGAATTTCCGGTCTGTGCACGTTTGATAGTGGACCCTGTCACTTAGGGAAGATTGGTGATGTGTGTCTTATCGATTTACATTGCACTTGACCAATGTCGTCTTGGACGTGAACTCACGGTCGAACTCTACCATCTTGGCGGCGTCTGGTTACTTTGAATGTTTCTTTCACTCTAGAAAATAAGAAATTACATTCAGTTCTTTTCCATTTATAGCACGCTAAATATATATTCTCAAATGCCTCGCGCACTATATATCAACAATGTATGTATCAACAAAGGCTTTTCACACACCATAAATAAAGGCTTACAAGCTTTTGCTTGTCTACAGTTTTTCTTTTATATGATTAATGATTAAAATCCTTGCTGATGGTTTAAATAAAAACCGAAACGCTATAGCTTTGGCTTAGATAATGTCAATTTTCGACTTAATTCATGTTTTTTTTTCAAATATTTCTAAACATTTATATATATATATATATATATATATATATATATATATATTGTGTGTGTGTGTGTGTGTGTGTGTGTGTGTGTGTGAATAGGACCATTGGAGTAAATCCGACAGAATAGTAAAGAATAGAGGAAAAATGTGGACAAAGGAACAAAACTCAGACAAATATATATAGGAGATATATTTCGCCGTGCATTGAGCTCGGCTTCATCAAATAAACAACTGATGAAGCCGAACGTAATGCACGGCGAAATATATCTCCTACATATACTTGTCTGAGTTTTTGTTCCCTTGTCCACATTTTTTCCTCTATTCTTTACTACAGTCTGTCGGATTTACTCAATGCTCCTATCCACACACACACACACACACACACACACACACATATATATATATTTTGTCCACACTTTTCCTCTATCATTTACTACACACAAACACACACACACACACACACACACATATATATATATATATTATATATGTGTGTGTGTGTGTGTGTGTGTGTGTGTGTGTGTGTGTAAAGAATCTATTTCAATTGTGCTTTTTTTCTATTTATTCTATATACGTATATCAAAATGAATTGTGGAAAAATAGTAAAGTTGAAATCACTTTGAATCTTTATAAATATTTACCGTTGGATCTATCGTTGGATTAAAAAATAATCTTTGTATATATATATATATATATATATATAATATATATATATATATATATATATAATATATATATAGATAGATAGATAGATAGATAAGAGGTATCCAAAACTTGGTAGTGAGGGATGATTCTATATGTGATTTCTAAGATACACTGTATTATTATTGTATGATCCAGTCTGTACAAATACAGTGAATCTTTAAATCACTAAAGAGAGCTCAATGTATAATAATCTTTTTAGATTATATACAGAGCAATATTTATCTTAGAAAGGAAGGAAAAACTCAACACCGTAATTCCATAATAAATGTATTTCGACCAAAATAGGCCCCAATTTTGGTCGAAATAAATTTATTATGGAATTACGGTGTTGAGTTTTTCCTTCCTTTCTAAGATATATATATATATATATATATAGTGTCGCTCATCCAAATAAAGTCTTTGAGAATAAACCCATTTTTATTTCTGTTATTTATCCATTTTCAAAGTGTATATATTATGTGCCGTATTGACAGCGGTCTTTTGGGTCACGAAAAGTGCGCTTCATAACTTGAAGATTCAGAAAAGGCGGGAAAGAAGTTAATGGCGGGAAAGAAGTTAATGGCGGTAGAGGAGTCGAGTGAGATTCACACGTAATTGTCAAAAGCAATTTCCAGTTTCATTGATCATTTTGCATTTCTGTCTGACATTTCTGCAATGAGTAATCATGGGTATTAGACAAGACTAGTATGACCTGTGGATATAGCACAGTATGGTAATTTAATCATTACAACGTTTGATATGTTTACTTAAGAGTTATTGAAAGTTGGTCAATATGTAAAAAGTATAATAATCTTAATTAACTCTCTCTCTTCTCTCTCTCTCTCTCTCTCTCTCTCTCTCTCTCTCTCTCTCTCTCTCTCTCTCTCTCTCTTTCTTTTCTTCTCATCTTTTCATTATGTTCGATTGAAACATATTAGTGTTATCGCCTCCGCACGCTCACCCCTCTCTCTATCTTTCCCCTACTATATTTCTTTCTGTCTTTCGTATCATATGTTTTCTACGTAGCATGTCCCTTTTCTCCCCTTTATTTTTTTGTACTAAAAGCGGAGTGGTCCATTCCGTTTTTATTATAATGAAAGAAAGGGAAGAAAAATGACATGCTACACAAAAAACATAAAGAAAGAAAGAAAGGAAAGATAGAGAGAGAGGCTGATCGCGCGGAAGCCATCATGCTCATCTGTTTTGATCAAACATAATGAAAGGATGAAAAGAAAGAAATAAAAGGAGAGAGAGAGAGAGAGAAATTTAAATCAAAATTATTATACTTTTTTCATATTGAACTATTTTTACAATAGCTCTTAAGTAAACATATTAAACGTTGTAATGATTAAATTGTCATACTGTGGTATATCTACAGGTCCTGCTAGTATGTAGATAAATTTGCCTGTCTATCCAAATCTGGAAGACGTCTCCCGTGGACAATAAAATTGTCTCTTATAACTTTTCAATGTTCTATTTTTAACTTCCCCGCGCATCTCTATACGTATTTTTCTCAGTGTGTACGCGGCAACTTGTATTTGCACTCCATAATGACAATATATATTACCACTGAGATTACACTGTCAAACACTTAAAGCTTCTCGATAAATACGAAGCAAATTGCTTTCTTAGCTCTGCAGCTTATTTCTTTCAGACGCCATTGTATATTACTGGTCAATTGTAGTCGCAGTTTTAATATCGAGTTTTGTAATTCCAGAAATAGAAACAACACAGACAAACATATTGGATCAATTCGGAAATAACAAGCTACGATGGAACTCTGCAATTGATGTCAGAGAAAATTGAAAAAGTAGACATTATTTTGATTCCAACATTAAAAAGAAAATGCAACCGTTTCCATTAAAAAAAAACCCTGGCCAGACTAAAAATTATATGTTGAATTTAGCCGGCAATAATTTGAGATACACTCGATAGACAATATTTGTTTAAATTGCTCAACCATTGCACCTGTGTTCTGATCCACGGATTCGCAGCCGGGTAATGTACGCGGAAACTCGTCATCTATACATATATAAAGGGCAATTGTGTGTATCTGTATGTCCGGAGGAAACTTCGATAATAAAACAATTAACGACAAAGTAAATATATATTTACATTAAATATCACCAGGGCTTGGTTTTTGAGCAAAGATTATGGAGATTTGATTTATATTCGTGAAGATATTTAAAAAATAAAATTTAAATCATAACAGCATGCAATTTTTTTTTCATTTAATATTTTAGATAGTAGGCATTAACATTTCTTTTCAGAGTAGCTGGATCAATGCAAGTTCTATTTTTTTACATAGGGATTTAAATGGGGCATCACACGAGGATTCAACTCACGATTCAGTAATAATGGATCTGCGGGACTAACTTTAAAAAAACTCCCCCTCTACCCAGGCGACGCTGCTAGTCGATAAATAAAGCTATGTACAACTGAAAATATGGTCTTGTTATTCAACTTATTATCATAATGGAAATTCGGTGTCTGTCTGTAACTGAATCTACGTCACTGCTTACGTCACAATACCCTCAGGAATTGTAAAAAATTTATCAAGGAATATTTAATTTATAGTCAAAATCATTAATACATAGAATAAATCTTATTCATTAACGATGTCACTATGAAAATCCGAGTTAGATTTGATTCATAACAGCCAATGCTTTTAGTGCATTTAAAATCCTGCAATGTGTCGAATATATCACAAAGAAATAAAAGTTTGCATAATATATGGTATGGTTAATTTGCATACTGGCTTTAACAAAACGGGGATTTAATTAATGATTATTTGGTGTTATTGATTTCTAATGTTCTTGTTTTATTCTCCAGTATTCCTATGAATGATTTTTATATAGAAACCAATTAAAATATAATTAGAATAAGTGTAATCTTTTTATATGCGTTCTTATTTAATTTCGTCAGCCTTTTCAATTTAGTATATTTAATTACATAAAAACTTAAATACTTCCGGTCGGGGAACTCATATTCTTGCTAGTTATTTTAACAGATCCACTTTTAACAGCGTATGGGGGGGCTACCGTGGCGTAGTGGCTAGGATAACCATTGCGTAATTATGCTCACTTTCATACCAATATCCTTTAAAGAAGTATGAACTCTCTGATCCCCCAACTATGAGTTAAATAGTACCCCTACTGTACTTCTACAAGGATAGCTTTGGCATTAAATATCCTACGAAGGCTGGAATGTCATTAAACAAAGAAACCAAACTAAATAGCATATTAAGGAAAAGCAGACTAAATTCATCATTACATTATTACTGAAGATTTACTACTATTTATTAGTAGTAAATAGACTAATAACAGATAGGACGCAAGACAATTTTTATTTAGCAGTAAGTAAACAAATAACATATGAGACACAGACATTTTTATATTATCAGTAAATAAACTAATAACAGATAAAGCATAAACATTTTTATTTAGCAGTAAATAAACTAATAACATATGAGACACAAAACATTTTTATTTAGCAGTAAGTAAACTAATAACATATGAGACACAAACATTTTTGTTTAGCAGTAAATAAACTAATAACAGATAAAGCATAAACATTTTTATTTAGCAGTAAATAAACTAATAACATATGAGACACAAAACATTTTATTTAGCAGTAAGTAAACTAATAACATATGAGACACAAACATTTTTGTTTAGCAGTAAATAACTAATAACAGATAAAGCATAAACATTTTTATTTAGCAGTAAATAAACTAATAACATATTAGACCACAACATTTTTATTTAGCAGTAAGTAAACTAATAACATATGAGACACAAACATTTTTATTTAGCAGTAAGTAAACTAATAACATATGAGACACAAACATTTTTATATAGCAGTAAATAAACTAATAACAGATAAAGCATAAACATTTTTATTTAGCAGTAAATAAACTAATAACATATGAGACACAAAACATTTTTTATTTAGCAGCAAATAAACTAATAACAGATAAGACAAAAAAACAATTTGTATTTAGCAATAAATAAACTAATTATAACTAAGGCGCAAGACAATTTTTATCTAATAGCTAAATGTATTGGTATCATGAATATACTAGATTAAATTATTCAAATTAATGGTATGATTCTTTCTGATCCATGCTGAGTATAGCATATTTGATGGGTTGCCTATCAAATATGTAAGATAATGTAGATGAACTCAAACTAATGGTTTTGTAGGGGAAAAAACGAGTTCAAAACACAGGTCGAAATCTGTCAATCAAATTCCCTATTTGATTGATAGATTTCGACCTGTGTTTTGAACTCATTTCTCATTGGATAAGCCAACATGAGAAAGATCAGTTTTTGGCTTGGTGCTGAACGCCCAGGAAGCAATATGGCGGTCTCCCGTTCGAAAACAGATTTTCACACGCGTGTTTGTCTGGCTGTTTTTTTAATGATAAAGAACGCTAATGTAACGTAATCGTGAGAGAGTGGGGGCAAGGAAAGTAACAATGACGTGTAAATTAGCACGGAAAAGTTTTTTAGAAGGAAAATAAGAATTACGTGTAGATTAGATTGGAAAAGTCTAAGGGTTAATCATGGCATTTTTCTATTGGACAAAACCTGACATGAGGCGAAGTGGGACAGAGGAAGAGTGAGAGGTGAAAATGTTTGGGGAGTTTGGAACAATGCGCTGACTGAGTGAGACGTGGCTCTCGCTCCGTGAAGTTTTGACTTGGGGAAAAAGAAGTGACCTTGTGTCATAATTAAAACTATAAATTGCACAAGGCAAGATGTCATCCAGCATCCCAAGTTGGTTTGCAGACTCCAAATATCAAGGAATTGTCAGCCAACTTAGTATCCGCTCAGCAATCCGGATTCTATTCTCTCCGCGTAGCACAGAAGATGAGATAAGTCTACAATTAATTTCTACTATCAGCACGTCATCACTCCATTCCGACAAAGAGAGAATGGAGACTGCCACTTCTTCACAGAAGAAAGCCATTTCTACAAGTAATTCGGCTGTGAGCATGCAGGGGGCTCAAATTTGATTTTTTATTTATGTTCCCTGTCACACATGATCCCTTTCTCGGTTTCCACTCGCATGCGACCGTACGTGACTGAGAAGCCCAGCCCTCGACAGGCAGGCCCTGCCACACAGGTCACATATATAGTCAGTAGGAAGCGCGTGGTGTAGTGGTTAAAGTCTTGGGAAATGGACTCGTCGCCCCGATTTCAAATCCTGGACGTGGTAATTGCATTTCACTTAGCGCTAATACCCTTGGGAAATATATGAATCCTACTCTCCCTCTAGCTATGGATAGATAGTAGGGCAGATTGGGCTCTTTAACCTTGGTTAGGCAACCAGTATAGGAGAAGGAAAACTCTGAATTCAAACCTGTTGAACTCCGCTTAAGAAATTGACCTTGTGTCGCATCCTGCTCGTGCAGAGGGGTTGGTATATATATATATGGTCAGTGTTTACTGTAGGAAATGTGTACGTGCCGTCCGTCATGATCCGTTTATGTAGAGGCCGCTTTAGGATGGGGTGCTCGAGCTGACTTACCTCAAATCCTTACAGCTACCATCGGCCTGCCTTTCCAAGAAAATGTGTACTGACCCCGAATTCTGTCAATTGGTCCTAATCGCTAAAGCGGACTTCCGCAAGGGTCACGATGTCTGCTCCATATCGAGAGTTATTTGACACGATACCAGTTCGACAAAGAGAGTATAACGTAACATTAATACCAGAACTAGCTAAGAAGAAGAAGCAGAAGCTAAGTATATAAATATACGTCCACGGGTATACGGGTATACTAATACGTAAGATACGTCCTCGTAATGATAATGGACTCTCTCGTCGATTTCAACGCATGAGGGTTCATTTAATGAACAACCCGCCCTGTCGGCTGGGACGTTAGAATGCACCGACTGCACCTCTGCAGATGGGTAAGACTCCTCCAATGGGGCCACCTGTTGGCCGTGGGTGGCGACCCGTGATGCTTAAGGATAGAGCTCAGGTGGATGAGCAGTTCATGACATGCAATACTCCACTTTGGCCCTATCTTGGGCTAGACGGGCGGTCGGAGAGGCCCCCTCCGATCAATCGGCTGGTCACGTCAAGCCCTAGCACCTATATGATTTTCCCAACCCTATTGCCCTTATGGCAAGCCCCACCCCTTTTTATATATGGATGCTAGAAGGCGGTGGCTGCGGGTCTACATGTCCTGGGAATGACGTTAAACTCTATCTGATGGTGAGGTTCCAGTTTGGGAGGTTTGGGGAATGTGGAGCACCCCTTCATCACCATTGCTCCCTGGTCCACTCTGACCCGGAGTGGTAGTACCTGTTAGGGTCCCATCTATGGGTTAAATAGAAAAATGTATTTATTAAAAAATTGTATTATCCATTAAGAATTGATTTATTTCAAAACTTTATCGGCATTAAATGACCCACTGAGGTTGATATGCCGTAAAACAAAACAAACCAAACCAAGCCAATGAACAACGTACACAGTGTTTTGTTTATAGTGGTGAAGGCTTGTGTTGGACAATATACCACAGTATGGTAATGTAATCCTTACAACGTGTGATATGTTTACTTATGAAAATTGTTCAATATGTAAAAAGTATAATAATCTTAATTTAACTCTCTCTCTCTCTCTCTCTCTCTCTCTCTCTCTCTCTCTCTCTCTCTCTCTTCTCTCTCTCTCTCTCTCTCTCTCTCTTTTTTCATCTTTTCATTATGTTCGATTGAAACATATTAGTGTTATCGCCTCCGCGCGCTCACCCTCTCTCTCTCTCTCTATCTTTCCCCTACTATATTTCTTTCTTTCGTATCATGTTTTCTGCGTAGCATGTCCCTTTTCTCCCTTTCTTTTTTTTATTATAAAAGCGGAGTGGTCCATTCCGTTTTTATTATAATGAAAGAAAGGGAAGAAAAATGACATGCTACACAGAAAACAAAAAGAAACAAAGAAGGGGAAAGATAGAGAGAGAGGCTGATCGTGCGGAAGCCATCATGCTCATCTGTTTTGATCAAAAATAATTTCCTTCTTTTCATCTATTGGCTCGCAACTACCTCAAATTTTTCTAGAAATGTATTTTCTTAGAATCTTTTTATCATTACTTTTTTTTTTCTTTTGCCTTTTTCAATATGATAGACCAGCCGGTTATTGGGTCCAAAGTTGTTTATTCCAATGTGGTTCAATTAACAGAAAATTCACAGTAGATCATTTTGAGATTTCATGCGTTGGGACACCTAGACTCAATTTACGATCTCGACTGTTGATATCAGACGCCATTCTCAAGCTTCAATGCAACCAAATTCTCATGAACTATAAATCAGTTCAATTCATTCATTTGCATTTATACTGGTTTATTTATTTTTGTGTATCAATGATGTCTAGTAAAAAAAAGTTTATTCCATTATTTTCTTTCTTTTTATTTCTTTTTTTTTTTTTTTTTTTCCTTTTTTTTTTTTTTTTTTTCATTTTTCACGTTTGAGAGGACTGCTGTTTTATGGAGTATCATCATTCAATCGCTTTGATGGAAATTAATATGGTAGCATCAAAGCACCACTTTTGAAATACGGTAGCGTAAAACGATGAAAAAAGCTCGTATTTTGAGCCTGGTTTACAATTGCTAGGCAACTTAAAGAAGGTGTCATGTCGGGAAAATATGATATATGCAAAAAATGACATTGTCTAAAATACGTTTAACTCTCGATTCGTGTTTATATTCAGATGTAGAATATCAAGTCTTTAGTGACAATGATTGTAATATCTTCCATTTTTACTAAGGATAGCTACAGATTAACTCTTTAAGGCTCATCCAATAACAATACGCGTAAAGCACAACACGGCTCTAATACTAATATTAATTATAATACTGTTGTTCCTTAATCTTCCGTTCGTTATCATCTTGCAACACCGTTTTGCCTTTGCCAATCTCGCCCCATCGAAACAATGGAAAACAATCGCTACACTCGTGTTCTTTAATTGTACGACCGTTGTCATCTCGAAACGTCCTTTGGTTAAAAATGAGGCCGTCCGAATCGTTCATGATGAAAAAGCAAAAATGTAAATCCTGATTATCTGGTGCCGCTTACCCACTGGATTTTTATTAATTATGAGTATCGTCATCTCAGCTGAATAATGGACCATTCCTTTTTTATTATAAAGAAAGAAAGGACATGCTACACAAAAAAATATAATAAGAAGGAAAGAGGGTAGGAGAAAGACAGAGAGATAGGGGGTTATAACGCGAAAACAATAAGGCTAATCTGTTTCAATCGATGATGAAAAGCAGAAAAGAAAGAAAATACGAGTGAGAGAAAGTTAAATCAAGACTATTATATTTTTGTACATATTGAACTATGTAGCAATAGCTCTTAAACAAACATATATCAAACGTTGTAATAATTAAATTATCATACGGTGGAATATCCACATGTCTTGCTAGTATGTATCATAACTGTCGCGAGAGAGAAGACTTACCCCATGGAGCAAAGCGGGCGCGAACTTGTCTTGCTTGCAAGATGAAGAAAATATGACTGCCTTGGCGCTATGATTTAAATAAGCGCGATCTCGAATCCAAGAGATTTGACGAGAGTAAATTTGCACGTATGCTTTTTTTTTTCAGATCACGCAGTGCATAACAGCAAGCACGACCGAGAAAGGGACGAAAACGTTTTGAAGCTGTGATCGAGGTGTATGCGGAAAACTGCTGGAATGCTGTTGCAGGACAGAAGAGTTTGTCGTCGGACTTGTTGGAGTTGGAGGAAGCTATTATCCTAATTAGTTTTGCAAACTATGATAATAATCATACAATAGGTGGTGTTCACTTCCGCCGGTATCTTCGGGGTGAATGTCTACCCAGAATACCATTCCAGGATACTACAGGTATTGAGCATATTTATTTATAACGCCAAAGAAAAATATTATTTATAATAATATAAACATTAAAACATATTACAATACATAATTCATTACATTCTATTCTATTAGAATACAGTGCTATTTTCGTATATAAAAGCATAACACAAAAATTAGGGTGTTTTTTGGGGGGTGAGTGGAACGGATTAATGGCATTTCAGTTTATTTCAATGGGGAAAATTGATTTGATATACGAGGAAATCGAAAATTGATTTGATATACGAGGAAATCGAACTACGAGCGAAATGAATTAAATTCATGTGTTCTTATATGAGCGTATGCAAAGAATGAATTCTGGTGAGGGATTTTCTATTGAAATTCCTTTATTTGTAAAATCTGTCTGAAGTGGCTAGACTTATTTTGAGTTTCTGGTCAAAATAAATATTATAAACCAAAGGACGTTTCGAGATGACAACGGTCGTACAATTAAAGAACAGGAGTGTAGCGACTGTTTTCCCTTGTTTCGATGGGGTAGAGATTAGCAAAGGCAAAACGGTGTTGCAAGATGATAACGAACGGAAGATTAAGGAACAACAGTATAATAATTAATATTAGTATTAGAGCCGTGTTGTGCTTTACGCGTATTGTTATTGGATGAGCCTTAAAGAGTTAATCTGTAGCTATCCTTAGTAAAAATGGAAGATATTACAATCATTGTCACTAAAGACTTGATATTCTACATCTGAATATAAATACGAATCGAGAGTTAAACGTATTTTAGACAATGTCATTTTTTGCATATATCATATTTTCCCGACCTGACACCTTCTTTAAGTTGCCGAGCAATTGTAAACCAGGCTCAAAATACGAGCTTTTTTCATCGTTTTACGCTACCGTATTTCAAAAGTGGTGCTTAGATGCTACCATATTAATTTCCATCAAAGCGATTGAATGATGATACTCCATAAAACAGCAGTCCTCTCAAACGGTTTGTTAAGTTTTTCTTTCTTTGAAAGTTAAATATTGCTCAATATATAATTGATTTATTGGTTATCATACATTGAGCTCTCTTAGGGATTTATAAAACTCCTTGTATGAGTATATGTTTGCACCCACAAGAGCACACAGTATGGTTGTACAGTGAGATTTCGATGATCCCAAATAGAATCATCCCTTACATAGCAGTCATTTGAATTATATATATATATATATATATATATATATATATATATATTGTGAGGCGGTGAGAGTGAAAGAGGGAGTTGTTCCTTGTTCATATTAATCTGATATTTTTATAGTATTCAATATTAGTAAGTAAAGTCGTCGGGGTGACCTAATTTCGGTATTAGCCAGACTAGCGCTAGACCAAGGAGATTGTTTTTAGCGTCTGAGGTGGAGCGCCATACCTACCATCAGCTTCTCACTTTACCGCACATATCGACCAGAAACTTATATCCCTGTGCTACTAATACGCTGAGTTGGCAATGGCGGGTATCGAGCCAGGAATCGTGCAGGTCATTCTACCAACTGAGCTAAACCGATATATATATATATATATATATATATATATATATATATATATATATATGAGAAGTAAACAAACAAACAATGTGTTTTGATATGGCTTTTATAGCCGACAATTTTTAGGAGAACATGTGCCCAATTGAAGTCGTACCTAATTTTGAAAATTAATTAATTGATAATTAATGAATTGGGCAGGCATACCTATTCAAATGTAAGGCTAAACAAATCGAGAAAAATCAATCTCTGTATGTACATTTCAGCCTATTAGGCCTCATCATATATATATATATATATATATATATATATATATATATATATATATATATATATATATATCATATATATATATATATATATATATATATATACATCACATATATATATATATACATCATATATATATATATATATATATATATATATATATATATATATATATATATATATATATATCATCATATATATATATATATCGTGAGAGAGTGAGAGAGTAAGTTGTCCCTTGTTCATATTAATCTGATATATTTAGAGTATTCAATATTAGACGATTGATGTACCCGTGTATTTCAGCTGTCCCTTAACTAAAGATAAACTAAGCGTCCCTCTCTCTCTCTCTCTCTCTCTCTTCTCTCTCTCTCTCTCTCTCTCTCTCTCTCTCTCTCTCTCCTTACTACTGCCCATCCCACCCACCCACTGATTAACTTCAAAACGACCAAGGACAGACCACAGAGATTACCTTCGTTAAACTGATTCACCATCGATTTTTTAAAAAAATCAATCATTGAGCACTGATATCGCCTAATTTAATCAACCCTTCACCTTGATTATTGATTTCTCCCAAAACTCCCGAGCGCTTCCTTTGTACACAGGATTCGCTTCGCTTCAAGTCTCGATTATGAATGAAAAATAATTCCCCGTGTATTTTTTTTTTTCAATATTACTCTTATTATCATCAGGCTGGTCGGCCTACACTAGTGTGTCCATGTGTAAGGGTATTTGCCTCATACCCCACTTGTATGGGCTGGGCACAAGGCCTCGTTTTAACGTGGGCCCACCCACAAGCCGAAGCTGATGGGTGGGAAAGAACAAAAATTGGGTCGATCCCTTCGGCATTCCCCCCTCAAAGAGGGCGCCTCAGGCGCTGGGCAATAAACCTAGCCCTGCCCACAAAGGGGCAGGTATTGCCTGGGAGGAAGGCCCCCTGGGATCGACGCTATTAATTGTACTTTACCGGGTGGACAGGGAAGAACCAGAGCATAGTAACTGGAACAGATACTACTGGTGTGTCCATGTGTAAGTATACACAGGAAAACGTCACTTATGAGTTCGTCCTTGTTCCTTAGCAGTTTCCAGCTAAAAAAATGTTTTTTTAAAACAATTGATAAAAAAACGAAAAGAAATTTTTGGATGTATCAAAAGTATTTTTCTTTTTTCCATCAACTCTGTTTTTATTTTTTTTAAGTGGTTGGGTTCTCTATCTTGCGTTTTAAAGCATCGTAATCGACATCCTCTGGGTCTTATTTTAATCATCATCATCATTATCATCATCATCATCACCATCTTGTCATACTAGCAGCACAGGTATCCATGACAATCTATCGCCAACCGTCCCCATCATTCATTGCCCCTGGCAGATCCTCTGTGCAACATCCAGTATCCGCGCAGTGTTGGTTAATGTAAGTCTTTGCTGGACGGGCCCGCACTGGTATTTCCATGTGCTGGCTTCCATGATGACGTCACTTATGAGTTCGTCCTTGCTTCTCCAGCAGTCCAGCATGTCTTGTTCGTCTCACTCTAATTGCTTGTGTGATAGAGGGCAAGTGGCCGTACAGCTGCTTTCTTGTCGGGTGTTGTTTCCACGATTTGTTTAAGATCGCACCCAGCAATGGCTACCATTTAACTTATCCTCTAGGTGCTTCGTTAGGGTCAGGTGGTGCAACCATACAATAGCACTGATACAACGACCGCCTGGAAGAATTTCTCTTTAACTTATCAGTAAGACCGGATTTCATATGAGTTTATAGCAGACCATGCCATTTTTATGCGTGTGTAACATCGCTTAAAAAAATAAATAAATGTTAAGGAGACAAAAAATTGACAAATATTTTCAGTTTAATATTTTCAATTTACATTTTAAAAATATAGCATTAACAACTAATAATAGGATTATAATGTAACAAGTTCAGATTTTTGAGCTATTTGCAATTTTTCTTAAAGTTTTCATCCAGAATATTAAAAAAAATTTTAAAAGTAATTAATGCAATCTTTTTAAGAAAAATGTTAAAATTTCCATTAAGAATTACAAAAACAAAGTTACTGAAATATAAGTAAATAAATGTATCAGGTATTTAATAATCAACAAAATTAATAAATTACTTCAAAGGAGAAACTTTATATAATTAACCTTAATATTATTCCTTGTAATATTCCAATAAATCCAACAAAGTAACAATTGTTTAAATTAGCAAGTTATATACATGACATCTGAAAACCTATCGATTATCACACTAAGCGAGTTATTAAAAAGATTGAGTATCCATCAAGAATGAATAAAACAAAACGTCTTCGGCATAAAATAACCCAACAAGAGTTGTCATGCCATTAAATACAACTACCAACAACCAAAATAAATATAATACTTAACGTAACTTAACACATATACCTGGTCATGGTTAACGGAATGGGAACAATCTACCCAAATGGATTAAATAAAGGGTTCGGTTCGAAGTTCCGTGGGGGCTTCCGATTATGACATAAAGGATCCCGAGTTCGACAAGAAGGTTCCCGAGTCTGACAAGAAACACCTAAAGAACGTCAGAGGGCCCATCGGTCGAAACGTTGCATATATAGCAATAAAGATGAAAGACAAAGTGTAGTAAAAATTAGTATATTTATTCAGTTGAAAATATGAATGAAATTAATAGACAATGCATTGAAAAAAAAAACAAAAAAAACTATATTTTGAGAAATTGTCCTTGCTCAGAATATTATCAATGGCTTGATGTCATAAGTTGTTTTGGTTTTCAAAAACTTTCTATTCTTTCTTCATTATCAGTCATTCTATTCACAAAGAGATGATAAAATCATTCTGTATGATTAATTTCCTTTATCAATCCCTATATCCAATGATCTGTATTGTGTCAACAACTTTAAAGGAGAATCAGTAAAAAAAAAAAAAATGGTTGATAGAAAACAGTGTTATCAGTTGTCAATTATATGAGTACGATTCTCACGAGATACTTCTGGACTTATGCCACTTCTAAGCTGTAGCCGTATTAGTACTATTGTATGGTTGCAAATTAGACTTTAATGAGATCGCTGAAGAAAAACCTAAATTGGAACCACACAAAGATTACTAATACATACTGAGCACTGCTAGGGTTGTAAGAACGAACTCATAAGCGACGTTTTCTGGTGGATTCCTATTACGGTTGTAAGATTCAAAGTTATAACAAAGTCATAACTAGCTGAAACATAACAAACTCCGACACGTTTGTGGGACAAAACATTTTATATAAATAACAGCACATGTAAACGATACATAAAATACAAGATAGTGTACATAAACATACATACATCAAAGGACTGGAGCGTCCGTACATAGAGATCACTTACTAAGAGGGGTACGAGGCCCGCCGAGAAAGGGTAGACAGTAGGCTAACCATGTGCTCGTTCCGGAGATGTAGCTAAAAGAGGAAGCAGTGTTTTAATGAACGCGCTTAACTACCAGAGGTCTCCTAGTACGAACAAACAGCAACGCAGCGAGGAGATAACTCTTCCGGCAAAAGGAAGATAATTCCCTACACGGTCAAGTCACACGAAAGCTCCGGTCCCTACTAGATTACCGAAGTTAAGCAGGGATAATCCTGTTCAATACTTAATTGGGTGACTACTTAAGCAACAGCAGGTACTGGGAGCACCTGAATCTTTGTTTACCAAAATGACTTGATTTGGCATAAAATTGACCTGGAAAGGGTTAAAACCAACCAACTAACCAACCTATACACTCCTACACATGACACAGCAGCGTTAGCCAAAAAAACAAAACTTACATTCATTAGCTCTGTATGAAAACTGGATGCCGCCTAGATGACTTAGCAAGAGTGATGGCTATAGGAACAGATAGCAAAAGAGAGTCAAAGAAATCCGTGCTGTCGGCACACCTTGATAATGATGATGACCACTGATGTACATATTGTGCGTATTGCACCGTCTAATTGTTAGAGAATAAGATTCTCACCGAGTGTCCTTCACCATGGCCTTGTGTCAGACTAAGTTAAGATTAGTAAATGAACACTCATGTACATTTCCTGGGCTTTGAAGCGTGTAATGGTGAATAAGTATCTATGTTATTTTTTCTTGTTTGTTTGTTTTTTTGTTTTGTTTTTTTTATGTGTTTTTTTTTTGTTGTCCATAGCGTTGTGTTTAGGGGTAGCGAGTTCGAGTCTCACTGTATGCCCCATACTTGTGAAGACACGCAGGACACTGCTGGAGAAGCTAGGGCGCTAACATATGCTAACAACAACATGAAATAACTAATTTTTTTATCAAAATCAAAAACTATTTTAGTATGAAAATGTGTATTTGGTTTGTATGAAGTTCTAATGTAAAAAAAAATCGTCTGATGATTTTGTTGACTAACAACCGGAATCGGTGAAACGCAAAATTCCGTTTCTTTCAAAAATGATCTCGTCTGGGGTGCCTCTTGGTGACTTGATCCAATATATGATATAGAAAACAATACATTTCTATATAATATAGAAACCAATTAAAATATAATTAAGATAACTGAAATATTTTTATATGCGTTCTTATTTAATTTTGTAAGTCTTTATAATTTAATATATTTCATTACATTAAAACTTAAATGCTTACATCCGGAGGGCTCATATTCTTGCTAGTATTATGAAGCCTTCGGAAATTATTCACCGGGAGATTTTCTTTTTAATGAGGACGGCTAAGTTGAGATCTGATTGATAGGTCAAGGTCAGGAAGCTCTTCTGTTTTAAACTCAGCAGAAAGCAGAATTATTATTCTTGGTGTAGTTGTGGTTAATTATCGACTGCGTAAGTGGCTAATGACTCTCGTACGAAATATTCCGCCGACTTAATTATTTTCTGCAAAGAGTGTCGTCTTTCGTCGTGAATGCAGTCTGTCGCACACGGCAATTTTCTAAGGATGTGAAAGTTAATTGAGTAGTAAAACAACCTTGTGATTGATGAAGCAGCGTATTTACCGCTAATCTCTTGTTTGCCCTATTTTTTTTTTTATTGGCACATAGTTATTATTAGTGAAATAGATCACTAATTAGGACCGAGACTATTCTAGTAGTGACCACCCTTAGCGAAGTTTAACGTGTTTGAATTTAGAGTTTTCCTTCTCATAGACTGGTTCCCTAACCAAGGTTAAATAGCCCAGTCTGCTCTACTATTTACCCATAGCTGGAGGGAGAGTTGTTGGATTCATACCTTTCCCAAGGGTATTGGCACTATGTGAACTGTAATTTCGTCCATGATTTGAACTCGGGTCAACGAGTCCATTTCCCACGACTCTAACCATTACACCACGGCCTCCAACTTAATGATATAAACCTTCGTGTGTTATTTAATCCCAAAGAAACCCTTCTGTATATTTATCAATACCGGCAGTACTGGCGATACCTACTCATAACTACTGCGACTTTCGTGGACGACGGACATAGGATTGAATCACTGGACCTTTAACACTACGCAGGATAGGACTTATTCGCTTACCAAAGGATTCCATAACTTAGGACTTACTTACATTAAGCCCTTTTCAACTGGCCAAACATGGCATTTAAAAACTTAACAGTGTACACTGCGTAAAATTGAGATATCATGACTCTTTCTAAGCGAGCCTGAATGTGAGGAGGGTATGAATCACAACCCGCACTGCGCACGTGGTTGCGAATTTCAGGCAACTCCACGTGGATGTAGCCACGGTGCAGGTAACACATTCTGAAAAGGATTCGGATAACTGCATGTTGAGGGGTTATTTCATCGTATACTCAGTACATGCTTGATTCGAATATTCGGTTTGTGTCACTGCTGGTGAGAAGCGACCTGTACGAGGTATGTCAGAAAAGTTCCAGAAAAGTCACATTCTTCGATGTGAGGGGCATTGCCCCACTGCGAGTTCTTGCCACAGGGCCAGACGATCAACCAGCATGTCTACAAAGAGATACTGTGACGTATCCTTCGTTCAGTGTGTGAGAAGAGGCGAGAGATGTGGCAGGACAACTTGTGGGTGCTTCACTATGACAACGCACCTGCCCACACTGCCGGGAGTATCCGAGAGTTCCTGGCTCAGAAGAATATCACTGTGCTGGAGAAACCTCCCTACTCGCCGGACCTGGCACCATGTGATTTTTTCCTCTTCTCCAAGCTCAAGGGGGTGATCAAGGGAACCCGTTTTAAGGATGTGCACGACATCAAAAAGGCTGTGACGACAGAGCTACGGAGAATCCTGGAAGAATCCTTCCAGGAGTGCATGCAAGCTTGGCAGAGAAGGATGGGGAAGTGCATTAGACTCCATGGGGATTACTTTGAAGGGGATTTGCAATTTGTAGTTTGAATTTGAAATGAATTTTTTGTGACACCAGTCCTGGAACTTTTCTGACATACCTCGTATGCAGTGATGCACGTTTATGATTGTACCTGATGTTGCGGTGAGAAACTACAAGTTCCAGGTAATTCCAGTTAATACTAGAGGAAAGCCTTTCTTCGGCAGGTAGGACCGTATATGAAGGACTCGGATCAGCTAGTATATATATATATATATATATATATATATATATATATATATATATATATATTTGTGGGTAATATGGGGTCTATATTTCTAAGAGCTAAGGTAGCGTGGACATAGAGTCAACATCTGATTACCGGCAGTTTCTCGCGATATGAAGATCGCATAGGCGAGTAACTGTCAGTAACCAGGTGTTGGCACGATGTCCATATATATATATATATATAATATATATATATATATATATGAATTTAACATTTTTAGAAAAAACAAAAAGACAAAAAATGTTAAATTCATACTGTCGGATTAACTTCCATTTACTTCATATATATATATATATATATATTATATATATATATATATATATATATATATATATATATATATATATATTGAGGTTGTGAAACAGTGTACAACATAAGTAGAAAGAAAGAAAGAAAGAAAGAAAGAAAGAAAGAAAGAAATGCTTCGAAACATGACCAACAGAAGGCAAGACTAGGAATGTAGTGACGTCATTTGATAAACAAACAGCAACAAAAAAACATAAAAACAAAAAAGATCTTGGCCATAAATGGTGGAGTCAAACGTAAACAAAAATAAACATTACAGAATCGTAAAGCGTCGCTCGAATCAATTACCGAGTTTATTACGAGGGCGAACTTCGCGGGTTTTCCGTCAATTTTCTTATCAAATAGCCGATAATTAACCAATTTATTCGAGGTAACGGCCTCGGGTGGGGATTCTCCGGTATTAGAAGTGTGGGGGGGAGGTTCTGGTGGAGTAGAAGTGGGGTGGAGTTTCTGGTGGACTGGAAGTGGAGCGAGAATTGTAATTATGTAAGAGCGGTAAATGAATGTATGTTTTTGCGTGTTTGTTTTTCGCCAAACTCGTAAGCATACGTGAGAAACGTCATGTGTGCATAAGGCCTGTCACAGGGCAGTGGTTAGCACATTAGTTTCTCAACTCATTAGCCAAATATTCTTTCTTCGCTGGGCATTTCAAAAATACCTATTTCAGTGTATCAAAAGTAATTTCGGAAGATAAAATAAATAAAAAGTTTTGCTCGTAAGTTGAACTGACGTGCCAAACAGATTCTAACTGCAGTAATAGTTTATTTCTAGGTCATTTTGATTCAAAGAGATAAGAAAAAAAGAAGAAGCATAACTATAAACTAAATGGGTTAGCCTTGGTCGGCAAGGAAAATGTCCGACACAAAAACTCTGCCTTCAAGGAAAGGCTATGGCACATGCCGTGACATGAAGGAGAATGCCCATTGGCTAGCGGTACTCGAAGCAAGTAGCACTGGCCAATGGGAAGCCACTACCCAGCCTTGGCATGGCCAAATAATCTCTTATAAAAGAACACTGACACAAGATGCTATGTACAAAAAGCAAAGTCATACAATGTAGTAGCAGAATATTGCATGGATGCAAGCCCGAAATTTTAACATTTTGGACTGGGTCACCTGTGCGAACCAGTATGATGTTGAAAGACCCGAAACTGGTAATGATCACAGGAAAAATATTACTGATGATGCATCCAAGCGCATCTTGAAGATGTATTTTCCAAATAGGGGAGTAAACCCCGAAAACAAATCAGGAGCCCCTAAGGTGGTGTGATGCTGAAATCCAGTATTACCCATCAACTCCTGCGTCACTACCGTTGCCAAACCGCATTGGTACCATACCTTTCCTTTGGATCACAGCAGCAGTGTGGAGAGAGGGGATTTGCTGCATGGGCAACAGTTTATCCTCCATATGAACCCGCCCAGGTTATGTAGTTCAAATTTTTAAAAAAAAGAAAACGAAAAAAAAACTTTGATACTACTCCATCGTCTATCGTAGACGGAAGGCTGCCAACCATATATATATATGTGTGTGTATGTGTGTGTGCGTGCTTGCGCCTGCGTTTGTGAGTGTATGTGTATATATATGTGAGCGTGTTTGTATATACATTTATATTTATGCCTAGATATGCGTATATATGTATTTACATATGTACATGTATATATATATATATATATGTATATGTATATATATGTATATATGTATATGTGTATATATGTATATATATATGAATATGTGTATATGTATATATATGTATATATGTGTATATATGTATATGTATATATATATATATATATATTTGTTTATGTACATGCATCTATATGTGAATACACATACACACATACATATATATATATATATATGTGTGTGTGTGTGTGTGTGTGTGTGTGTGTGTGAATAGGCTCCAGTAAGAACCCACAATGTAGCGCAGCCCTGTTGCCAAATAAATTTCCCCTTCCTTTTATCTTGTTTTCCTCACACCTTACCACACATCCACCCTCCTCTCCTCCTCTCTCCCTCCCAATTACCTTTTTCAGCATAAAAACAGATTGTAGTCTCAGTTGTTTCAAATAAATCTGACGAAACTTCGTTGCACGCCGAGGCGAAATATCATCTGAATGAAGTTGCTTTGTGTTTTATCCGTATTTCCTCAATTTTCAATCTCCAGCGTGAGAATAGCGAAATAAAATAACATATAAGTTGATTGGTTGGTTGCTTGCATGATTGGTCTTCTCTAGCCTTAAATATATATAATCTATCAATAATACTGAGCCCTCTTTACTTATATATATATATATATATATATATATATATATATTATATATATATATATATATATATATATATGGAGAGAGAGAGAGAGAGAGAGAGAGAGAGAGAGAGTGATGACAAGGAGGTGGAAAGAGAGAGATACAGAATCAGAAAGATATGTATCTGACGATCGATTATTACTACATTATCTAGATTATTGAATCAACCAATATATATATATATATATATATATATATATATATATATATATATTTATATATATATGGAATAAGCACGCCAAAAGGCCGCTCAGAGGTGACCCCATAGGCAACCCGAACTTCTGTTTGTAAAAGGTTCCGTTGTATTGGAAAAAGCAATTCCTAGTGCAAAGTCTGCAAATTTGGATTTGTTAGTGGGTAATGGAAAAGAGGTCTTTTTTAAAAACTGTTACAATAAGATATACATAATCTGATGACCGAGAAAAATGCGGCGGAAGGGCTCACATTCGAAACTATTATATATATATATATATATATATATATATATATATATACCAGTTTATCTCCAGCGTGAGAATAGCGAAATAAAATAACATATAAGTTGATTGGTTGCTTGCCTTAAATATATATAATCTATCAATAATACTGGGCGCTCTTTACTTATACATATAGCAAACTATATTATCAATATCAATCTACACACACACATATATATATATATATATATATATATATATATATATATATATATATATATATATATATATATATATATACTGTAGTGTGAGATGGTCACTATTTCAGCTTTTGCTGGAATGGTGTACCAAAGGCAGTATTAATTGGTAGAGTGCTCAATATAAAATAGAGCTGTTATATAATATAATAAGATAAATATATAGGTTTTACATATCTATTTATTGGGTGACAAAGGAACATTCACAACCATATTGGTTTCATGCGACGCATTCATCAGGTGAAGATGTTTCATATATTTATCTTATTATATTATATATATATATATATATATATATATATATATATATAGAGAGAGAGAGAGAGAGAGAGAGGGGGGGATGAAGACAAAGAGAGAGAAAGAGAGATGACAGGGGGGACGAAAGAGAGAGAGATACAGAATGAGAAAGATATGTATCTGACGATCGATTATTACTACATTATCTTGATTATTGAATCAACCAATATATATATATATATATATATATATAATATTACAGAGACAGAGAAAGAAAGAGAGAGAAAATGAGAATGATATGTATATGACGACCGATTTTTACTAAATCATCAAGATTCTTGGATAAACCGATATATATAGAGAGAGACAGACAGACAGACAGACAGACAGAGAGGGACAGACGGACAGACAGACATAAAAACACCTGATGATAGAGTTATACTGTAGGGCTTCTATAGATTGACCAACTAAAAGGAATCGAAAGAGAACCGGAGGCATAAATATATATTGAATCCTTAAAACAAAGCAATATATTTAACACAATAAAACTGGAAGAACACAATTAAATGAATGGTTTCTCGTTCAAATGATTTACGCTGATTCACGAAAAACCAGGAGAAACATGGAGACCCACGCCCATTGTAGAAGAACAGTAGTGGTATTATTTAACCCATTGCTGGTGGGATGTGGGGATTCACACCTTTCGACTGGAGTTCGAACCATAGGAAAGAAAACCGACCACGCAAGTGGCGTGAAAGACTCGTTTAAAAGTATAATAATAATAATAATAATAATAATAATAATAATAATAATAATAATAATAATTGCTGCACAAAATAATGCCATAAGGACAAACTACATCAAAGCGCAAATTGATAAGACCCAACAAAATAGTAAATGTAGACTTTGCGGTAATAGAGATGAGACTGTTAACCATATACTCTGCGAATGTAGCAAACTAGCACAACGAGAATACAAAGCTAGACACGACTGGGTTGGGAAGGTGATCCACTGGGAATTATGCAAAAAATTAAATTTTGACCATACAACAAAATGGTATATGCATAAACCAGAATCTGTTCTTGAGAACGAAACGCACAAAATTCTCTGGGACTTTGAAATAAAAACGGATCACCTTATCCCAGCAAGAAGACCAGACCTAGTGTTGATAAACAAAAAAGAAAGAACTTGTCAACTGGTGGATTTTGCGGTGCCAGCAGATCACAGGGTGAAGTTAAAGGAAAATGAAAAAATAGACAAATATCTGGACCTTGCCAGAGAACTGAAAAAGTTATGGAACATGAAAGTGAAAGTGATACCAATTGTGGTTGGTGCACTTGGAACACTCCCAAAGGGATTGGAAAAGGGTTTGGAAAGTTTGGATATCAGAGGAAGGATTGAAACCATTCAGAACACTGCACTGCTGCAATCTGCCAGAATACTCAGAAGAGTCCTGGAGACCTGAGGAGACTTGCTGTCACTCAGACTCCAGTGAAAGACCATCAGCTAATGCTGATGTGAAAACTCAAAAGGAGTAAATAATAATAATAATAATGGAGATTCGCTTCCGGTTTTTTTCTGTAACAAAAACTACGTCACTGCTTAGGTCACTATACCTGAACTCGTCATAACATATAAAGTATAAAGAATAAAAACACTCAAAATTTGAGCATGCAACATTAGACAGTCCTCATTGTTTTTTAAAACAAGTTTTAATCCATACATCCCCAGTATCATATATTTATATATAGTTTGTTTAATTTTTAACTTCCACCTCCTCATGCAATATCTTTTAAAAATTGTTTTTTATTTTGCTAATAATAATAATAATAATAATAATAATAATAATAAGAAGAAGAAGAAGAAGAAGAAGAAGAAGAAGAAGAAGAAGAAGAAGAAGAAGAACCGGCAACCCAATTTGAAGAAAGTAGGGAAAGGAATGGAACTATTTCTTCTCCCCCAACTATGGGTAAATGATAGGCCTGACTGTGATCCTTACTCTTGGTGCGGTCACAGGTCAAGAAGAAAGAAAAATCTGTATTCAAACCAGCTTCCCTTAAAAATTGATCTTCTGCCACGTCCTGTACGTGGTGGAAGAGTTTGGTGAATAAAAGAAAGTATAGAGGAAATAATTTACGAAGTAATGGTATGAAACAAGAAAATATGGTTGATACACTGTGTTACACGTGAATGCCTGACAACCTGCACAAAGTAATTGGTTAACTGTCTGGCATCGTTCCTATGCACATTTCTCATTTGGGCTCGCTACCAATGTGCTACGAGGCTGAAAGTTACCGCATCTTTTAAATCACCCATCTCTTTCTCTCTCTCTCTCTCTCTCTCTCTCTCTCTCTCTCTCTCTCTCTCTCTCTCTCACACACACACACACACACACACACACACTCTCTCTCTCTCTCTCTCTCTCTCTCTCTTCTTTTTTCCTTCTTTTCATCTTTTCATTATGTTCCATTGAAACATGTTAGCGTTATCGCTTCCTTGCACTCACCCTCTCTCTATCTTTTCCCTACTATATTTCTTTCTTTCATATGATGTATTTTGTGTGTAGCATGTCCTTTTTCTCCCTTTATTTTTATAATAAAAGCGAAATGGTCCATTCCGGTTTTATTATATATATATATATATATATATAATATATATATATATATATATCAAAGTGCCAACTCTCTCTCTCTCTCTCTCTCTCTCTCTCTCTCTCTCTCTCTCTCTCTCTCTCTCTCTCTCATAATCTATTTTTCAGTTCCATCCTGGTCAAGGGTGATAATAACATAGAATACCTAATACAGCCTAATACTTGTACCAGGTCATGGTTAATGGATTGAATAAAGGGTTTCGTCCGAAGTTCCGTTAAGGCTCCCGATTACGACAATAATGCTCCTGAATTCGACAAGTATGTTACCTAATTCGAAGAGAAGGTTCCCGAGTTCAAGAAATACCTGAAAGCAGACCAAAATTATTTCTCTAAGTAAAACCCAAATGTATCAATAGGTAATGCGTCATGCTTGGTTTTAAATGTATTTTTTTTAAATACCAGACCGTTTGGGAACCTTGACCCCCAAAGTTGGGAATTTCGCACGTCACGTCTTTTAGCTTGTTAAGAAATCAGTTTTCAACCAGAAATGAAGCAGAACAGACGTGTGCTGCTGAGGTTGTAACTCAGACCGCGTGGTGAACCAGGTTGGGCAGTAATAAAATCTTTTACAAGAAAATCAAAGTTTTGTTGATTATTTGTATGATTTTAAAAGAATTAGCTCCGAAAGAATTCCTTAGAAAAGAAGAGACTAGACAAGACGACCGGCCAAAGAAGCAAAGATTAAACATGGTGTCTAGACGACCATAACTGAAAGGAAGAAGATAGAAATTAAAAATGGATGCAAGTAATGTTACGTAGCGGGTATGGTCACACTACCAAAAGCGATATATGTAGTATAGCGGCCTTCTTCTTTACTCCAAATCGTGTATCTGTATACGTTGCGGGTATATATGGTCACGTAGCGAAGTATGTAGTAGTCGGCTACTACCGACTACTGGACTTCAATAAATAACAGATACGTATATACAAAGATAGGACCCTTCTTTATTTTCTTCGGTGTGTGAGTGGTATATGCGTAGAGCTTCACAATGAAAATGCCGGTGGCTGGCGAATAGCACAGTGTTCACAATGAGTGCTCGAGGAGGGTTTTCAGACGGGAGACGTGAAGTGTCCTTTTGGCGTCTCTGTCGGCTCGAATCTTCTCGCCTTTATATTGATAGATACGCCTCCGCATCTTCATCTTTTGATCTGATAACGGACATTTGTTATATATTTCTTTATCTTCTCTCTGCTTCCTTGACCGGAAAACCTCTCTTCTGCTTTCTCTTTCTTTTTAAATATATATTTGTATCTTTCTCTTTGTCACTCTGCCGGAAGCTCCGTCTTCCGGGCGAGGACAATACAACAGTAAGTCACACACACAACTGTGTCTGTCTCTCTCTCTCTCTCTCTCTCTCTCTCTCTCTCTCGCTAATGCCTCTCTCTCTATATATATATATCACTGAGTCATCTCTCTCGTTTATATACCCGAGGTACGATGTCACTATGTAACATACGTTTATTTGGTGCCGAGAAGACCAGATGCATATCAAGTACATACATAACGAATCTGGCTATATAACAAGTGGCTAATGAATGGATTTCCCAAGGGCATTAGCACAATGGGAAATGTAAACGGCCTCATTTTGGATCGTGATGATGGTGTAAATAAATACGAAAACAGAAGTGACCCAATGAAAAGTTTTGCTTGAAGAAGTGTAATAAGTGATTGAGAGTTTCCTGGCCTATCTATGATTACCTCCTGTAATAAGTAATTGAGAGTTACTTCCCCTGTTGTATTATTACTTCCCCTTTGTGTAAATCTTTGACGTTTCTGAGAGTATATAAACACTCAGTAAACTGTAACAGTATTCTAAATAGAATAAAGCTTTCTTAAGACTAACCGTGTGTGTTCGTTTATTATAACTCCTCTTTAGGAGAGCTCTTTAGTAACTACTAACCTATTTAAAGTCACGATACGTGTAACAATTATTCTAGAAATAAAACTACAGAATAAGAGAAAGGGATACTGGTAACAGGAGAGGAGGTGGGAAACAGATAAGAAGGTTGTAAAGTACGGAAGACGAGGTCAGCAGTTCAAACGTCGGTAAACGGATTGCAAATGGCCGCTTACCGGCTCTTTATTTATACCTATTCTCCCAAGGGCAGATCACTCTATTCAGAGTACAAACAGGGGGAGATCACTCTACTTATACATGCATCCCTACCATGTGACGACGAGATGAACCGACGTGGTCATCATGGTCTGTATGCGCCTGAGTATTCGTGTGATTGTCCACGCATTTGTGGGGACAAGGTTCTTGGTGCACGTATCCTGTCCGCAGCGCCATATAAAGTATGGAAGCAGTTCAAACGTCGGTAAACAGATTGCAAATGGCCGCTTACCGGCTCTTTATTTATACCTATTCTTCCAAGGGGAGATCACTCTATTCAGACTACACACAGATGGTGGTCACTCTACTTATACAAAGGTGAGAAAGAAAAAGAAACAAGGAAGAGAAAGAAAAAGAAGGGGTATAAAGAAAGAACTAAAAATAAAGAAGAAATGGAAAAGAGGAAATGAAGAGAAGAAAGAAAATAAATTGAAGGAAGAAAAGAAAGAGAAAGAGGAGGAGAAAAAGAAAAAAAAGAAAAAAGAGGGAGAGGTGTAATAAGTAATTGAGAGTTACCCCCCCTATTTTCTGATTACCTCCCCTTTCGGACGGAGAACTCTTTGGTAACTACTAATCTATTTTAAATCACAGTTCGTGTAACAATCATTCTAAGCAGAATAAAACTTTCTTAAGTCTTTCGTTATCTTTTGTCATTACAAGAAGCCGACAAAAGTTTTTCTATTTATTTATTTATCTATCTGTTTGTTTATCTATTTATTTATTGCAGTCGGCTTTTATCAATCTTTAAATAGCCATTGGTTCGAAAGGCCCAACCAATCGAAAAACAATTAGAACAGTTTTGTTGATGAATTGCATCCATCATTGGATGGAGATATTGGGATTTAATGAGAAACGGTTGACTGATATGAATAGGAAGAAAACGAAAGATATCGTTACTGCCAACGAAGCCAATCACTCATTGGAGAGCTGCTAAATTGAATAGGAATTGTCCGACCTGCTCTATCGATAGGGTCTAAAATACGTCGACTGTATCCCCCTAGAGCGGTACACCTGACCCATCATCATCATTATCATCATCATGTCGCGCATGCAGCACGGGTATCCATGACAATCTTTCGCCAACCTTCCCTATCGTTCATTACACCTGAAAGCTCCTCTGCGGAGCAGCTAGCATCGTCACATAACTGGTCAATGTAGGTCTTTGCTGGGCGCCCCACACTTGCATGTCCATGTGTTGGCTTCCACAGGAGAACGTCGCTTATGAGTTCATCCTTGCTTCTCCAGCAGTGTCCTGCATGCCTTGTCCGTCTCACTCGGATAGTTTGTGAGATGGGGGGGGGCAGGTGACCGTACAGCTGTTTCCTTGTGGGGTGCGGTTTCCACGACTTATTCAAGACTGCACGCAGCATTCTTGTGCAGCTCCCATCTAGCTTATTCTCAATACGCTTTGTTGGGGTCCAGGTGGTGCAGTCATACAGCAGCACCGACACAACCACAGCCTGGAAGAACTGTCGCTTCAGCTTGCCAGGGAGATCGGACTTCCATATGACTGATAAACTATTGATTTCTGGTGTATGACACTAAACTACATCCTGTGGAAACTATATGTGGGCACGTACCACATGTGATACTATGTTGGCCACAGTACCAAATCTGATACGTGTCACATACGCACATTGACATCGCTGATTGGTGTGTGTGAGAGTGAGAGTTCGGCACCACTTATGGTACTATCCGGTACCAGGAAGGTTGAAGAGGAGAGTGATAGTTCTTTTATAAGAAAGTTCTTCAAAGATAGAGAGATATTTGAGAGATATGAGCGATATTAGACATACTAATGAGGAGATCTTATTTCTTTCTTGCTGTTCCTTCTACATTCTAACTTGCTGTTCCTTCTAACTAAAGGAGTTGAGTTCTTCTAAGGGCTTCTGTTCTTCTGACTAAGGGCTGATTTGGTAATTAACAAAGACATCTTTTTGTTACTTGATCAAGTAGTTTTTATTTTATCTTTATCCATGATCACCGCACGGGGCAGACCAGACATCAGTCTGTCTTCAACCGTTGGCGACCAGCTCAATCTCCAAACTATCACCTCTCACTCTTCCTTACTCTCCTCCGCCACGTCATCATCCCTCTTCCAACCAAAAAAATTTGCCACGCGTCTCCTCTGACATCATCCATCAAACTTTTCCGTTACCTATACTCAAACTTTTCCCTAACTAATAACTCAAAACACCATCATTGTTCCACGTCATTAGTTATTGTGTCACATAAAACAACAATTCTGACTATCATATGAAAGACAATTTAATACCTTTTGCGTACAGATACTGAATAATTGCGAACTTTACATTTAGCAGTAGCGTCAATCAGGAGCTCCATCAGAAATGACTGTGTACTGACAAACGATAACACTGATAGGTTTATATACTCTAATAATTACCAGAGAGTTCTCCAAAGGGGAGGTAATCATAAAACTGGGGAGGTAACTTTGATTTACTTATTACAGACTGTTAAGCTAAGACTGAGCGTGGCAGCGTGACATAATTAGCGGGTATTAAAATGAAATTTGCAAACCAATTGTTTGATGGTTGATTGTCAGATTTTAACAGCATTTTAAGCCTGCATGTAGGGGAATCGCATTCATGTGGTTATCAAATATGGGTCCGAAAATATTCTGAGTGTGTCACTTGACTGCTATGTCCAATCACAGAAAGGCCTTCCTTCACTTAACTCCACATATAGAAATACACGTATCTTACTGACCCAACAGTTTCACGTAGATATTTCTATTTAATAGTAATCATCTATTTTCCTTAGTATTGTCTTATTCCATATATTAAGTTATTCCATAATATTTTCAACAATATAGAGTTATTCCATAATATTTTCCTCAATATTAAGTTATTCTATAATATTTTCAACAATATAGAGTTATTCCATAATATTTTCCTCAATATTAAGTTATTCTATAATATTTTCAACAATATAGAGTTATTCCATAATATTTTCAACAACATAGAGTTATTCCATAATATTTTCAACAATATAGGGTTATTCCATAATATTTTCCTCAATATTAAGTTATTCTATAATATTTTCAACAATATAGAGTTATTCCATAATATTTTCAACAATATAGGGTTATTCCATAATATTTTCCTCAATATTAAGTTATTCTATAATATTTTCAACAATATAGAGTTATTCCATAATATTTTCAACAATATTAGGTTATTCCATAATATTTTCCTCAATATTAAATTATTCTATAATATTTTCAACAATATAGGGTTATTCCATAATATTTTCCTCAATATTAAGTTATTCTATAATATTTTCAACAATATAGAGTTATTCCATAATATTTTCAACAATATTAGGTTATTCCATAATATTTTCCTCAATATTAAGTTATTCTATAATATTTTCAACAATATTAGTGTTATTCCATAATATTTTCCTCTGCATGCGTGGGAAAAATATGGCATTAATTCAAAGAATTTAATCTAATTTGTTTAAGTTATATTCTATGAAGCCAGGTGTTCAGCTATTAGTTAGAAACTAGCAGGATCACTGGATATACTACAGTAAGATAATGATTTAATTATTACAACGTTTGATATGTTTACTTAATAGCTATTGCATTTACTTCAATATGTAAAAATGTAAAAAATATAATAATCTTGATTTAACTCTCTCTCTCTCTCTCTCTCTCTCTCTCTCTCTCTCTCTCTCTCTCTCTCTCTCTCTCTCTCTCTCTCTCTCTCCCCATTTATATACCCGATACAAAAGGAGTATATAACATTAGTAAATAACTATTTCAAGATGCGTTCGATATAGAATAATCATACTAGTTCCAATTACCGTCGAATTGGTAAGATAAGGCAGCAAGTAGTCGTAACTTAATACGAATCTGTCTTGCTGCAAATACTACTGCAAAATGCCAGGTTATTTATGAAGCATCATAACATCATAGAAAGCAAGCAGCCAATGAGGACTCAAGGAATGGAATCACCCAAATGCATGAGTGGACTATTCTGGATTCCCATAAGTACCAACTCTCTTGGCACTGGTTCGGTTGTGCTTAGCTTGTTGCTCAAACCAACAGTACGCTAACCCACTTCGACAGACTTGATTTTATATATATCATTATAATCGGTTTTACAGTCGCAAGCACCTATTTTCTGTGCTGCAATGAAAGATAAAAGTAAGATGGCAAAAAAAGGCTGTTCTTTTGTCGCTTTGGGGTGATTTATTCACACGATTTCAACATAATCTGAAGAAAAGAAATAACGCTTTTCATCTTTGTGCAATCTCGGAAAATTCCTCTCGCCCATCTCTACGAAGAATGGAAGACAAAAAAACGTAGATAAAAGCGGAGAAAATAAACCTTTTTCTTCAGATAAAAAAATATATCTCATTTAAAATCTGTCATCCATCCTCCTCCGGTAGAGTTGAGAGAAAATTGCCTGCAACGAAAGACACGACCGTCTCCTGTTACAGAATAGAATAGAACTTCTTGTTTTTTTTTTACCCAATTTGACAAGCAAACATGGCGGGTCATGATGACGACGCGAATAGTTTGGAGGGAAGAAAAAAAAACTCTTTGCTGTTTATTAAAAAACGGATAAAGACTATTTTGGCAATGCATAAAAAGTCGACATTTATGTTGCTGTCTCATTATGCAGTCGTAATATCTTTGCGAACAGTGTCTTTTTAAGGTGACGTAGGAATTCCTTTTGTTCGATAAGATATAGCTAAGAAAAAATGAGCTTATAAAAAAGATATTCATTTGCGCGACTAGGCTTATAGCTGTGTTTCCTATCGGATGTTGGGGGGGGCGTTGTGTGTTATGAGGGTGTAGTCTTCGTACCTTCGTGAACAGCTCATTTTAAGGCAACGTTGAAATGTTTTTGTTCGATAAAATATAGCTAAGAAAAATAAGTTTATAAAAAGAGATATCTATTCGCGCGACTAGGCGTATAATTGTGTTTCCCAACGGAGGTGGGGGGTGGGTTGTTATGTGTTATGATGGAGTAGTCGTAGTACCTTCATGTGAATTTTTTGTTCGATGAAGAGAAAATATGTTTATAAAAAGAGGTATTCATTTGCGTGACTATGCTCATGGCAGTGTTTCTTAACGAACGGGAGAGGAGTTAGATGTTATGAAGGAGCAATGTCTCAGTTTGTTTTTGGATTTTTTTATTGTTTTTTTTTAGGGGGGGTTAGTTCTGTTGATTATTTTTAGATTATGGATTTTTCTGGTGGAAAATATCTTTATTTTTTCTTATTATATATATTTACCGACGAACAGGATGTGACACAAGGTCAATTTCCTTAAGCGGAGTTTAACAGTCTTGAATTCAGAGTTTTCCTTCTCCTAGACCGGTTGCCTAACCAAGGTTAAAGAGCCCAGTCTGCCCTACTATTTACCCATAGCTGGAGGGAGAGTAGAATTCTTACCTTTCCCAAGGGTATTAGCGCTAAGTGAAATGTAATTACCACGTCCAGGATTTGAACTCGGGGCAACGAGTCCATTTCCTATGACTTTAACCATTACACCACGCTTTATTTTTTTCTTATTAAGCCCATGAATTGTTATCATAAACGTTATAGAGTATGGAACAGGTCATTTCAGAAGTCTGAAACACGCACGTCTATTCAGTGGGTGTGTTACATATCTCGTAGGTTGCCTACAAATTATGTAGTGTAGTGAAGTAAAATTTAAATAACGGTATTTGTAAATGTAAAGTTACCATTGAATCAGAGCATGGCCGTTATAGAAGTGATTCACAGCAGATCACCTTTTACTGGCCTAGTCACTGATTTCTCATTGGCTAAAGGCAAATCATGTGAAGGGAACTGAGTTGTCTGAATTTGGCGGTTCGTCGATGGAAGCAGACGTAATGGTCATCTGTTCCCAAGTCAGCCATCTTCTCACCTCGTGGTTGAACCCTTTTTGGGATTTGGGTAATAAAGACGTCTGAGAAAAATAAACTAAGTTTTGCGTTCATCATTTAAAAACAAAGAGAATGAACACAGGCAAACCACAACCGGAGTCAACACAAAAGAAGCCCGTATCAACCAGAGGAAGAGACTAAGGAAATCAACCGAAAAGAAGATGGACAGTCATCGAAATAGAAATCTCTTCCAGTAGATGAAGTGCGTATGTAACATATTGGCAAAGCCTGAATTGAGACTGTTATTCTTTTTTGGTGCCGAAAGTTAACGTTTTAGTAGGGGTCAAATTGTTGGATATCTTATGTTGGGGGAACGTGGTCTAATGGTTAGAGTCGTAGGAAATGGACTCGTTGACCCGAGTTCAAATCTTGGACGAAGCTACAGTTCATATAGCGCTAATACCCTTGGGAAAGGTATGAATCCAACTACTCTCCTTCCAGCTATGGGTAAATAGTAAGGCAGACTGGGCTCTTTAACTTTGGATAGGCGACTAGTCTAGAAGAATGAAAACTCTGAATTCAAACCTGTTAAACTCCGCTTAGGATGGTCACTACTAGAATAGGCTCAGTCCTAATTATGGATCTATTTCACTAATTTCATGAATGAAAAGAGTGCTCAATACCGGCCAATGATAATTTCTTATTTTATTCTATTTTCGTATTTTATAATCAGTTTAATACCAAATACCCAAAGCATATTCTTTTATACAATGCTAAAGGTTTATAACTGCCCGGCTATTTACTATATATAGAAAAATTGATGGAGGCGCGTGGTCTAATGGTTAGAGTCGTTGGAAATGGACTTGTCAACGCGAGTTCAATTCCTGGACGAAGCTGTTGGAATTTCACATGGCGCTAATACCTTTGGGAAAGATATGAATCCAATTCTCCCTCCAGCTATGGGTAAATAGCAGGGCAGATTGGACTCTTTAACTATGGCTAGGTAACCAGTCTAGGAGAAGGAAAACTCTGAATTCAAACCTGTTAAACTCCGCTTAAGAAATTGACCTTGTGTCGCATCCTGCTCGTACGGAGGGGTTGGTAAATATATATATAGAAAAACTAGTTTCATTACTTTCCCAAGGTATGTGTAAAGTAAACGTAAACTACCTGAGCTGGGGTTTGAACTCGGTTTGCCCAAAGCGTTGTCGGTGAGGCTCACATTATGGTGACTTTATCCCCTACAGGGGGATAATTCTATCCCTTGGCAGAGGATACACTCACCATATTCATTTTTTTTCCTTTGTAGGCCTGACCCGTGGCTTCTACGGTTTCGGACAAAACCTGTCACCGACTTTTTTTTAAATCAAGGACAAGGTGGGGCGCGATTAATCGGTGCATCTGAACAGACTCATTTTCGGTAATGGCTCATATTTACAAGTGTTGTATAGCCTTTTCAATTCTTATTATTCTTATCCTGATTTTCTAAGCTGGTCGGATTCTCTATTCTTCTATCTGAGCTGATTCCTTTCTTCTGATCTTATCCCAAATTAACCGCAGGCATGGAGAGAAATAGCTCACTGAAGAGTGACGCCATTTAGCACCCACTTCCCCCGGTTGTCCAACTGATGCTGAATATCGAACTTAACTAACCCGTTCTCACGATTGGATTGACCAATCAGAGAACGGCTGACAAGGTCAGCTAAAGATGAAGCCTTGTCTATTATTTTGCGTGTATTTTCTATTAATCTTCTTTTAAAGAATTACAGTTATTTTTTTAATTCTACACAACCGCACGTAATCAATAGGCCAATTAATTATGTAACACAAGTTGCAAAACAAGTTTCTTAGATTTGTTTCATGCCATAACATTATTTCTTTAACAAAGTACGAGTTATATTCAGAAAAGTTCCTGGACTGGTGTCACAAAAGATGTATTTCAAACCCGTCCACTTGCGCAATAGATAAAAGTATTAAATTTCCGTAAATTTACGGAAATTCCCGAAAGCTTCGAGAAGCTAAAATAAAATTTTAAAAAGAGAACGCTAAAACGATTTATAAATTTTTATAGCAAAAAAAAATTTAACCAAAAATTTAAAAAAAATCATCTAGTGTTTTTTTATACGTAAAATGTGATTTTAAAGCTTTTATCTCTTGCGCGCTATTAGTACCTTTAATTTAGATACTGTAACTATTTATTGTTTGAATTTCGTTCAAAACGTCTTAATTCTGCTAAACTTGTCGGGAGGTGGGTCTTTTTTTGGCGTCCTCATTTTATTGAATTAAGGATAATCTTTTGTTTTAAACATTTAAACGCGAGAATTCAGTTTTCTTTATTATTCGATGGGGTATATTAGTACGATTATTTATGTGTCTATATGGTAGCTTACAGTATCTGCATTTGCTTAACTAGTCACCCAGTTAAATATTGAAAAGGCCCATCATTGCTTAACTTTGGAGATCAAGTGGGAACTGGTGCTTTTAGCATGACTTGATTGTAATGGCTTTTGATAAAGCCACACTCATACATGTACACACACAAACATATATATATATATATATATGTCTTGCAATATAACTTTTAGTTAATTTCTGTATAATTTTACCTATTAAAAAAAATCTCATGTTGAAAATTTTATTTTTTATATTTGTCTTATGTAAAAAGTTTAAATGAAATGTACTTTAATGTGAGATAAAGTATTAAAAAAAACAATTTAAGGTTATTTTCTCAAATTTATTTCAGACACATTTAATTCTTATCAGCACTGAATACAGAGATGAAAAAGAATGTTCAGATGAAGGAGATTTACAAGGTAAATGACAAAATTAAGTGAGCTAGCAAATATATGCACCCTCCGGGTGCAAGTATTTAAGTTTTAATGTAATAAAATATTGTATTAAATTAGAAAGGCTAATGAAACTAAATAAGAATACAGATAAAAAGATTTGAAACAGGGAGTATAATAAAAAATGGAACAACTGAAACTTACTCTTCCATCACTCTCGTCTTTCATTGTTATTTTTTCTAATTTAAGTATTTAGTTAAAAGAGGAAGTAAAGAATAAGATGACAGTTATTTTATCTTGTTAATGGATTTCATTTAAGATTTATTGAAGAGATTTTTGCTTATATTCATTAAAATAAAACCAAACAGTTAGAAATCAATAATACTAAGCATATATTTATTAAATTCGATTTTTTAATATTAATATGCAAATTAGCCTTCCCGTTTACACTGTAAACCGCTATTTTGTTGTATATATAAATATAATTGCATGTTGTCAGTATGTAGACATAGTTAACAGTATTAATAATGTAAGACAATTTTATTAATAATTGAGGTTAAATAAAAATAAAATCATGGTGAATGTGATGTAAATAACTAAGAGAATTGTGACTTGAGTAGGAATATAGTTTCGGTTACAGACAGAAAAACACACAATCTCCATTATAATAAGATTATCAATAAATTAAATCAAATAAAAAAAAACAAAAGCACATGAATGAATGAATAGGTTTCTTTTAGCTATTTTAGTTTTTAAATATCTAACTCATTATGCCACATTTATTGTAAATTTATTTTATTCTAATTTTTTTTAATCTTGTTTATTTTTTGTATGCATGCGTTAAAAAATAAAAATTTCAACTTACCACAAGATTCCTGTCATGCCAAGAATTAGGAAAGGTGTCGTCAACACGTTGACCTGTTTAAAATACAAATTCTGCACACTGATTGGCTACAAATTCGTCCAATCTAGAACGCAGAAACCAAAGCCTAATTTGGCAAATAATCCAGGTTTAGCTATCTCGCGTTGGACATTTAGGTGGCGCACTGGGGCGTGATCATCCTTAGTGGGGTCTAGCTGGCGAGGGAAGTGTTATGTTGAAAGAAATGAAATCCCTCAAGGGACCAGCCAAAACATAATTGACGACGCCACTAAGTGACCTTTAATTGAACAGGCGTATTTCAAACATTAATACTTTTTGATGCCTTTATGAGGACTGCCACCCGTTCATAGCACGAGGAACTGATGACTTTTGTGTCTTTTTTTGTTTTGTTTTTTTGTTTAAGTCAGTTCAACGTTCTGTTAAGTAACTGTCCCGTTAAGACTGCTGTCAAAAGTTTGGCAATGTAATGAACCAATTTACATGCAAATCGAACAATAAACTAGGCTTCGAGTTCACTTCTTCTTCTTCTTCTTCTTCTTCTTCTTCTTCTTCTTCTTCTTTGTCTTTCCTGTTACTTCTTTTTCTTCTTTTTCTTCTTCTTTCCTGTTACTTCTTTTTCTTTACTCTTCCCCGCTCCTCTTCTTTTTTTTTTCTTCTTCTTCTTCTCTTAGTCTTTCCTGTTACTTCTTTTTCTTCTTCTTTCCTGTTACTTCTTTTTCTTTACTTCTCCTCCTCTTCCTCTTCTTCATCTTCTTCTTCTTTTCTTCTTCTTAGTCTTCTTCTTCTTAGTCTTTCCTGTTACTTCTTCTTTTTCTTCTTCTTTCCTGTTCTTTTCTTTACTTCTCCTCCTCCCTTCTTCTTCTTTTTCTTCTTCTTCTTCTTCTCTCTTTCTTCTTCTTCTTAGTCTTTCCTGTTACTTCTTCTTTTTCTTCTTCTTTTTCTTCTTCTTTCCTGTTCTTTTTCTTTACTTCTCCTTTCCTCCTCCTCCTCCCCTTCGTCTCTTCTTTTTTCTTCTTCTTCTTCTTAGTCTTTCCTGTTACTTCTTTTTTTCTTCTTCTTTTTCTTCTTTTTCTTTCTTTTTTCTTTAATTCTCCTCCTCCTCTTCTTCTTCTTCTTCTTCTTCTTCTTCTTCTTCTCTCTTTTCTTGTTACTTCTTTTTCTTTACTTCTCCTCCTCCTCCTCTTTTTTTTTTTTTCTTCTTCTTCTTCTTCTTCTTCTTCTTCTTCTTCTTCGTGGCCTTTCCTGTTTCTTCTTCTACTTTTTCTTCTTACTTGTCTGAAGAGAGTTGGTTGGTTGGTTGGTTCGATTTAACGGCAGGTCAACTTATTGGATCATTTTATGCCGAATACGTTTCTTTATTATTCATTCTTGATGGGTATCAGCTGAACAACGATGGAGTCTACCGTTAGACAAGGGAGATTATTTTAGCGTCTGCGGTGGAGCGCTACACCTGCCGTCAGTTCCCCACTTTACCGCACTGATCAGATTACCCAATCTGTACTACTCATACGCTGAGTTGTCAGGGACCAGTATCGAACCAGGAACCTTGCGATTCATTGGCCAATGCTCTACCGATTAAGCTAAGCCGACCCCTTATGGTGCGAAATGCCGTTCAAATCAATCATTTGGATGTAAATTTTCTTTTTTTAAATACTACGCCTAGCAAAATTATGTAACCAATATATTTAGTTGGTAGTTGTTTTTTTACGGTATATCAATCCTCTTCTGGGTGATTTAATATCAAATCAAGCCATGCAGTATGTGTTACATAATCTATGCGGTTGCATAAGATTATTGTCAATCCCCTGTATTTCTAAAGGGATGGCCCTTTTCATATTACGGGTGGGACTTTCCATGGAAAATTACAGAAAGCACGTGACATACGTGAAGTCACGTGGGACCTGGTTGGGTCCTCGGTTTCAGTTTGGACGTCGGGCAGAGATGTACTGCCTTAACTGGAACTCACTGCATACGCGCGCTATGTTAGTCAGATGTTTAGTTACATGAAATGTTTAGTTAAGTAAATAAAATATTACGAAAATAACACGGTTTTGTGGTTGGTGAATGTCTTGGTAACAAGACTGATCTAGAAGAAGAAATGAGTTAAGTGCGACCGACCACCAAGACGAAGTCCAGACGCTAGAAGAAGACGCTAGGAGAAGAATAGAAGTAAGAAAGAAGTAAAGAAAGGGTATACAATATATGAACAAGGGGCTCAGGTTCCTTACAGTACCTGTTGTTGCTTAAGTGGTCACTCAGTTAACCATTAAACAGTAGGGTAGGTCGATTTTCAACTTTTTTTGAATATCAAAATGATTCCATCGGGGAAAGTTCGGTATTGGTATGGTAAGTACTGACACCAAAAAGTAGGTTTTTAACTTGCTCCAATTTTTGAGCATTTAGTTTTAAAGATCGTCTAATATGAAGCTCCTCCAAAACCATTGTTTTTTTTTATACATTTACAAGTGAAATTGCTAAAAATATTATAATTTCAATCCAGAAAAGTGTGACAAGTTATTTTATTCAAATAAAATGAACAGAATATATCGGAAGTAACATTTAAAGTAAAATTATAACACCCCACCCCACCCTAACAGCTCAAACAAGCTGCATTTTACCTCATTAATTGAGATACGTCAGTAATAACATTGCAAGATATTATTGTAGTGTTATTTTACTGTTATAAATGGAACAAGCAAACAAGTATGAACGTCTACTGGGAACAAATGAAGGGACGAGGATTTTGAAATAAGTTAACATTGTAATTTGAAAACTCTTCTAAATAACAACTAGTTACTATTAGTGGATCTTTTAAGTTTCTATTTTATGTACTAATTCTTTCTCTTTTCAAGTTTCTTTCTTCTTCTTCTTCTTCTTCTTCTTCTTCTTCTTCTTCTTCTTTGTTGTTCTTCTTCTTTGTTGATGTTGTTGTTGTTGTTGTTGTTCTTCTTCTTCTTCTTCTTCTTCTTCTTCTTCTTGTGTTTAATTTTTTTTCATGAATCTTTCCCGTTTCTTTTTCCTCATTTTTTTCCTTCTTCTTTCTCTCAGGATTCATATTTTTCTTCTTTTTGTTTCTTCTACTTCTTTGTCTCTTATTTAGGATCTTCTACTTCTTCCACTCCTCCTTCTCCCCTTCTCCTCTTCCCCCTTCTTTCATTCTTCTTCTTTTTCTTTCATTCTTCTTCTTTTTCTTTCATTCTTCTTCTTCTTTTTCTTCTTCTTCCATTCCTCTTCAACTTATTATTATTTTTCCTCTTCTTTCATTCTTCTTCTTTGTTGTTGTTGTTGGTCTTCTTCTTCGTTCTTTCTTCTTCTTCTTTGTTGTTGTTGTTGTTTTTTGTTGTTCTTCTTGTTCTTTGTTGTTGTTGTTGTTGTTGTTGTTCTTCTTCTTCTTCTTCTTCTTCTTCTTCTTCTTCTTCTGTTTTCCTAGACACCGGTCATAAAACACATGACAAAAATACATGAATGTTGTGAGAATAATAACAATTTCTATGATGCTATCATATTAAACTACTCTATATAAGTGTTACATAATTATTAGATTCCTAATATTTATGCACAGTAGTGTAGAAACCAAAATGGCTGTTATAAGTTCAGCCAGTGGCCTAGAAGGATTGAATGACAAGGCTTGACCTCAGTCCTGACCCTCCTTCCGGTGGATACCGTGAGAATCGATGGAGAGGACCCTCTTCCGGTTTAGATTAGAAAGAGATTTTAGTCAGATCAGCGAAAACCACGATGGTGGTAAGTCGTGTTATGCACGGTGCCGACTCAATCTGCGCAGGGATTCTGGTGAGGATTTCAGAATAAAATATGATCTAAGTTAAATCGAAGTCTTGTGCTATTATCTAAAAACTACCAATGACACAGGGCTTCTGATAAAGAGAAATCCCCAATGGAAGACCAGACACAAAGTCCCCAAGACGAAGTCCAGACGCTAGAAAGATGACCAGAATAATAGAAGTAAGAAAGTAAGGAAAGAGAGTATACAACATAAGAACCCTTTGAAGCAAAAACGGAAAACGGTGCTTTCAGTGTGACTTGACCGACAGCGTACAAAAAAGAAACTGTTTCTTCCAGATTATACGAGGCAAGTATAAAATGATTTGGTTTGGTTTGGTTTGGTTTGTTTTACGACATATCAACCTCAGTGGGTCATTTAATGCCGAT
Organism: Doryteuthis pealeii; assembly: GCA_023376005.1. Taxonomy (NCBI): domain Eukaryota; kingdom Metazoa; phylum Mollusca; class Cephalopoda; order Myopsida; family Loliginidae; genus Doryteuthis; species Doryteuthis pealeii. The sequence continues at coordinate 23,145,913 of CM042153.1, forward strand.
AAAGTTTTGAAATAAATCAATTCTTAATGGATAATACAATTTTTTTATAAATACATTTTTCTATTTAACCCATAGATGGGACCCTAACAGGTACTACCACTCCGGGTCAGAGTGGACCAGGGAGCAATGGTGATGAAGGGGTGTTCCACATTCCCCAAACCTCCAAAACTGGAACCTCACCATCAGATAGAGTTTAACGTCATTCCAGGACATGTAGACCCGCAGCCACCGCCTTCTAGCGCCTATATGATAAAAAGGGGTTGGGGATTGCCATAAGGGCTATAGGGTTGGATCAATCATATAGGTGCTAGGGCTTGACGTGACCAGCTGATTGATTGGAGGGGGCCTCTCCGACCGCCCGTCTAGCCCAAGATAGGGCCAAAGTGGAGTATTGCATGTCATGAACTGCTCATCCACCTGGACTCTATCCTTAAGCATCACGGGTCGCCACAGGGCGGAGTATAAAATGAATATTATGGAAGATGAATTTTTCATTTACTTTTATTTGTTTTTGTTTTGTTGTTTTTTGGGGGAGGAGGCAGTGGGTGTGCGAGTAGGTTCTCAAATCACAAAGAAAAAATGTTATCTCCAGTTGGTCCAATAAAATATTTTCGTATGACGTCATGAACATGCGCGCTATAACGTCGCTACCCCCGCTAACCGTCATATTATTCTTGGTCGCCCCCCCCGCCTCCATCTCGTAAATCATTAATTGGCTTGTTGTATGGTTCATGACTGGACTCAATCTCAACGTAAAGAGCTTTGTGAAACTAGACAGATGTTTAATAAACATACAAGATAGAAGAAGAATAAAACTCTCAAATTATAAAAGTCGTTTATTTATTGCATTATGAATTGTTTATTTGTACTTTTTTTTCTTAATTAAAAATGGCTTTTAATTCATTTTCTTCTTGAGAGTTGAAGATCGTTGTTGTTGTTGTTATTCTTGTTTGTTTGTCTGTTTTTTTGTTTTTTTTTGTTTTTTGTTTTTTTTTTTTTTTTTTTTTTTGTTTTTTTGGGGTTTTTATTTATTTTTTTTACTGTTCTCATATTGGAATATTGATTTTTATTTATGTTTTTTTTCTACAGATCATCTGAAAGTAATTCGTCCCATTAATCAGCCAATAATTTTCATAGGATATATTCGATATTCTCAAGTTTCAAACTGTGAACACATTAGAAACAGCGTGTAATGTGGTAATTATCTCCCCTTCTTATGATCTCTCTATAAAAGAGAGGGTGTGAAGAGCATGGCAACGAACTGACTATATACAGTCTGTCGCCTGAATTCAAGGATCGAGAAAGAGGCAAAAGAATTATATTCAGAGATTGAAATAATTATTTTTCTTTCTTTTTTTCTTTAATTTCTTTTTTTCAACTTTCATGTTTTCTTTTTTCTTTTTTTCTTTTTGTCAATTTTGTATCTTCTTTTTTTACTTTAAAAATAAATTTAAATCTAATGCTTGAAAACCTACGTTTTCCTGAACGAGAGTTAAATTTAATTTTTTTCCTCCTTTTTCTTCTTTTTCTTCTCTCTTTACTTTTTCATTTTTTTTTTTCATTTTCTTTCATTCCTTTACTTTCTTTCATGAACTTTTTGTTTCCGGATTTTTTGCTCTCTCTCCTTTTCTCTTTCTCTTTCTCTCTCTCCTCTCTCTCTCTCTCTCTCTCTCTCTCTCTATATATAATATATATATATATATATAATATATATATATATATATTATATCGTTCTCTTTTCACATTTCACTCTCTCTTTCTTTCAATTTCCTCTAATGATGTCAAAAGTTTAAAATGAGAATAATTACATAGAGCAGAGAATTTGTTTTTGTTTATTTATTAATATGTATCTTTTTTTTATATCTTAGATTATTCGTCATCAAAATGTTGTAATTTACGAATCTCATCTTGATCCATCTTAACTGTTCTTAGGTCTCTTCAATTCGCTTCCAGTGATCCGGATAATGGATCATCACTGACATAGATTACCACAAACGAGAACATCCGATCTTAGATCCTTATAGAAAAGAATTAGTGTGAAATATACGGATCAGACCAAACCAATAAGAACAACTCAAGCAATACAAGCGATTCCATATTGTTGCTCTTTTGTTTCGTTGAGATTAGTAAGTATAAAGGAAAGCTAGACAGTTACTACCAGAAAAAACTATAAGAAAATAAAAAGAAAAAAAGAAAGTAGTTAAAGAATATATAGAGAGATGGATAAGCGCACAAAAGTGATCTGTTTCAATTGAACATAATGAAAAGATGAAAAGAAAGAAAAAAGGAGTGAAAGTTAAATCAAGATCATTATGCTTTTTATATATTGAACTATTTTGCAATTTCTCTTAAGTAAACATATCAAACGTTGTAATAATTAGATTATCATACTGTAAAGGCAGTCTCCCTTGCCTGAGGGTTTTGGTAAATCTCCTGTGTCTGGAGACACTTTTTGGTCACGTGACACAGGAACCCGAGGAGGGAACCCTCTTCTTCTGATGCCAATGAAC
>CM042153.1:23151122-23176122 GCA_023376005.1 Doryteuthis pealeii
AATTTGTATTCAAACCAGCTTCCCTTAAAAATTGGTCTTGTGCCACGTCCTGTACGTGGTGGAAGAGTTTGGTGAATAAAAGAAAGTATAGAGGAAATAATTTACGAAGTAATGGTATGAAACAAGAAAATATGGTTGATACACTGTGTTACACGTGAATGCCTGACAACCTGCACAAAGTAATTGGTTAACTGTCTGGCATCGTTCCTAAGCACATTTCTCATTTGGGCTCGCTACCAATGTGCTACGAGGCTGAAAGTTACCGCATCTTTTAAATCACCCATCTCTCTCTCTCTCTCTCTCTCTCTCTCTCTCTCTCTCTCTCTCTCTCTCTCTCTTCTTTTTTCCTTCTTTTCATCTTTTCATTATGTTCCATTGAAACATGTTAGCGTTATCGCTTCCTTGCACTCACCCCTCTCTCTATCTTTTCCCTACTATATTTCTTTCTTTCATATGATGTATTTTGTGTGTAGCATGTCCTTTTTCTCCCGTTCTTTTTTATAATAAAAGCGAAATGCTCCATTCCGTTTTTATTATATATATATATATATATATATATATATCAAAGTGCCAACTCTCTCTCTCTCTCTCTCTCTCTCTCTCTCTCTCTCTCTCTCTCTCTCTCTCTCTCTCTCTCTCATAATCTATTTTTCAGTTCCATCCTGGTCAAGGGTGATAATAACATAGAATACTTAATACAGCCTAATACTTATACCAGGTCATGGTTAATGGATTGAATACAGGGTTTGGTCCGAAGTTCCGTTAAGGCTCCCGATTACGACAAGAATGCTCCTGAGTTCGACAAGTATGTTACCTAGTTCGAAGAGAAGGTTCCCGAGTCCAAGAAATACCCGAAAGTAGACCAAAATTATTTCTCTAAGTAAAACCCAAATGTATTAATAGGTAATGCGTCATGCTTAGTTTTAAATGTATTTTTTTTTAAATACCAGACCGTTTGGGAACCTTGACCCCCAGAGATGGGAATTTCGCACGTCACGTGTTTTAGCTTGTTAAGAAATCAGTTTTCAACCGAGCAAATCAAGCAGAACAGACGTGTGCTGCTGAGGTTGTAACTCATACCGCGTGGTGAACCAGGTTGGGCAGTAATAAAATCTTGTACAAGAAAATCAAAGTTTTGTTGATTATTTGCATGATTTTAAAAGAACTAGCTCCGATATAAGTCCTTAGAAAAGAAGAGACTAGACAAGACGACCGGCCAAAGAAGTAAAGATGAAACATGGTGACTAGACGATCATAACTGAAAGGAAGAAGATAGAAATAAGAAATGGATGCAAGTAATGTTACGTAGCGGGTATGGTCACACTACCAAAAGCGATATATGTAGTATAGCGGCCTTCTTCTTTACTCTAAATCGTGTATCTGTATACGTTGCGGGTATATATGGTCACGTAGCGAAGTATGTAGTAGTCGGCTACTACCGACTACTGGACTTCAATAAATAACAGATACGTATATACAAAGATAGGACCCTTCTTTATTTTCTTCGGTGTGTGAGTGGTATATGCGTAGAGCTTCACAATGAAAATGCCGGTGGCTGGCGAAGAGCACAGTGTTCACAATGAGTGCTCAAGGAGGGTTTTCAGACGGGAGACGTGAAGTGTCCTTTTTGGTTGCTGGCTGACGTCTCTGTCGGCTCGAATCTTCTCGCCTTTATATTGATAGATACGCCTCCGCATCTTCATCTTTTGATCTGATAACGGACATTTGTTATATATTTCTTTATCTTCTCTCTGCTTCCTTGACCGGAAAACCTCTCTTCCGCTTTCTCTTTCTTTTTAAATATATATTTGTATCTTTCTCTTTGCCCCTCTGCCGGAAGCTCCGTCTTCCGGGCGAGGACAATACAACAGTAAGTCACACACACAACTGTGTCTCTCTCTCTCTCTCTCTCTTCTCTCTCTCTCTCTCTCTCTCTCTCTCTCTCTCTCTCTCTAATGCCTCTCTCTCTCTCTCTCTATATATATATATATCACTGAGTCATCTCTCTCGTTTATATACCGAGGTACGATGTCACTATGTAACATACGTTTATTTGGTGCCGAGAAGACCAGATGCATATCAAGTACATACATAATGAATCTGGCTATACAACAAGTGGCTAATGAATGGATTTCCCAAGGGCATTAGCGCAAAGGGAAATGTAAACGGCCCCGTTTTGGATCGAGATGATGGTGTAAATAAATACGAAAGCAGAAGTGACCAAATGAAAAGTTTTGCTTGAAGAAGTGTAATAAGTGATTGAGAGTTTCCTGACCTATTTATGATTACTTCCTCTAATAAGTAATTGAGTTACTTCCCCTGTTGTATTATTACTTCCCCTTTGTGTAAATCTTTGACGTTTCTGAGAGTATATAAACTCTCAGTAAACTGTAACAGTATTCTAAATAGAATAAAGCTTTCTTAAGACTAACCGTGTGTGTTCGTTTATTATTACTCCTCTTTCGGAGAGCTCTTTAGTAACTACTAACCTATTTAAAGTCACGATACGTGAAACAATTATTCTAGAAATAAAACTACAGAAGAAGAGAAAGGGATAATGGTAACAGGAGAGGAGGTGGGAAATAAATAAGAAGGTTGTAAAGTGCGGAAGACGAGGTCAGCAGTTCAAACGTCGGTAAACGGATTGCAAATGGCCGCTTACCGGCTCTTTATTTATACCTATTCTCCCAAGGGCAGATCACTCTATTCGGACTACACTCAGGAGGAGATCACTCTACTTATACATGCACCCCTACCCTGTGACGACGAGATGAACCGACGTAGTCATCATGGTTTGTATGCGCCTGAGTATTCGTGTGATTGTCCACGCATTTGTAGCGACAAGGTTCTTGGTGCACGTATCCTGTCCGCAGCGCCATATAAAGTATGGAAGCAGTTCAAACGTCGGGAAACGGATTGCAAATGGCCGCTTACCGGCTCTTTATTTATACCTATTCTCCCAAGGGCAGATCATTCTATTCAGACTACACACAGGGGGAGATCACTCTACTTTACAAAGGTGAGAAAGAAAAAGAAACAAGGAGGAGAATGAAAAAGAAGGGGTATAAAGAAAGAACTAAAAATAAAGAAGAAAAAGGAAAGGAGGAAATGAAGAGAAGAAAGAACATAAATTGAAGGAAGAAAAGAAAAGAAGAAAGAGGAGAAAAAGAAAGAAAAGAAAAAAGAGGGAGAGGTGTAATAAGTAATTGAGAGTTACCTCCCCTATTTTATCATTACCTCCCCTTTCGGACGGAGAACTCTTCGGTAACTACTAACCTATTTTAAATTACAATTCGTGTAACAATTATTATATGCAGAATAAAACTTTCTTAAGCCTTTCGTTATCTTTTGTCATTACAAGAAGCCGACAAGAGTTTTCCATTTATTTATTTATCTATCTGTTTGTTTATCTATTCATTTATTGCAGTCGGCTTTTATCAATCTTTAAATGGCCATTGGTTCGAAAGACCCAACCAATCGAAAAACAATTAGAACAGCTTTGTTGATGAATTGCAAGGCGATGATCCATCATTGGATGGAGATATTGGGATTTAATGAGAAACGGTTGACTGATATGAATAGGAAGAAAACGAAAGATATCGTTACTGCCAACGAAGCCAATCACTTATTGAAGAGCTGCTAAATTGAATAGGAATTGTCCTACCTGCTCTATCAATAAGGTCTAAAATACGTCAACTGTATCCCCCTAGAGCGGTAAGCCTGAACCATCATCATCATCATCATCATGTCGCGCATGCAGCACGGGTATCCATGACAATCTTTCGCCAACCGTCCCTATCATTCATTACACTTGGAAGCTCCTCTGTGGAACAGCTAGCATCGTCACATAACTGGTCAATGTAGGTCCTTGCTGGGCGCCCCACACTTGCATGTCCATGTGTTGGCTTCCACAGGAGAACGTCGCTTATGAGTTCATCCTTGCTTCTCCAGCAGTGTCCTGCATGCCTTGTCCGTCTCTCGGATAGTTTGTGAGATGGGGGGCAGGTGACCGTACAGCTGTTTCCCTGTGGGGTGCTGTTTCCACGACTTATTCAAGACTGCACGCAGCATTCTTGTGCAGCTCCCATCTAGCTTATTCTCAAGACGCTTCGTTAGGGTCCAGGTGGTGCAGCCATACAGCAGCACCGACACAACCACAGCCTGGAAGAACTGTCGCTTCAGCTTGCCAGGGAGATCGGACTTCCATATGTCTGATAAACTATTGATTTCTGGTGTATGACACTAAACTACATCCTGTGGAAATTATATGTGGGCACGTACCACATGTGATACTATGTTGGCCACGGTACCAGATGTGTTACGTGTCACATACGTACATTGACATCGCTGATTGGTGTGTGTGAGAGTGAGAGTTCGGCACCACTTATGGTACTATCCGGTACCAGGAAGGCTGAAGAGGAGAGTGAGAGTTCTTTGATAAGAAAGTTATTCAGAGATAGAGAGATATTGGAGAGATATAAGAGAGATATTAGACATACTAATGAGGAGATCTTATTTCTTTCTTGCTGTTTCTTCTACATTCTCCTCCGGCTGCCATCTTGTTGTCTAGTTGGGTTGACTTCTAACTAAAGGAGTTGAGTTCTTCTAAGGGCTTTTGTTCTTCTGACTAAGGGCTGATTTGGTAATTGCAATTGAATTAACAAAGATATCTTTTTGTTACTTGATCAAGTGGTTTTTATTTTATCTTTATCCATGATCACCACACGGGGCAGACCAGACATCAGCCTGTCTTCACCCGTTGGCGACCAGCTCAATCTCCAAACTATCACCTCTCACTCTTCCTTACTCCCTTTCGCCACGTCATCATCACTCTTCCAACCAAAAATAATTGCCACGCGTCTCCTCTGACATCATCCCTCAAACTTTTCTGTTACCTATACTCAAACTTTTCCCTAACTAATGACTCAAAACACCATCATGGTTCCACGTCATTAGTTATTGTGTCACATAAAACAACAATTCTGACTATCATATGAAAGAGAATTTCAAGCCATTTAATACCTTTTGCGTACAGATCCTGAATAATTGCGGACTTCACATTTAGCAGTAGCGTCAATCGGGAGCTCCATCAGAAATGACTGTGTACTGACAAACGATAACACTGATAGGTTTATATACTCTAATAATCACCAGAGAGTTCTCCAAAGAGGAGGTAATCATAAAACTGGGGAGGTGACTTTGATTTACTTATTACATACTGTTAAGCTAAGACTGAGCGTGACAGCGGGACATAATTAGCGGGTGTAACGAGATAATGAAGGTCCTGAGTTTTACGAGCCCTACTATAGAAAAAGGAGGAAGAAGAAATGAGACAAGGTGGAGGCTTTGAAAAAGTGTGGAGTGATGACGATGATTTGACCGGGGGGTGACCCCCGGTTGGAGAATTGAGTGTCAACCGGAAGTTTCGGGTGTTGACCGGAACCGGAAGTCACGTGGTGACGTGGAACGACGAAGAAAAATACCGGCCTCTTTGTGCTTTCTGAGGCCTAGGGGAACGGACGGGCCTTTGGTGCATAGTGTGGGAACACCGGAATTTAACAGTGTCTTCTCTCTCTCTTTCTCTCTGCCTTTCCTCCTCTCCGAAACAACCCACGATACGAGCCCTGAAAATAAAAGCTAAGCAGCTTGTGACGATATATTTCTCGCGTTGTACTTTTTTATCAACAAGATGACCGCCACGTGCCGAACGCCTTTTTAGTGTCGTGAATTTGGAGGCACGTTGACAAGACCCGCTATACAACGTACATCGATATTAGAACGTTACGTATATATCGCTACCGCCACGTTACAGCAGGTATTAAAATGAAATTTGCAAACCAATTGTTTGATGATTGATTGACAGATTTTAACAGCATTTTACGCCTGTATGGGAATCGCATTCATGTGGTTATCAAATATGGGTCCGAAAATTTCTGAGTGCGTCACTTGATTGCTATGCCCAATCACAGAAAGGCTCTCCTTCACTTAACTCCACATATAGAAATACACGTATTTTACTGACCCAACAGTTTCACGTAGATATTTCTATTTAATAGTAATCATCTATTTTCCTTAGTATTGTCTCATTCTATATCAAGTTATTCCATAATATTTTCCTCAATATTAAGTTATTCTATAATATTTTCAACAATATAGAGTTATTCCATAATATTTTCCTCAATATTAGTTATTCCATAATATTTTCCTCAATATTAATATTCCATAATATTTTTTCAATATTAAGTTATTCTATAATATTTTCAACAAATAGAAGTTATTTCATAATATCCAATATTTAGTTATTCATAATATTTTCAACAATATAGATTATTTCATAATATTTTCCTCAATATTAAGTTAATCATAATATTTTCAACAATATAGAGTTATTCTATAATATTTTCAACAATATAGAGTTATTTCATAATATTTTCCTCAATATTAAGTTATTCCATAATATTTTCAACAATATAGAGTTATTCCATAATATTTTCAACAATATTAAGTTATTCCATAATATCTTCAACAATATAGTGTTATTCCATAATATTTTCCTCCGCATGCGTGGGAAAAATATGGCATTAATTCAAAGAATTTAATGTAGTTTGTTTAAGTCATATTCTATGAAGCCAGGTGTTAAGCTATTAATTAGAAACTAGCAGAATTACTGGATATACCACAGTAAGATAATAATTTAATTAGTTTGATATGTTTACTTAAGAGCTATTGCAATACTTCAATATGTAAAAAATATAATAATCTTGATTTAACTCTCTCTCTCTCTCTCTCTCTCTCCCTCTCTCTCTCTCTCTCTCTCTCTCTCTCTCTCTCCTCTCTCTTCTCTCTCTCTCTCTCTTTCTCCTCTCGCCATTTATATACCCGATACAAAAGGAGTATATAACATTAGTAAATAACTATTTCAAAATGTAGAATAATCATACTAGTTACAATTACCGTCGAATTGGTAAGATAAGGCTGCAAGTAGTCGTAACTTAATACGAATCTGTCTTGCTGCAAATACTACTGCAAAATGCCAGGTTATTTATGAAACATCATAACATCATAGAAACCAAGCAGCCAATCAGGACTCAAGGAATGGAATCACCCAAATGCATGAGTGGACTATTCTGGATTCCCATAAGTACCAACTGTCTTGGCACTGGTTCAGTTGTGCTTAGCTTTTTGCTCAAACCAACAATACGCTAACCCACTTCGACAGACTTGATTTTATATATATCATTATAATCGGTTTTACAGTCGCAAGCACCTATTTTCTGTGCTGCAATGAAAGATAAAAGTAAGATGGCAAAAAAAGGTTGTTCTTTGTCGCTTTGGGGTGATTATTCACACGATTTCAACATAATCTGAAGAAAGAAATAACGCTTTTCATCTTTGTGCAATCTCGGAAAATTCCTCTCGCCCATCTCTGCGAAAATGGAAGACAAAAAAAACGTAGATAAAAGCGGAGAAAATAAACCTTTTCTTCAGATAAAAAATATATCTCATTTAAATCTGTCATCCATCCTCCTCCGGAAGTTGAGAGAAAAATGCCTGCAACGAAAGACACGACGTCTCCTGTTACAGAATAGAATAGAACTTCTTGTTTTTTTTTTACCCAATTTGACAAGCAAACATGCGGGTCATGATGACGACGCGAATAGTTTGGAGGGAAGAAAAAAAAACTCTTTGCTGTTTATTAAAAAACGGATAAAGACTATTTTGGCAATGCATAAAAAGTCGACATTTATGTTGCTGTCTCATTATGCAAGTCGTAATATATTTGCGAACAGCGTCTTTTTAAGGTGACGTAGAAATTCCTTTTGTTCGATAAGATATAGCTAAGAAAAAATGAGCTTATAAAAAAGATATTCATTTGCGCGACTAGGCTTATAGCTGTGTTTCCTATCGGATATTGGGGGGGGGCGTGTGTGTTATGAGGTGTAGTCTTCGTACCTTCGTGAACAGCTCATTTTAAGGCTACGTAAGAATTTTTGTTCGATAAAATATAGCTAAGAAAAAATAAGTTTATAAAAAGAGATATCTATTCGCGCGACTAGGCGTATAATTGTGTTTCCCAACGGAGGTGGGGTGGGGTCGTTATGTGTTATGATGGAGTAGTCGTAGTACCTTCATGTGAATTTTTTGTTCGATGAAGAGAAAATAAGTTTATTATAAAAGAGGTATTCATTTGCGTGACTAGGCTTTAGGCAGTGTTTCTCAACGAACGGAGAGGAGTTATATGTTATGAGGGAGCGATGACTCAGTTTGTTTTTTTTGTTGTTTTTTTTTTGTTTTTTTTTTTGTGGGGGGGTTCAGTTGATTATTTTAAGATTATGGATTTTTCTGGTGGAAAATATCTTTATTTTTTCTTATTATGAATTGTTATCACAAAAGTTATAGAGTATGGAACAAGTCATTTCAGAAGTCTGCAGCACGCACGTCTATTCAGTGGGTGTGTTACATAACTCGTGGGTTGCCTACAAATTATGTATTGTAGTGAAGTAAAATTTAAATAACGGTATTCGTAAATGTAAAGTTACCATTGAATCAGAGCATGACCGTTATAGAAGTGATTCACAGCAGTTCACCTTTTACTGACCAAGTCACTGATTTCTTATTGGCTAAAAGCAAATCATGTGAAGGGAACTGAGTTGTCTGAATTTGGCGGTTCGTCGATGGGAGCAGACGTAATGGTCATCTGTTCCCAAGTCAGCCATCTTCTCACCGCGCGATTGAACCCTTTTTGGGATTTGGGTAATAAAGACGTCTGAGAAAAATAAACTAAGTTTTGCGTTCATCATTTAAAAACAAAGAGAATGAACACAGACAAACCATAATTGGAACCAGCACAAAAGAAGCCCGTATCAACCAGAGGAAGAGACTAAGGAAATCAACCCAAAAGAAGATGGACAGTCATCGAAATAGAAATCTCTTCCAGCAGATGAGGTGCGTATGTAACATATTGGCAAAGCCTGAATTGAGACTGTTATTCTTTTTTGATGCAGAAAGTTAACGTTTTGGTAGGGGTTAAATTGTGGGATATCTTATGTTGGGGACGCGTGGTCTAATGGTTAGAGTCGTAGGAAATGGACTCGTTGACCCGAGTTCAAATCCTGGACGAAGCTACAGTTCATATAGCGCTAATACCCTTGGGAAAGGTATGAATCCAACTACTCTCCTTCCAGCTATGGGTAAATAGTAAGGCAGACCGGTCTCTTTTAACCTTGGATAGGTGACTAGTCTAAAACAATGAAAACTCTGAATTCAAGCCTGTTAAACTCCGCTTGGGATGGTCACTACTAGAATAGGTTCAGTCCTAATTATGGATCTATTTCACTAATTTCATGAATGAAAAGAGTGCTCAATACCGGCCAATGATAATTTCTTATTTTATTCTATTTTCGTATTTTATAATCAGTTTAATACCAAATACCCAAAGCAGATTCTTTTATACAATGCTAAAGGTTTATAACTGCCGGCTATTTACTATATATAGAAAAATTGATGGAGGCGCGTGGTCTAATGGTTAGAGTCGTAGGAAATGGACTTGTAAACGCGAGTTCAATTCCTGGACGAAGCTGTTGGAATTTCACATGGCGCTAATACCCTTTGGAAAGGTATGAATCCAATTCTCCCTCTAGCTATGGGTAAATAGTAGGGCAGATTGGGCTTTTTAACTATGGCTAGGTAACCAGTCTAGGGGAAGGAAAACTCTGAATTCAAACCTGTTAAACTCCGCTTAAGAAATTGACCTTGTGTCGCATCCTGCTCGTACGGAGGGGTTGGTAAATATATATAGAGAAAAATTGGTTTCATTGCTTTCCCAAGGTATGTGTAAAGTAAACGTAAACTACCTGAGCTGGGGTTTGAACTCAGTTTGCCCAAAGCGTTGTCGGTGAGGCTCAGATTATGGTGACTTTATCCCCTACAGAGGGATAATACTATCCCTTTGCAGAGGATACACTCACCATATTCATTTTTTTTTCCTTTGTAGACCTGACCCGTGGCTTCCACGGTTTCGGACAAAACCTGTCACCGACTTTTTCTTTAAATCAAGGACAACGTGGGGCGCGATTAATCGGTGCATCTGAACAGACTCATTTTCGGTAATGGCTCATATTTGCAAGTGTTGTATAGCCTTTTCAATTCTTATTATTCTTATCCTGATTTTCTAAGCTGGTCGGATTCTCTATTCTTCTATCTGAGCTGATTCCTTTCTTCAGATCTTATCCGAAATTAACCGCAGGCATGGAGAGAAATAGCTCACTGAAGAGTGACGCCATTTAGCACCCACTTTCCCCGGTTGTCCAACTGATGCTGAATATCGAACTTAACTAACCCGTTCTCACGATTGGATTGACCAATCAGAGAACGGCTGACATGGTCAGCTAAAGATGAAGCCTTGTCTACTATTTTGCGTGTATTTTCTATTATTAATCTTCTTTTAAAGAATTACAGTTATTTTTTGAATTCTACACAACCGTACGTAATCAATAGGCCACTTAATTATGTAACACAAGCTGCAAAACAAGTTTCTTAGATTTTGTCCTGCCATAACATTATTTCTTTAACAAAGTACGAGTTATATTCAGAAAAGTTCCTGGACTGGTGTCACAAAAGATATATTTCAAACCCGTCCACTGCGAGTTCTTGCCACAGGGCCAAACGATCAACCAGCATGTCTACAAAGAGATACTGCGGCGTTTGCTTTGTTCAGTGCGCGAGAAGAGGCGAGAGATGTGGCAGGACCACTCGTGTGTGTTTCCCCATGACAACGCACCTGCCCACACTACCCTGAGTATCTGAGAGTTCCTGGTCCAGAAGAACATCACTGTGGTGGAGCAACCTCCCTACTCACCCGACCTGGTTCCATGTGATTTTTTTCCTTTTCTCCAAGCTCAAAGGAGTCATCAAGGGAACCCGTTTTGAGGATGCGCACGACATCAAAAAGGCCGTGACGACAGAGCTACGGAGAATCCCGAAATAATCCATCCAGAAACACATGCAAGCATGGTAGAGAAGGGTAGAAAAGTGTATTAGACTCCAGGGGGATTACTTTGAAGGGGATAACTTGAAGTTTGTAGTTTGGATTTGAAATATTTTTTTTTGTAACACCAGTCCTGGAACTTTTCTGACATACCTCGCATAACTTTTCAGACATACGCATTTCGTTTGTTTTAATACATAAATCCAGTAAAAACTTTCAACCTTCGGAATATTTTTCGATACTAATGCAGAATAGCGCGCAATAGATAAAAGCATTAAATTTACGGAAATTCCCGAAAGCTTCGAGAAGCTAAAACAAAATTTTAAAAAGAGAACGCTAAAACGATTTATAAATTTTTATAGCAAAAAAAAAAAAATTAACCAAAAACAAAAAAAATTAACCAAAAACAAAAAAAATTATCCAAAAACAAAAAAATAAAAAACAAAAAAAATTAACCAAAAACAAAAAAAAATTAACCAAAAACAAAAAGAATTAACCAAAAACAAAAAAAATCATCTAGTGTTTTTTATACGTAAAATGTGATTTTAACGCTTTTATCTCTTGCGCGCTATTAGTACCTTTAATTTAGATACTGTAACTATTTATTGTTTGAATTTCGTTCAAAACGTCTTAATTCTGCTAAACTTGTCGGGAGGTGGGTCTTTCTTTTGCGTCCTCATTTTATTGAATTAAGGATAATCTTTTGTTTTAAACCTTATCGCCCGCCCTATCGGTGGGGCGTTAGAATGCATCGACTGCACCTCTGCAGAGGGGTAAGACTCCCCCAATGGGGCCACCTGTTGGCCGTGGGTGGCGACCCGTGATGCTTAAAGATAGAACCCAGGTGGATGAGTAGTTCATGACTTGCAATACTCCACTTTGGCCCTATCTTGGGCTAGACGGGCGGTCGGAGAGGCCCCCTCCGATCAATCAATAACCCACTGAGGTTGATATGCCGTAAAACAAAACAAAACAAAAACAAAACTAAACCTTATCGCGAGAATTCAGTTTTCTTTATTATTCGATGGGGTATATTAGTACGATTATTTATGTCTCTATACATGCATGCATGGTTTCTTTTAGCTATTTTAGTTTTTAAATATTTAACTCATTGTGCAACATTTATTGTAAATTTATTTTATTCTAATTTTTTTAATCTTGTTTATTTTTTGTATGTATGCATTAAAAAATAAAATTTCAACTTACCACAAGATTCCTGTCATGCCAAGAATTAGGAAAGGTGTCGTCAACACGTTGACCTGTTTAAAATATAAATTCTTCACACTGATTGGCTACAAATTCGTCCAATCTAGAACGCAGAAACCAAAGCCTAATTTGGCAAACAATCCAGGTCTAGCTTCTCGCGTTGGACATTTCGGTGGCGCACTGGGGCGTGGTCATCGTTTATGGGGTCTAGCTGGCGAGGGAAGTGTTATGTTGAAAGAAATTAAATCCCTCAAGGGACCAGCCAAAACATAACTGACGACGCCACTAAGTGACCTTTAATTGAACAGGCATATTTCAAACATTAATACTTTTTGATGCCCTTGTGAAGACTGCAACCCGTTTATAGCACGAGGAACTGATGACTTTTGTGTCTTTTTTTGTTTTGTTTTTTGTTTAAGTCAGTTCCACGTTCTGTTAAGTAACTGTCCCGTTAAGACTGCTGTCAAAAGTTTGGCCATGTAATGAACCTATTTACATGCAAATCGAACAATAAACTAGGCTTCGAGTTCACTTCTTCTTCTTCTTCTTCTTCTTCTTCTTCTTCTTCTTCTTCTTCTTCTTCTTCTTCTTTCCTGTTATTCTTTTTCTTTACTTCTCCTCCTCCTCCTCCTCCTCCTCCTCTTCTTCTTCTTCTTCTTCTTCTTCTTAGTCTTTCCTGTTACTTCTTTTTCTTCTTCTTCCTTTTCTTCTTCTTTCCTGTTACTTCTTTTTCTTTAGTTCTCCTCCTCCTCCTCCTCCTCCTCCTTTCTTCTTCTTCGTTTTCTCTTCTCTTCTTCTTCTTCTTAGTCTTTCCTGTTACTTCTTTTTCTTCTTTTTTCTTCTTCTTTCCTGTTACTTCTTTTTCTTTACTTTTCTTCCTCCTCCTCTTCTTCTTCTTTCCTGTTACTTCTTTTTCTTAACTTCTCCTCCTCCTCTTCTTTTTCTTCTTCTTCTTTTTCTTCTTCTTATTCTTTCCTGTTGCTTCTTCTTTTTCTCCTTCTTTTTCTTCTTCTTTCCTGTTAATTCTTTTTCTTAACTTCTCCTCCTCTTCTTCCTCTTCTTCTTCTTGTTCGTGGCCTTTCCTGTTTCTTCTCCTACTTCTTCTTCTTACTTGTCTGAAGAGAGTTGGTTGGTTGGTTGGTTGGTTCGATTTAACGGTATGTCAACTTATTGGATCATTTTATGTCGAAAAGGTTTTTTTATTATTCATTCTTGACGGGTATCAGCTGAACAGCGATTGTTTTAGCGTCTAGGGTGGAGCCATAAACCTGCCGTCAGTTCCCCACTTTACTGCACTAATCAGATTACCCAATCTGTGCTACTCATACGCTGAGTTGGTGGGGACCGGTATCGAACCAGGAACCTTGCGATTCATTGGCCAATGCTCTACCGATTATGCTCTACCGATTCCTTATGGTTTGAAATGCCGTTCAAATCAATCATTTGGATGTAAATTTTCTTTTTTTAAATACTACGCCTAGCAAAATTATGTAACCAACATATTTAGTTGGTAGTTGTTTTTTTACGATATATCAATCCTCTTCTGGGTGATTTAATATCAAATCAAGCCATGCTGTATGTGTTACATAATCTATGCGGTTGCATAAGATTATTGCCAATCCCCTGTATTTCTAAAGGGATGGCCCTTTTCATATCACGGGCGGGACTTTCCATGGAAAATTACAGAAAGCCCGCGAAATACGTGAAGTCACGTGGGACCTGGTTGGGTCCTCAGTTTCAGTTTGGACGTCGGGCAGAGATGTACTGCCTTAACTAGAACTCACTGCATACGCGCGCTATGTTAGTCAGATGTTTAGTTACATGAAATGTTTAGTTAAGTAAATAAAAGATTACGAAAATAACACGGTTTTGTGGTTGGTGAGTGTCTTGGTAACAAGACTGATCTAGAAGAAGAAATGAGTTAAGTGCGACCGACCACCAAGACGAAGTCCAGGCGCTAGAAGAGACGCTAGAAGAAGAATAGAAGTAAGAAAGAAGTAAAGAAAGGGTATACAACATATGAACAAGGTGCTCAGGTTCCTTACAGTACCTGTTGTTGCTTAAGTGGTCACTCAATTAACCATTAAACAGTAGGGTAGGTCAATTTTCACCTTTTTTTTTTATATCAAAATGATTCATTCGGGGAAAATTGGGTATTGGTATGGTAAGTACTGACACCAAAAAGTAGGTTTTTAACTTGCTCCAATTTTTGAGCATTTAGTTTTAAAGATCGTCTAATATGAAGCTCCTCCAAAACTATTGTTTTTTTTTATATATATTTACAAGAGAAATTGCTAAAAATATTATAATTTCAATCCAGAAAAGTTTGACAATTTATTTTATTCGAATAAAATGAACAGAATATATCGAAAGTAACATTTAAAGTAAAATTATAACCCCCACCCCACCCTAACAGCTCAAACAAGCTGCATTTTATCTCATTAATTGAGATATGTTAATAATAACATTGCAAGATATTGTTGTAGCATTATTATTTTTTCTGTTATCAATGGAACAAGCAAACAAGTATGAACTCAACTAGGAACAAATGAAGTGACGAGGATTTTGAAATAAGTTACCATTGTAATTTGAAAACTCCTCTAAATAACAACTGGTTACTAAAAGTGGGTCTTTTAAGTTTCTATTTTATGTACTAATTCTTTCTCTTTTCAAGTTTCTTCTTCTTCTTCTTCTTCTTCTTCTTCTTTGTTCTTGTTCTTGTTCTTCTTCTTTGTTGTTGTTGTTGTTGTTGTTGTTGTTCTTCTTCTTCTTCTTCTTCTTCTTCTTCTTCTTCTTCTTCTTCTTCTTCTTGTGTTTAATTTTTTTTTCATGAATCTTTCCCGTTTCTTTTTCCTCATTTTTTTCCTTCTTCTTTCTCTCAGGATTCATATTTTTCTTCTTTTTGTTTCTTCTACTTCTTCTTTGTCTCTTATTTAGGATCTTCTAATTCTTCCACTCCTCCTCCTCCCCTTCTCTTCTTCCCCCTTCTTTCATTCTTCTTCTTTTTCTTTCATTCTTCTTCTTTTTCTTTCATTCTTCTTCTTTTTCTTTCATTCTTCTTCTTCTTCTTTCATTCTTCTTCTTTTTCTTCTTCTTTCATTCCTCTTCAACTTCTTCTTATTATTTTTCCTCTTCTTCTTTCATTCTTCTTCTTTGTTGTTGTTGTTGTTGGTCTTCTTCGTTCTTTCTTTTTCTTCTTCTTCTTCTTCTTCTTCTTCTTCTTCTTCTTTGTTGTTGTTGTTGTTGTTTGTTGTTCTTCTTGTTCTTTATTGTTGTTGTTGTTGTTCTTCTTCTTCTTCTTCTGATTTCCTAGACACCGGTCATAAAACACATGACAAAAATACATGAATTTTGTGAGAATAATAGCAACTTTTATCATGCTTTCATATTAAACTGCACTATATAAGTGTTACATAATTATTAGATTCCTAATATTTATGTACAATAGTGTAGAAACCAAAATGGCTGTTATAAGTTCAGCCGGCGGCCATAGAAGGATTGAATGACAAGGCTTTACCTCAGTCCTGACCCTCCTTCCGGTGGATACCGTGAGAATCGAGGGAGAAGACCCTCTTCCGGTTTAGATTAGAAAGAGATTTTAGTCAGATCGGCGAAAACCACGATGGTGGTAAGTCGTGTTATGCACGGTGCCGACTCAATCTGCGCAGGTAGTCTGGTGGGGATTTCAGAATAAAATATGATCTAAGTTAAATCGAAGTCTTGTGTTATTATCTAAAAACTACCAATGACACAGGGCTTCTGATAAAGAGAAATCCCCAATGGAAGACCAGACACGAAGTCCCCAAGACGAAGTCCCCAAGACGAAGTCCAGATGCTAGAAAGATGACCAGAATAATAGAAGTAATAAAGTAAGGAAAGAGAGTATACAACATAAGAACCCTTTCAATCAAAAACGGAAAACGGTGCTTTCAGTGTGACTTGACCGACAGCGTACAAAAAAGAAACTGTTTCTTTCAGATTATACGAGGCAAGTATAAAATGAATATTATTGAAGGTGAATTTTTAATTTACTTTTATTTGTTTTTGTTTTGTTGTTTTTTGGGGGGGACAGTGGGTGTGCGAGTAGGTTCTCAAATCACAAAGAAAAAATGTTATCTCCAGTTGGTCCAATAAAATATTTTCGTATGACGTCATGAACATGCGTGCTATAACGTCACTACCCCCGCTTTCCGTCATATTATTCTTGGTCGCCCCGCCCCCTTCATCTCGTAAATCATTAATTGGCTTGGTTGTATGGATTCATGACTGGACTCAATCTCAACGTAAAGAGCTTTGTGAAACTAGACAGATGTTTAATAAACATACAAGATAGAAGAAGAATAAAACTCTCAAATTATAAAAGTCGTTTATTTATTGCATTATGAATTGTTTATTTGTACTTTTTTTTCTTAATTAAAAATGGGTTTTAATTCATTTTCTTCTTGAGAGTTGAAGATCGTTGTTGTTGTTGCTATTCTTGTTTGTTTGTCTGGTTTTTTTTTGGTTTTTTTTCTTTTGTTTTTTTTTTTCTTTTGTTTTTTTTTCTTTTGTTTTTTGGGGTTTTTTTTACTGTTCTCATATTGGAATATTGATTTTTATTTATGTTTTTTTTCTAACAGATCATCTGAAAGTAATTCGTCCCATTAATCAGCCAATAATTTTCATAGGATATATTCGATATTCTCAAGTTTCAAACTGTGAACACATTAGAAACAGCGTGTAATGTGGTAATTATCTCCCCTTCTTATGATCTCTCTATAAAAGAGAGGGTGTGAAAGAGCATGGCAACGAACTGACAATATACAGCCTGTCGCCTGAATTCAAGGATCGAGAAAGAGGCAAAAGAATTATATTCAGAGATTGAAATAATTATTTTTCTTTTTTCTTTTATTTATTTTTTAAATTTTCATGTTTTCTTTTTTCTTTTTTTCTTTTTGTCAATTTCGAATCTTCTTTTTTTACTTTAAAAATAAATTTAGATCTAATGCTTGAAAACCTACGTTTTCCTGAACGAGAGTTAAATTTAATTTTTTTCCTCCTTTTTCTTCTTTTTTCTTCTCTCTTTACTTTTTCATTTTTTTTTTTTTCACTTTCTTTCATTCCTTTACTTTCTTTCATGATGAACTTTTTGCTTCCGGATTTTTTGCTCTCTCTCTCTCTCTCTCTCTCTCTCTCTCTCTCTCTCTCTCTCTCTCTCTCTCTCTCTCTTCTTCCTTTCACTTCTTTCAATTTTCCAATTCTTTCTCTTTCTCTTTCCCTCTCTCTCTCTCTCTCTCTCTCTTCTCTCTCTCTATATATATATATATATATAATATATATATATATATATATATCGTTCTCTTTCTACATTTCACTCTCTCTTTCTTTCAATTTCCTCTAATGATGTCAAAAGTTTGAAATGAGAATAATTACATAGAGCAGAGAAATTGTTTTTGTTTATTTATTAATATGTATCTTTTTTATATATCTTAGATTATTCGTCATCAAAATGTTGTAATTTACGAATCTCAACTTCATCCATCTTAACTGGTCTTAGGTCTCTTCAATTCGCTTCCAGTGATCCGGATAATGGATCGTCACTGACATAGATTACCACAAACGAGAACATCCGATCTTAGATCCTTATAGAAAAGAATTAGTGTGAAATATACGGATCAGACCAAACCAATAAGAACAACTCAAGCAATACAAGCGATTCCATGTTGTTGCTCTTTTGTTTTGTTGAGATTAGTAAGTATAAAGGAAAGCTAGACAGTTACTGCCAGAAAAACTATAAGAAGAAAAAATAAGTGTTGACTGTCTAACTGACTGACTTCAATATGGCGCTGCGAACAGGATTCGACCTAGCTGGATGGGAAAAGCTGTTTATTGAGGCGGGCATATCTGTTGCCTCTGCCAAAACTTATGCCCAGACATTTTCTAGTGAAGGTCCAGCATATGCAAGGTCCAGCTTGCATATGCTGGATCGTCCAATGCTTAAGGAACTGGGTATCAAGACTATGGGTGACATGCTCACTATATTAAAGCTAGCCAAGGATCCCCCAGTGACACTCCCATCATCAGCTAATTATGCAAGAACACCAACTGCAAAACTTCCTCAACTCAGTTCGGAAATGACCCCACAACAATTCAGGAAGTTCAGGATAGACTGGGACGTATTTACAAAGATGACCAATCTTCCCCCCATACAGACTAACATTCAACTGTACAATTGTGCTGATGAAACCGTCCAGAATTCTATCATCAATACTTACCCTGACTTCTTCAACACCAACCCTAGCAAACTGCTTGATATGCTTGAGGTGTTGGTTACACAGAGATCGAATCCCATGGTGCACAGAATCTCATTTTCATCCATCATACAGATTGACCATGAGTCCATCCAGGATTACTTGATTCATCTACAGTCAGGAGCACAAGATTGCAAATATATATGCCCCAACTGTGATCATGACTTGTCCAACATATATATAAAGGATCAGTTCATTCGGGGCATTGCTAATGACACACTACAGGCGGATATATTGGCTAAGGCAGGTTCACTGATGACCTTGGAACTAGTAACTTCATGGTTAGGCTTGGCCAGTCAAACTAATTGTTGACTGTCTAACTGACTGACTTCAATAATAAGAAAAAAGAAAGTAGTTAAAAAATGTAGAGAGAGATGGATAAGCGCACAAAAGTGATCTGTTTCAATTGAACATAATGAAAAGATGAAAAGAAAGAAAAAAGTAGTGAAAGTTAAATCAAGATCATTATGCTTTTTATATATTGAACTATTTTGCAATTTCTCTTAAGTAAACATATCAAACGTTGTAATAATTAGATTATCATACTGTAAGGGCAGTCTCCCTTGCCTGAGGGTTTTGGTAAATCTCCTGTGTCTGGAGACCCTTTTTGGTCACGTGACACAGGAACCCGAGGAGGGAACCCTCTTCTTCTGATGCCACTGAACAAGCTTGGACGTGCTTGTCACCTCTCTCCAGCAGACACCTATGGTGCATGCCAGACGCCACAGACAAGACACTGCTCACAGTAAGTGGTTTCCACCTATTTTGTATATGAACACTACTGTGTATGTTTGGACTCTTGTGACATTTTATAGTCTGGGGAACTTCGTTCCCCTATACATGTTATAATAAAGTCTTATTAACGTAACTAACGTGTTTGTCGTTTTCCTAACCGAAGTGTTCCACATTGGGTATTTATCCTTTAGGTAACCCAATGTTTTATAAGAACCAGAGTTAATACTCTGTGAACCCCTTATAATACTATGATATATCCACAGGTCACGCTAGTTATCATTATTATCATAATTGAACATTGAACAATTATTACCCTTTTTTTTCTTTTTTTTTTTTGCATCTTTTGTACAGTTTTGTTAAATAGATTTATTGTAGTAACAAACGGTTGTTGTTTTTCTTTCTTCGACCCTTTTTTTCTCTGCGCACTTAACTACAGTTTATATCCCTCTTAAACCTCTGGGTTTAATCAGTACTACTTTCGGCAAGAAGATTCCCCCCTGTTTCCTTCCTGTTTGAAACAACATGGAAGCTATTCTTTAAAAAAAAAAAAAAGACAGAAAAGAATATTAGTTTTCAGGTCATCTAAAATTTACAACGCTTCTTCTCTTTAAGGGAAAGTGATTGGGCGAAAAACTTGGAAGCAAATCAACTCTTTGTTTTATCTTCAATGCAAACACTTCGAAGTCTCCACTGAAGTTTTACTGGTTCGGTTTTTTTGTTTTTGTTTTGTTTACACGGACATATGAATGTTTAATCAGTCAAGGGTTGCCTTGAATGTAATCAGCTCTGCCGTTAATGCTAACCGGAGCTCGATTCTATTATTCATGTCATAAGAGGCCCTAATCTTCTATTCTGTACTCAAGCTCATAGAATTCACAAATACAAAGCAATTGAAGCTTTGCTCCAGGGTACGGGCATATTTGTTTAAACTTACGTCATCTTCCCATTAAAAGGAATCTGTGAACGGTACATTTTTATCATGCAGTGTGTAATAAATACCACGTGCGATATACTGTCCTCATCAGCCGCCAACTAGAAGGGATAACACAGTTTCGGTGGCTTAAGGCGGTACTGCCACCTCTACCACCGCCGGATAGGGTATTCTTTAAAAAGAAATGAATAAATGGCGTCCGTTTATCTGAAGACTTTAAATAATTGTAGTTTGTGATTTTCTTAACTAAACGCGTTTACAAAATTCACAGATATTCGAGTACAAAGATAAAGTTTACCTCATTATTCCATTAAAAGGAATCTATGAAGGTTACATTTTTATTATACAGAGTGTAATAAATACCACGTGATATATACTGTCCTCATCAGCCGCCAACTAGAAGGGATAACACAGTTTCGGTGGCTTAAGGTGGTACTTCCACCTCTACCATTACCGGAAATGGTATTCTTTAAAAAATGAATAAATAAATATCTAAAGACTCTAAATAATTGTAGTTTGTGATTTTCTTAACAAAACTCGTTTACAATATTCACAGACAATCTTGTACAAGGCAATTTAAATTTTGCTCCAGGATACTTAGGTATAGAGTACTGACATATCTATTTAAACTTACCTTATTGTTCCACTAAAAGGAAAAAATGAACGTTGCATTTTTATCACACAGAGTGTAATAAATATCACGTGCGATACACTGCCCTCATCAGCCGTCAACTAGATGTGGCTTACAGTTTCGGTGGCTTACGGCGGTACTGCCACCTCTAATCACCGGATAGGTTTTTTTTAATGAATAAATAATGTCCGTTTATCTAAAGACTTAAAATAATTGTAGTTTGTGATTTTCTTAACAAAACGTGTTAACAAAATTCCCGAAGCGAGTACAAAGCAATTGAAATTTTGCTCCAGGATATTTAACTCCAGAGTAATGACATATTTGCTTAAACTTAACTCATCATTTAATTAAAAGGATTCTGTGAACGTTACTACATTAAAACTTTCAATATTAGTAAATGACATCATCTTTTTCTGTTGGAATATTGTGTTAATGGTGTATTATAGGATAGCACTCAGTTTGGAATATTGGGCTTACAATGTATATCAAAATAGCGTTCAGTTCGAAATAGCAAAATAGTGCTTTGATCGAAATACGTTATATAGTAAATTTTTTGCTTATTCTGAAAAATTGGGCGTAGGGGTATAGTAAAAATATGCTTAGTTTGAAATATGGGTGTTACAATATAAACTAAATAGGGCTCATTTAAAAACATTTTGCTTACGGTGTATAGTAAAAATAAGCTCACTTCGAAATATTGTTGTTACGATGTAAAGTAAAACGAATCTCATTTCGAAATATTTGGCGTATGTTGTATAATAGTGCTCGCTACGAAATAGTGAGCATACGGTGTATAGTATAATATCGCTCATTTCAAAATATTTGTCTTACGGTATATACTGAAATATTGCTCATTTTATTGTGTTTATTAAAATAGCATTCACTTCGAAATATTGGGCTTACTGATTCAAATGGTTAAAATGTCTAATTTCTATTCAAATGCTAGTACTTGTCATCACGAATTATACACTTATGTAGTCTAACCCTGCTGTTTTGCAGCCCTCGCATAGTCATTGCCTCTGGTATGGCTGCGATTTCAAGATAGATGAAATATTTCACTTGATCAGCTGGTTACTGCATTCGTTTAAAGTTACAAGAGGTTCTCATCACTGGAGGCTGTCACGTGTCATACCCACTACCAACTTTTAGCGGCGCCTTACCTTTTGCCGAACATACAGTCGGCGTAGTCTCAGCTCCAGGGCGAATCATGAACTAGTCTCCTGCATTTACTTGCTACATAGCCTGGAGAAGGTATCAAAAAACTTCGGCCTCCATGTGAACTTTGATAAAAAATTTCATGTGTTTAAAAAAAAAAAGGAGGCATTTCCAAATTCGACGGTAAACCTCTAAAATCAGTGAAACAATTCACGAACCTAGGTAGTAATATCTCATCCACAGAAACCGATGTTAATGTACGTATAGAGAAAGCATGGTCTGCTATAGACAGATTATCAGTTATATGGAAATCCGATTTTACTAACAAGTTAAAGTGACAATTCTTCCAAGCCGTAGTTGTATCAGTGCTACTGTATGGCTGCACCACTTGGACCCTAACGAAGCGCCTAGAAAATAGGCTAGATGGAAGTTGCACAAGAATTCTGTACGCGATCTAAAACAAATCGTGGAAACAAAACCCTACAAGAAAGCAGCTATACGGCCACCTACCACCTATCACACAAACCATCCTAATGAGTCGAACAAGACATGTTGGGCACTGCTGGAAAAAGCGAGTGTGAACTCATAAGTGACGTTCTCCAGTGGAAATCAGCACATGGGCACGCCAGGACAGGCCATCCAGCAAGAGCGACATTGATCAGCTCTGTACAGATACTGGATGCTTCGCGGAGGACCTGCTGAGAGCGATGAGTGATAGGGATGGTTGGTGAGAGATTGTCATGGATATCCGTGCTGTCGGCGCGACATGATGATGATGATAAAGAGTAACACAACAAGTCACTAAATTATCTTCTCTTTTTTTTTTCATTTTAATAGCAGATCATTATATTATACTAGCTATAGTACCAACCTTCATTGGGTAAGAACTAGAGTTTCCAACAGTAATTCAGTTGACTGAAAATTTCGAAAATGCAGCAGTGAAGGGGTTAATAATCATTTGAATCAGAGTGAAACAAAATTAGTAATTGTTAAAATTTTATAGCAGTAGACAAATGTTGATATCATTGGTCTTCCATATAATTTATTGTTATCTATTGTTTAATGAATGTTGACTTTTTTCCTTCTAGATGAGATATCAAATTCAACGACTGTTGCAACAACAGAAAAAAGTATTTTTATTACTAATGGTAAGTAAAAGAAAGAAAGAAAGAAAGAAAGAAAGAAAGAAAGAAAGGAGTAAAGAAGTAAAGAAGTAATGAATGACAGAAAGAAAGAAAGGTAAAGATAATGAATTTGATTTTTTGTTGCAGATGAAATGTCCCCTTCAACGACTGTTACTACAAAAGGAAATACATTGTCACCTATTAATGGTAAGTGAAAGAAAGAAAGAAAGAAAGAAGAAAGTCAGAACAACGGAGCCCCCCAGTGAGAATTGATCTCAGCAACATTAGTCACCAAGCCTATCTTGCTAACTATTGCACTACACGAGGCGCCCGTAATTAGTTACTAAGCTTATCTTACTACGGCACAAGGACATGCGTATTGGGTACCCAGTGCGAATCATTCTCACTAGCAAGTCAATTAGAGGCACCCACAGTATGACACAAGGCCAAGAGTATTTGGGTACCCGGTGAGAATGGAACTCGTTAACAATGATCTGGTAACCTAGCTTGCTAACCATTACACCACGCTAGACGCTCTCTCTCTCTCTCTCTCTCTCTCTCTCTCTCTCTCTCTCTCTCTCTCTCTCTCTATTGTTAGTACACAATTACTAAGCTTAGTATAGCACAAGGCCAGAAGTCTTGAGCACTTAGTGAGAATCAAACTCTCATCTCATTGCGTCTTTGGCCTTTACATAGGCTAGACGGAGGTCGGAGAGACCCCCTCCGACCATTCGGCTGGTCAAGTCAAGCCCTAGCACCCATATGATTGTACCAACCCTATAGCCCTAATGACAGTCCCCAACCCTTTTTATCATATATGTGCTAGAAGGTGGCTGAGGGTTTAGTGTGCTGGGTATGACGTCACAACCTTCTGGTGGAAAAGTTCCAATTCTGAAGCCGAGTGTTTGTGCATTTTTGTTATTCTGACATCACGTCCGGTCGGATCAATGCAATGTCTTTGCGAGGATCGAACTCACGGTTTAGTAATGATGTGATCTGCAAGACTAACTTTATGTCCCTCGCTTTCTACCCAGGCGATGCTGGGTAGCCACGTATAGTTAACAAGATAAAGAAATGAGGTTGGTTGGTTGGGTTTTATGGCATGTCAACCTTTGATGAGTTATTTTATACCGAAAACATTTTTCTTTATTCATTCTTGATGAGAATTGAAAATTCTTATTTTTAAACTCAATTTTTAAACACATTTTTAAAAACTCATTTATTTTCTATTTAACCCATACATGGGGCCTTAACCGGTACCACCATTTCGGGTCAGAGTGGACCTGGGAGTAATGGGGATGAAGGGGAACTTCACTTTCCTCAGAGCTCCAGAATTGGAACTTCTCCACCAGAAGATTGTAACGTCATACCAAGCACACTAAACCCTCAGACATCGCCTTCTAGCACATATATGATAAAAGGGTTGAGGACTGTCATTAGGGCAATAGGATTGGGACAATTATATAGGTGCTAGGGCTTGACTTGACCAGCCCAATGATCGGAGGGGGTCTCTCCGACCTCCGTCTAGCCAATGTAAAGGCCAAAGACGCAATGAGGTGCGAGTTTGATTCTCACTGGGTAATATCTCCTATTTAAGATATTGAATGCAAAGAAACTATTTAAACTTTCTTTTTTAATTATCTTCACGAATATAAATAAAATCTTCTTAATTTTTGCTCAGAAAGCAAGATTTGGTGATAATGAATGTGTATATGTATTTACTTTGTCATTAATTGTTTTATTTTTGTAGTTTCGGCCGGACATACATACATACACACAACTGCCGTTTATATATGCCTAGAAGATAGATTACATGACAGTGAAGGGGATGACAGCAACTGAAAAAAGACACCGACAACAAATAGTGATATAATTACGACCTCTGTCCCATAATAAGTTGCTACATTTTCATACGTATTTCATATATTAAATCTAATAACT
>CM042153.1:23181122-23191122 GCA_023376005.1 Doryteuthis pealeii
TATGCATAAACCAGAATCTGTTCTTGAGAACGAAACGCATAAAATTCTCTGGGACTTTGAAATAAAAACGGATCACCTTATCCCAGCAAGAAGACCAGACTAGTGTTGATAAACAAAAAAGAAAGAACTTGTCAACTGGTGGATTTTGCGGTGCCAGCAGATCACAGGGTGAAGCTAAAGTAAAAAGAAAAAATGACAAATATCTGGACCTTGCCAGAGAACTGAAAAAGTTATGGAACATGAAAGTGAAAGTGATAACAATTGTAGTTGGTGCACTTGGAACTGTCCCAAAAGGATTAGAAAAGGGTTTGGAAAGTTTGGATATCAGAGGAAGGATATAAACCATTCAGAACACTGCACTGCTGCAATCTGCCAGAATACTCAGAAGAGTCCTGGAGACCTGAGGAGACTTGCTGTCACTCAGACTCCAGTGAAATACCATCAGCTAACACTGGTGTGAAAACTCAAAAGGAGCAAATAATAATAATAATAATAATAATAATAATAATAAATGAATGAATAAAATAAATAAAAAATAGATATACTTAAGATAATATATATATATATATATATATATATATATATATATATATATAACAAAAAAACATTGATGTTACGAATTGACTATCTATGATAAATCAAAAGGAAAACTCCCCCAATCAGAGGAATGGACAAGAAGTAGGAGGATAGATATATATATATATATATATATATATATATATATATATATGTGTGTGTGTGTGTGTGTGTGTGTGTGTGTGTGTTGTGTCGTTGAATTGACAGTTCCATTTTAAGAAAATCTTGATTGGGCCCATCAGCGGAAGTTGGAAAAATATGAAGACCTACGTGAACAATGCGTCAGAAACGGATGGATAACAGATGTATTTCCCATTGAAGTCGGATGTCGGGGATTTATTACCAACTCAACCTCGGCATTTTTGTCTAAACTTGGACTTTCTCTACCAGACAAGAGGAAATACTTTTAAAAGATTCAGGAGAAAGCTCTAACCGCATCAGCGTGGATATGGCAGTCCTATACTGTGACATCAAACCGACAAAGTATCGTGAGATACTGCTGGGGCGCTCTGGGTTAGTGGTAATGATGCTTCGGCCCCGAAACCATGCCTGAACCCAGAGTCATCATCTGATGAAGGCTTTGTTGGTTGCAATGCTACTGTGTAAATAGCAGTCATTGTATGAAGATTATTTTTTCAGAGTCTGTTAGCAACGCATTGTCTCCCACCCGGAAAAAAATACGATAACTCAGTCAATGAAAGGGAGTGAGTCTTTCCTTTTGCCTTCTGCTTTTGATCAGCACATGACTATAACTAAAAGTAACATTGACACTTGTACGTTTTATTATTTGAACTCAGTGAGTTATGTTCTTTTTAACAAAAATGTTTTTGTATTTTAGATATGAATTCATTGACTTTTAGTTGATAATTAAGAAATTATTAATAGCAATCATCACTTTGTTCAGTTAATATAACAGAAGGATTTAAAGACTTGGTCATCATGTGCAATCCTCATGACAGACATATGTAATCTATGCGGCCCTCATGACATACATATGTAATCCATGCGGTCCTAGAGGGCTACTCAGTTTGACATGCCTGGTGTACAGCATTCCATGTGATTTCGTTGTCTCCGATTCCCAAGGGCTTCGTTACTGACACTACAATATCGATTACAGCATTTCAACTGCATCAGAGAACATCGCTATGAAATTGGCCGATGGGTCGATTCATCAGATAAATAAAATTACCACATTTATTTGCAGATGGTCGGGTTTCGTTGTGGCAGGAGACCAAACGGAGGCTATGTGTTAGATACTTATTATTTTCGCTTCTTTTGAGTTTTTCCCATCAGTGTTAGCTGATGGTATTTCACTGGGGACTGGGTGACAATAAGTCTCCTCAGGTCTCCAGGGCTCTTCAGAGTATTCTAGCCGTTGCATCAGTGCAGGAGTCTGGATGGTCTCAATTCTTCCTCTGATTTCCAGATCCTCCAGTCTTTTTTCCAAGTTTATTGGGACCGTTCCAAGTGCACTAACTACAATTGGTATAACTTTTACTCTTATATTCTACAGCTTTTTCAATTCTCTAGCAAGGTCCAGGTATTTATTTATCTTTTCATTTTCCTTCAGCTTCACCCTGTGATCTGGTGGTATTATCATTACTAGCAAATATATGCACCCTCCGGGTGATAGTATTTGGGTTTTAATGTAATAAGATATTATATTAAATTAGAAAGGCTAATGAAACTAAATAAGAATGCAGATAAAAAAAATTGAAAGTGAGGGTGATATAATCGAAAAATCGAACAACTAAAACTTACTCTTTCTCTGAATGTTTGAGATGAGGCTTGAAGATTAGTATTATCTGCGTTATTCGGACTATTGTCCCCATCTTCATTGTTATTTGTACAACGTTTCGGCCGATATACCCTCCGAAAGTTCCCGAGTTCGAAAAGAAGGTTCCCGAGTCCGACAAGAAATACCTGAAGAAGGCCGGAGGGTATATCGGCCGAAACGTTGTACAAATAACAATGAAGATGGGGACAATAGTCCGAATAACGCAGATAATACTAAAACTTACTCTTCCAACACTCCCGTATTTCATTGCTAAATTTTCCTGATTTAACTATTTAGTTGAAATAGGAAGTAAACAATAAAATGACCGTTATTTCTTCTTGTTAATGGATTTCTTTCAAGATTTATCCCCGAGATTTTTGCTTATATTCCTTAAGATAAAACCAAACAATTAGAAATTATTAATAGTAAGCACATATTTATTAAAATCAACATTTTTAATATCAATAGGCAAATTAGCCATCCCATTCACACTGTAAACCGCTATTTTGTTGTATATATAAATACAATTGTATGTTATTAGTATGTAGACATGGTTAACAGTATTAATAATGTAAAACCATTTTATTTATAATTGACGTTCAAATAGAAATAAATGCGATTTAAATAAGTTAGGGAATTATGACTTGAGAGTGATACAGTTTCGGTAACAGACAGAAAAACACACATCTCCATAATGATAAGAGATTAGCAGGACCTGTGGATATACCACATTATGCTAATTTAATCATCACAACGTTTGAAATGTTTACTTAAGAGCTATTACCACATAGTTCAATACGATATAATCTTGATTTAACTCTCTCTCTCTCTCTCACTCACTCACTCACTCACTCGTTTTTTCTTTCTTTTCTTCTTTTCATCATCGATTGAAAAGCATTAGCATTATTGTTTTCGCGATCTCACCCCTCTCTCTATTCTCTTCTTTCTTTTTTTCTTTCTTTCTTTCTTTCTTTCTTTTTTCTTTTCTTTCTTTTCTTTCTTTTTCTTTTTTCTTTTTTTTCTTTCTTTTTTCTCCTACTTCTTTCTTTTTTCTTTCTTTCTTTCTTTCTTTCTTTCTTTTCTTTTTTCTTTCTCTTTCTTTTTTTCTTTCTCCTTCTTCTTTCTTTCTTTCTTTCTTTTCTTTCTTTCTTTCTTTTTTCTTTCTCCTACTTTCTTGCTTTCTTTTTTTTCTTCTTTCTTTCTCTTTTTCTTTCTTTCTTTCTTTCTTTTTCTTTCTTTCTTTTTGTTCTTTCTTTCTTTCTTTCTTTCTTTCTTTCTTTTTTTCTTTCTTATTATATTTTTGTGTAACATGTCCTTTCTTTTTTCTTATAAAAACAGAATGGTCCATTATTTAGCTGTGGTGACGGAACTCATAAGAAATAAGAATTCGGTGGGTAAGCGACACCAAATAATCTTGATTTACATTTTTGCATTGCATCTTGGACGCTTTGGACGGTCCCATTTTTAATCAGAGGGTGTTCCAGGATGATAACGAACGGAAGGTTTAGGAACACACGCATTAATATATAGATTATTATTAGTTGTAGTTTTTTCACGCCAGCTCTAGCTGATGGTCTTTCACTGGAGTTTGAGTAAAAACTCGACTCTTCAGGTGTCCAGGACTCTTCAATTCTAACTGTTGACTGGATTGTCTCAATTCTTCTTCGAATTTCCAGTTCCTCTAGTCTTTTTTATAAGCTTCTGGGGACCGTTCCAAGTGTCACAACTACTATTGGTTTCTCTTTCACACTCATATTCCACAGTTTTTTTTTCAATTCTCTAACAAGGTCCAGGCATTTTCAACCTGTGATCTGCTGGGACTACAAAAATCTACCAGTTGGCAAGTTTTTAAAAAAGTGAGTACTCATCAAGAATGAATAAAACAAAACGTCTTCAGCATAAAATAACCCAACAAGGGTTGACATGCAGTAAAATCCAATCAACCATTATAAGATAAGTCTTGATAATTTTTTGAACATCAGTTTTTGTGTAGGTGTAGCACCTTCCGTACTCACCAGACCCCCTAGTTATGTTTTCAGTTTTCTTGTTTCCTCAACTAAAGATTCATCCCTAGGGTAAGATTTGAGAATTTGGGTAACATTAAAAAATACTAGTACTTTGCATCATATAAAAAGAAGAGTTTTTGGAGACGGTTTTAAAAAAAATGACCCAACAAGGGTTGACATGCCAGAAAAATCCAACCAACCAACAAACTCCATTGGTATACTGTTATAGGTGATATACCCTATAGACTAATGGAAAGCGCCGACGGTTACTATAAGTAACAGGGACAATTATGGCTTGAGAGTAAGCCAATGCGAGTCAGCTCATAACTCTATTGTCGGACGTAATTCCCACTTCTCTGTACTGTGATTGTCTACTCTTTTGTTAATACATTTTCCTACATTTGTTACCCGTCGTTCTGTTCTTATTTGACCCGTTTAAACCCCACAACATATACATTCCCGCATACATGAGTAGACAACTCAGTTAGAATTTGAAATTTCCTATCGACTTAATCATCATTGATTTTTTGCCTCAATGTTCACTGGAAACGCCTTTCGGTTCTAAATTGGTGTCTCTGTTTGTCGGGCGAATTTCTCAAGATTCCAGAATATTCCATAGTAATTGCCCTCGTGATCGACTAATCCTCGGGTTCTTCCTTTTGGAATACTAATCTACTGAGTTGTCTTCGAAAAGACAATCCACATAGACTTTACAAATGAGGCAGCATTCTGATATAATAGCATCACGTCTGCTCTTTGTCTGTGATGGATTTCAAAAGAACCGTGAGAGAACCGTGTCTAACAGTTGATTGAAATCAGTCAATTCATCATTACCATTGGTCGGTCCAATGCATATGATGTCCTCTCTGACTCACGCCCCTTTTCTTTCTCTCTCTCTCTTCTCTCTCTCTCTCTCTCTCTCTCTCTCTCTCTCTCTCTCTCTCTCTCTCTCTCACACACACACACACACACATACCTTCTCTCTCTGTGTTCGTCTGTTTGTCGGTCTGTCTTTCCGTCTGTCTGTCTGTCTGTCTGTCTCTCTCTCTCTCTCACACACACACACACACACATACACACACACACACACACACCTTCTCTCTCTCTGTTCGTCTGTTTGTCGGTCTGTATCTCTGTCTCTGTCTCTGTCTGTCTGTCTGTCTGTCTCTCTCTCTCTCTCTCTCTCTCTCTTTCTTTCTGATGGTAGGTGTGGCGCTCCATCTCAGACGCAAAACAATCTCCTTGGTCTAGCGCTATTTAAAAGGGGATAGACTCCCTCGGTGTCTGGCTGAATATTTCTTTTTCATGATCTTTATCTGGGGTTTTCTCTAGTTGTTTAGTTATTTTTCTTAGTTCGAGATACCTAACACACTATAACCTACAATCCCCCGATGACGATCGACGAAACGTTTGAAAGCACTAGGGTAAATGATATGGGACAATTCCTATACCTGCTAGATACCGAACTAGAAAAACTCCAGATAGATATCATGAAAAAGAAATATTCTATGATTTTTAACAATATTTGCCTATATATATATATATATATATATATATATATATATATATTGAAGTGTGTGTTCAATGAATGCTTCTTATGTAAATATGAGGAGAACAGC
The DNA here is from genome assembly GCA_023376005.1 of Doryteuthis pealeii. NCBI lineage: Eukaryota > Metazoa > Mollusca > Cephalopoda > Myopsida > Loliginidae > Doryteuthis > Doryteuthis pealeii. The sequence goes on from CM042153.1 coordinate 23,187,101, forward strand.
ATGGCTAAAATATCTAACTAATGTTGATTGCAAAGAGAATCTTTTGAGAAAGATATAATGTACTTACAATTAAAGGACGTTGAAAATGCAGGAGCAAAAAAGATTAATAAATAATTTGCTATACTTCAAGAAATCCTATCCCCTTCAACCGGCGATAAAAAGGAATTTCCCTTTCATTATAAATGTTACACTAGGCTCTCCTAGTTGGAATGGGGAGATGTGTTAAAACGCTTGTTACTTTACCCTCTCTTAGTCGGAATGGATGAGATGATGACTTGTCAACTCTTCGTTACGTCTTGCACTCATTTCCGAATGGAGAGATGATCTGTCCACGTTGTTTACGGTACGGCTCTCCCTTCTAATGGAGTGAACAATGCGTGGATAAAGAAATATTCAATATACTTATCGCTGTACCGGTACTACATCGGAGAAGGCTGGAATCCTGGTTGTTGGGCAGCTGTTCAGTTAGCTGGCAATTTCGCATTGCTTACGGAACCGCCCTTACTTCTAATGGAGTGAATGATGTGTGGATAAAGAAATATTCAATATACTTATCTCTGTACCGGTACTACATCGGAGAAGGCTGGAATCCTGGTTGTTGGGCAGCTGTTCAGTTGGCTGGCAGTTTCGCATTGCTTACAAAACCGCCCTTACTTCTAATGGAGTGAATGATGTGTAGATAAAGAAATATTCAATATACTTATCTCTGTACCGGTACTACATCGGAGTGTGGAATCCTTGTCGCTGTTTAGTTGTTAGCAGTTCTATGATGTCATGGAATCTGGACACTAACTTGGGGCTGAGGGTTATCTTTGTTGGAATAATTGTGGATATAAGGTGTGCTCTAATTCCTCACCTGGATTTATAGAGTATCCAAGATCACGTGAGTTATTCTTGCAGCCAATCACTAGCAATACTGTGTGGTTGATAGAATACTTAACCCCCCCCCACACACACACATTGAGCATAATTACAATTGCGCTCACTAAGGACGGACATAGGATTAAACGATTACCAGAGTAACCAAAGGATTCATTATCGAAGGACTCTTTACCAGGAACTGAGAACCCTTTAACCAAAGGATTCATTATCGAAGGACTCTTTCCAGGAACTGAGAACCCTTTACCAGAGGAACCAAAGGATTCATTATCGAAGGACTCTTTACCAGGAACTGAGAACTCTTTACCAGAGTAACCAAAGGATTCATTATCGAAGGACTCTTTACCAGGAACTGAGAACTCTTTACCAGAGTAACCAAAGGATTCATTATCGAAGGACTCTATACCAGGAACTGAGAACTCTTTACCAGAGGAACCAAAGGATTCATTATCGAAGGACTCTTTACCAGGAACTGAGAACTCTTTACCAGACGAACCAAAGGATTCATTATCGAAGGACTCTTTACCAGGAACTGAGAACTCTTTACCAGAGTAACCAAAGGATTCATTATCGAAGGACTCTTTACCAAGAACTGAGAACTCTTTACCAGAGGAACCAAAGGATTCATTATCGAAGAACTCTTTACCAAGAACTGAGAACTCTTTACCAGAGGAACCAAAGGATTCATTATCGAAGGACTCTTTACCAGGAACTGAGAACTCTTTACCAGAGTAACCAAAGGATTCATTATCGAAGGACTCTATACCAGGAACTGGGAACTCTTTACCAGAGTAACCAAAGGATTCATTATCGAAGGACTCTATACCAGGAACTGAGAACTCTTTACCAGAGTAACTAAAGGATTCATTATCGAGGGATTCTTTATTCCACTGATTGGCTCCTGCTTTAAGGCCAAAGGATGGCCCTTAAAAACTTAACAATCTTGCCTTGTGCCATTTGGAGTTTTTAGTGATAAACATAAGGCCGCTTCTTTTCACTCATGAGTATTTTATTTCTCCCCAAAGAAGAGCAAGAAATCTCCCGAGAGAGAAATTCTCCTCGAGAGCAAGAAATCCATGTATTACTCCATTAACGCATTCTCTCTGACCTCTCACCCCTCCTTTTTCTCCTTAGCCACGTATCATTCGCTCGTCCAACCAAATCATGCCAAATCATCACTTAAACTTTACCGTTCTAATCCACACATTAGGCCACTCTCACGGATCCACGCCCATTACATAACATAAAGACTAAGTATTGAATAAACACACTGAATTATTATCAAAACTGACAAGAATATGCACCCTCCGGGTGTAAGTATTCAATTTTTTAATGTAAGGAAATATATCAAATTAGAAATACTAATGAAATTAAATAAGAACGCATATAAAAAGATTACACTTATTTTGATTATGTTTTAATTGGTTTCTATATAAAATCATTCATAGGATTTATTTTAATACGTTGGAGAATAAAACAATAATATTAGGAGATCAATAACACCGAGTAATTATTTATTAGCCCTGGTTTTGTTAAAACCAGTATGCTAATTAACCACACCATATATTATGCAAACCTTTATTTCTTGGTGATATATAATACATATTGCAGGATTTAAACGCGCTAATAATATGAGGCTAATCTAAATCGTTAATAAATAATATTTATTCTATGTATCAATTAATGATTTTGACTATAATATAAATTAAATAGTCATTGCACAATTAACGAGGATATTGTAAACGTAAGCAGTGACATAGTTTAGGTTACAAACTAACAGCCACCGAATCTTCATTATAATAAGATGTCGTTACAAATTTTATTTTTCAATTCAGCTCTTGATTAGGTTATTCATACCCTCTTTTTTGTTCTGAGGTTATATTATGTGCATTTGTTAGTGATTCTATTTTTTATTCATGTTCCCTAAAAAAAGTAAAGTCGTCGGGGCGGCCTAATGTCGGTATCAGCCAGACAGCGAGGTAGTCTATCCCCTTTTCCACGAGCACTAGACCAAGGAGATTATTTTAGTATATGAGGAGCGCCACACCTACCATCAGCTCCTCACTTTACCGCACAGATCCCTGTGCTACTCATACGCTGAGTTGGCAAGGGCCGGTATCGAACCAAGTACCTTGTGATTCCTAGCCGAACACTCTACCGACTGAGTTAAACCGATTCTGAGAGATTTAAATACATTTGTTTGTATATAATTATATTTTTGTATTCAGGTTCCCTAATTAGTAAAAACATCATTATTCTCTTTTTGAAAGGTTCCCTGTCTTTTTCAATAACTTAATTCCGGAATTGAAATTTGTATTATAAAGTTTCAATTTCATTTCGTGCTCTTCCTATTCAGTAACTTAATCAAGAGAAAATTTTAGTCTGCACTGATTGTTAAGGTTCCATCTCGGCTGCAATCTTTATATAATGCAGTAATTTAATTTTAGCACAGTTCTTCTTCTTCTTCTTCTTCTTCTTCTTCTTCTTCTTCTTCTTCTTTATATATATATATATATATATACAGAGTGGTGGTGCCTGTTGGGGTCCCGTCTATGGGTTAAATAGAAATATATAATATATATATGTGTGTGTGTGTGTGTGTGTGTGTATTTCTCTCTTCTATATAAGGAATGGAGCACTCTGTGACGGCCATTACACACAAAGCGATGTGTGTATTAAAACAGTTAAAATCTCCTTCCCATTCTGTAAGCGAAGACAGCCTAATGGTTAAAGTGACGCCCAACCGATCAGATTTCAATTCCGGCTGTAGGTAGCTTACAACATGTCTAGCCACACTGAAGAGACTTGATAAGTAGAAACACGTGTCTGTGAATGACCCTATATATATATATATATATATATATATAGACCTAACGAAACATATAAAAATATTAAATAAAAATGACAACAACGATGGAATAGTAGTGCATCGAACAAACTATTATTAATTAAGTTAACACTAGGAGAAAGGAAACCAGAATATAAAAAAATCCAGAGATGTGGTAGTAAATAGCATTTAAGAACTTTTCTTCCAAACTATTGCTACGAATCTTTCAAAACTTTGCCGGTTTTGAATTACCCACCGAGGTTGATATGCCGTAAAATAAACAAACAAACAAACAGAACCAAAATATTGGAATTTC
>CM042153.1:23196122-23203622 GCA_023376005.1 Doryteuthis pealeii
ACCAACAGCGGAAGAATTTGGATACGTCTATCTGGCTCGACACCGGAGACAAAAGACAGTGAGAATCTTTCGTTTCTTTTGCTTCTGCTTCTTATTATGTCCATGTCCTTTGGTACAGTATTTGTTGGCCGATCCTCATATGTCGGGTGCCTGGGTACTAGCTGACCGTACTTCACTCAGGCCACCATTCACCTGCCGAAAAAGTCAACCGGTTATTTCTATTACCACGCGTCAATTATGTTCATGGTCTGTCCAAATCTGGTACGGGGCCCATCTTTCTCGGGTGTTCTTCCGGCATGTCCTATTTAAATGTGTCCTATTTAAGTGCGTGAGAGAGACTGTGTGGGGGGTCCATATTTATTTCAGTCTAATATTTTATGTCTATTTATATAGTGTTCTGTTTATTTAACTATCTGTCTATCCGAATAGGAGAGAGAAAGAAACAAAGAAAAATAAAGCAGTCTTGTTACCTTACACCCTCGTGCAACTTAATTGATACAAAACGAATAATTCCGTTATTATTATAATATCCACAATCTCTCTTTAAGGCTTGCCAGTGTGCTCGTGTAGTGTTACAATTTTTGTACGCTTCCCTGGAGTAACGTCCCTCTCATACAATAGCTATAGGACAACTAATCGACAGTCAAGACAATAGTGTCTGGGCGTGATAAAAACTATGATGCAATTACCGATGACGCAATAGTTTTCATGGCCAAACAAATTTCATCGTACACACTGAAAATAAATTCATATTACTGCACACCATTTCAAATGACCTAAGGCCTGAGAAAAATAGAAATCGATTACACCATATCACTCCAGTGGGTCTAAAACTGACCGTATGGTAAAAAAAAGCAAACTAAAACGATTGTTTCAATTAATTTGCACAAGGGTGTATCTATATTCTAAGATATCTAAAGTCGTCTTACTCCTTCACTTGACAGCCTCACTAAGAAAACCAAACTGCACGTTTACAAAGCCTGCATTATCCATACACTCCTCTACAGTAGTGAAGCGTGGACAATATATTCAATTCATGAAAGGAAACTCAACAATTTCTACCTCAAGTGCCAGCGACACATCCTGCACATCCATTTGCATGATAAAGTGCCCAACAGACGTGCTTGATTGAGCCAATATGAACAGCATGTACTACATCATCTGCGAGAGGTGCCTTCACTGGCTTGATCATGTCAGGAGCATAAACAATACCTGAATCCCGAAAGAACTTTTGTATGGCGAATGTATAGTAAAAGACTCCCGATCAGTAGGTAGACGACGCTTACGTTTCTGCGGGAGAGACATGAGGACATGCCACATTGACACAAACACGTGGGAGGTAGATGCAGAAAATCGAGCGGCCTGGTGCCTTAATGTTAAACAAGAAGGGGTGGATGGGGAGAGTAGCCTCCATAACAAAGGGAGCCAGAAGGAAGGATCAACGTTTCGGCCGATATGCCTTCCGGCCTTCTTCAGGTATTTCTTGTCGGACTCGGGAACCTTCTCGGACTCGGGAACCTTCCAATTGGACACATGGCCTAGTGGATAAGATAGGTTAAGACAGTTCTAAGTGACAGTTACCTCTGGATTCCAGGTTCAATCCTGACCGGCGGCAGTAACATAGAAAAATAATTAACACAGCTCCTACCACAGATATGGTTAGCGGAATGAGAACAGGATACCCCCTTAGGTTCAAAGTTCCGTCATGGCTCCCGATTACGACAAGAAGGTTCCCGACTACAACAAGAAAGTTCCCGAGTTCGAAAAGAAGGTTCCCGAGTCCGAAAAGAAGGTTCCCGATTCCGACAAGAAATACCTGAAGAAGGCCGGTGGGCATATCGGTAACAATGAAGATGAGGACAATAGTCCGAATAACGCAGATAATACTAATCATCAAGCCTCATCTCAAACATTCAGAGAAACAGATAAAGTTTAACGTCATTCCCAAGACATGAAGACGCTCAGCCACCGCCTTTTAGCATATACATGATAAAAATGGTTAGGGGTTTGCCATAAGTGAAATAGGGTTGAGACAATCATATAGGTGCTAGGGCTTGACGTGACAAGCCGATTGATCGGAGGGGGCTGTATTTTTTTAGATGAGGCTTGATGTGAATAATTTTGATTTTTCGGACTATTGTCCTAAACTATTGTGGTAGTTACTAAACGTTGTATTGATAACTACCAGAATAAAGATGAGGACAATAGTCCGAAAAATCAAAATTATTCAACTGTTTATTATGTTTAACTTGCTACATATTAATCCGAAAGTGAACATAATAGCGCGATTAGATATCGAACTTGCTTACGATCATGTTACAGTCCAGTACGTTAGCCACTACGCTGCGGACACTTCTTCTTGTAGAATAATAGTAGTGTTATTGTTTAACTCATAGCTTGGGGTTTAGGGGTTCATACCTTTCCCAAGGGTATTAACCCGAAAGTAAAAGTGAGAGTTGTGGTTGGTATGCCGCTAACAAAGTATTTATCAAACGATGACAGGTTTTCGGGCTCAAGGCATCATTACCACTTGGCGCTAACATGACAGCCATTGACCAGAAACATTTCCATTACGTTAAATTATAATATATATATATATATATATATATATATATATATATATATATATTAAGAAAATTTGAAAAAACAAGTGTTCCGAAAATAGGATGAATTTAATTATCGATGTTTAAACATTTCGGTTTCTTTAAACCTTCATCAGGATGTATTTTGGGGTGAAGAAATTGATGGATGTTTTTATAGATGACAGGAGATGAAAATCTTACATCCTGATGAAGGTTTAAAGAAACCAAAATGTTTAAACATCGATAAATAAATTCATTCTATTTTCGGAACACTTGTTTTTTCAAATTTTCTTAATATTGTCGGATTTATTTTCCATATTTACTCCCATATATATATATATATATATATATATATATATATATATATATATATATATATATATATACACGCTTGTTCCTTAATCTTTTGACCGTTATCATCTTGCAACACCCTCTGGTTAAAAATGAGACCGCCCAAATCATCTAAGAGTAAATGCAAAAATGTAAATTCTGATTGTCGGGTGTTGCCTATCTGACGAATTCATATTTCTTATGGGTGTCGTCATCTTAGCTAAATAATGGACCATTCCGTTTTAATTATTAAGAAATAAAGGGAAAATGAACATGCCACACAGAAAAAATACAATAAGAAAGAAAGAAAGTAGGAGAATGATAGAAAGAAGGAGTGTGCACACGGAAGCGATAACGCTAATCTGTTTCAATCGAATATAATGAAAAGATAAAATGGAAAGAAAGAAAAAACAGAGAGAGAGAGAGAGAGAGTTAAATCAATATTATTATCATTTTTATATATTGAACTATTATAATAGCTCTAACGAAAACATACCGTTGTAATAATTAAATAATCATACTGAGATATATCCACAGGCCCTGCTAGTTATTCCATTTATGGGTTAAATAGAAAAATGTATTCATAAGAAAAACTTTGTGTATCCATTATGAATGAATTTATTTCAAAACTTTGTCAGCATTAAATGACCCACCGAGGTTGATATGCCGTAAAACAAACAAACTGCCAGTAATAAATAAACTAATACAACTCCCACCCGAAATACAAGTGTAAGGAATTCAACGGAAGACTAAAACTTGGGAATCGATCTCATCACATAATTCAACGATACTCCACAAAAAATTCTGATACGATATAATGAAATAATATAATGATAAAATGATATAAGGGAAGTAACTATGTTTGGCTTCAGTTTTATTATCAATAGGTCTCTTAGAGTTATCTCCCTTAAAATACTTATCAACCGCTGTGCTGGTTATCGCTATGGATAATTTTGGGTTATTTCTTATAACTCCAACATAAACTAAGGGGAACCACTCTTGATTGATAAATTATTAATTTATTGATCTACTAGGAAAAAAGAAGACACGGTTAGGGTTAGGGTTTAGGGTTAGGGTTTTTTTCTATAGCATGTTTTTTTCTTCTTCTTCCCCTTCTTTATAATAAAAACGGAATGGTCTTATTTAGCTGACTTGACGACATAAGAAATAATTCTACGGATAAGCGACACCAGATAATCAGGATTTACATTTAATTTTGGACGATTTAGACAGTCTCATTTTGAACCAGAGGGTGTTGTTGCAAGATGATATGGTCAGAAGATTAAGGAACAAGGGTATTAACATATATTGATAATTTTGACTAGTATTATCCTTCATTTTCCAAATCCTAGTGAATTATAATTTAGGTCATCACTTTTACAACAATATTTTACAATATACCTTGGAAACGAGATTCGGCTGCTGGTGAATTTGAGTCTCACTGAGTGGCTATTCTTTTAGTCTCGTTTACAATGCATGCTATTTCTTGGGTCTTAGAGAATCAATGACCAGAGTTTCAATAAGATAAAAAAAAAACAACACTAGAATCAGGAAGACGAAGGATAATACTAATCAAAATTAATAATAGTAAATAGAATTTTCGGTTATTTCCTATAGTTATTTACTAAGCTTAGCTTAGATATGGCACAAGGCCAGAAGTATGGGGCTCCCAATGAGAATCGAACTCACTAACAATGGTTTGCGAAGCGAGCTTGCTAACCATTACACCACGTGAGGTGCCCCGGTTATTTCCTATAACTTTAACATAAACAAAGGGGAACCACTCTTGACTGATAAATTATTTATTTTCCCATTAAACTAACCCTAAACCCTAACCCTAACCCCGTCTTCTTTTTTCCCAAGCAGATCAATAAATAGTCGACTCTGCAGACTTCACTTCATACACGCTAACTCATCCTGACAGTTCTAAGGGAGGCAACCGTTGAATGTACTGATTTTTCTCTAAACCAGAAGACGATTTAGCGTAGCGTCGTATAACCCATTTATTAATAGATTGGTTGATTTTCACAGCATGTCAATCCATCTGGGGTTATCTTATGCCTAGACGTTAGGGAATCGTGCTCATTGTACGCTCATATTTATATTTTATGTAAAGTTTTTTTTTTATTTTTATTTTTGTTTTTTGTTGTTGTTTTGTTTTTGTTTTTTGGAGGGGGTGCACACGGTCGTAACGAATACGAATAATTTTCAAACAAATCAATTTGACCTATAGATGGGACCCTAACAGGTACTACCACTTCGTGTCAGAATGGACCTGGAAGTATTAATACTCTCCAGATTTACAGAACTGGAATCTTATCACTAGATGCAATTTAGTATCACACACAGAATATCCTCTTTCGCGGGGTGGGGGAGGGGTATCAGTAGAGATTAAAGTTGGTTAGTTGGTTGGTTGGCTGGTTGGATTTTACGGCATGTCATCTTATTTGGGTTATTTTATGCCGAAGACGTTTTGTTTTATTCGTTTTTGTTGGGTATACATTTTTTTTTTAAACTGATTTTTAAACATATCTTTTAATAACTCATCTTAATGTATTTACCCCATAGATGGGACCCTAATAGGTACTACCACTCAGAGTTGACCTGGGAGTAATGGGAATGAAAGGGTACTCCACATTCCCCAGAGCTCCAGAATAGGAATTTTACCGCGAGATGCAGTTTAACGTCATACCCAATACACTAAGACCCTCAGCCACCACCTTCTAACACATATATGATAAAAAGGGTTGGGCACCTCACGTTGTGTAATGGTTAGCAAGCTCGCTTCGCAAACCATTGTTAGTGAGTTCGATTCTCATTGGGAGCCCCATACTTCTGACCTTGTGCCATATCTAAGCTAAGCTTAGTAAATAACATATGATAAAAAGGGTTGGGGATTTGCCATAAGTGGCCAGCCGAGTGATTGGGGGGGGGGCTCTCCGTTGCCCGTCTATCCTAAGTAATGGCCTTAAGTGGAGTGTTGCATGTTATGGACTACTCAACCACTAGGATTTTGCCCTTAAGCATCACGTGTTGCCACTCACGACCAACAGGTGGCCTCATTGGTGGGGGAGGGGTTAACTCTCTGTAGAGATGCAGTCGGTGTATTCTACTGCTCCAGCCGAGTAGGGGATACGGTCAGCATATCCTAAAGTCCGCCAACAGGGCTGATAATAGATAAGGCCCAAGGGAACAGCAATTGTAGATGATGTGAAAAGAGATGGGGGCGGTACAATAAACCATATATTAAGCTAATGCAGGAAAATGTCACATATTAAGTGAATCCAGGATAATGACACATATTAAGTGAATGCATGAAAATGTCACATATTAAGTGAATCCAGGATAATGGCACATATTAAGTGAATGAATCCAGGATAATGGCACATATTAAGTGAATGCATGAAAATGGTAAGTGAATCCAGGAAATGGCACATATTAAGTGAATGCATGAAAACTTGTATAAGTTAAGGAAACAAGGCTTTGCATATATTTGATGGTCTAGTGAGTAAGAAGGGTGTAGCACTTGCACAAACCTGTGTTTCAACAAAAAGAACTGCTGATAAGAAAGCACTGAGAATTGCTAGTGTCTCGTGTACACCTCATTTAGACGTCGACACATAATTACCTTATTGTATACGTTGCTCAGCTGAGGGTACGGAACCACTTAAATTTCAAATTTTAAAGATTCAGTCCCGATATTTTTATCATATCTCATATATATATATAAATATAACTTTCAAAGAAAAAACTTAACAAACCGTCATTCATATAAATTTATAACATTCAAAGAAAGAAAAAAACTTAACAAACCGTCATTCCATAAGAAACTTTTGAGTTTCTGGTCGAAATAAATTTATAACTTTCAAAGAAAGAAAAACACTTAACAAACTGTCATTCCATAAGAAATATTTGAGTTTCTGTCGAAATAAATTTTATAACTTTCAAAGAAAGAAAAAACTTAACAAACCGTCATTCCATAAGAAATATTTGAGTTTCTGGTCGAAATAAATTTATAACTTTCAAAGAAAGAAAAAAACTTAACAAACCGTCATTCCATAAGAAATATTTGAGTTTCTGGTCGAATAAATTTATAACTTTCAAAGAAAGAAAAAACTTAACAAACCGTCATTCCATAAGAAATATTTGAGTTTCTGGTCGAATAAATTTATAACTTTCAAAGAAAAAAAAAACTTAACAAACCGTCATTCCGTAAGAAACTTTTGAGTTTCTGGTCGAAATAATTTATTACAGAATGACGGTTTGTTAAGTTTTTTTTCTTTGAAAGTTAAATATTGTACTGTATTTAATCTAATTTATTGATTATTATACATTGAGCTCTCTTTAGCGATTTATGAAAATCCTTGTATGTTTGCACCTACAAGAGCATACAGTATGGTTATAGAGTGAGATTTTGATGATCCCAAATAGAATCATCCCTTACTACCAGTCATTTGGATACCTTCCACACACACACACACACACACACACACACATATATATATAATATATATATATATATATATATATATATACGCGAATACAAACGCTCACATGTCCGCATTGATCAAACGTAACACATACATAG
>CM042153.1:23208622-23225930 GCA_023376005.1 Doryteuthis pealeii
ATATATATATATATATATATATATAAATGTAAGGTATCCAAAACTGGTAGTAAGGGATGATTCTACATGGGATCTTCAAAATCTCACTGTATAATTACATTGCATGTTTTAGTAGGTGGAAATACAAGGATTTTTGTAAATCCCTAGAGAGAGCTCAATGCATAATAATCTATAATTTAGATAAAATACAGAGCAATATTTACCTTTGAAAAAAGGAAAAACTCAATAAACCGTCATATATATATATATATATATATATATATATATATATATATATATATATCGTCGATTCGAGTTCAATTCCTAGACGAAGCTGTTGGCATTTCACATAGCGCTAATACCCTATTAATCCATATATCCCCCCTCAAGCTATGGGTTAAATAGTAGGGCAGACTGGGCCCTTCAGCCTTGGGTAGGTAACCAGTCTAGGAGAGGGATAACTCTGAATTCAAAATTCATGAGGTTGGTAGTTGATTGGGTTTGTGTCAACCCTTGATGCACCAATTCTTTCCTATCGACTGTGCCAAAAAGTGTGGATGATCCAACACAAGCCTTCACCACTATAAACAAATCACTGTGTGGGTGTTCATTGTATGTGTGAACCCTAATGTGTCGAAAATCGACGAGAGAGTCCATAATATATATAAACCATCATATTAATATATATATATATATATATATATATATATATATATATATATTTCCCCTCGAATACAAACAATTTGCACATAGTTGTATGGTTTCAAGTATTCCTATCTAATACTAATATTTTATACGCAATATAAAGAAACTTATGATTTAAAAATCCTCAGAAAACAATTACACCTTCACAAATAATTCGCATACAGTTACATTGTATCAATTATTTTGGTGTAATATGAATAGTTTTCAAATAGATTTAATTGACCTATAGATTGGACCCTAACATGTACTACCAATCCTTGAAAAACTTGAATTTTGCCTTTTTAATTAAATAAGGCAGAAAAGAGAGTGATGCTTTTAAAAAAACTTATTATAATTATAAAATAAGATTCCTTTATATGTTATTGGAAATGATTAATTTTTTAAAGATAATTCCACTCGCCGTTACTTGATTTCAACTTACAATTATTACACTTCCCCCTCTGAATATTTTAGATGAGGCTTAATGATTAGTATTATCTGGATTATTTTGGAATATTATCATCATTTTTATTGTTATCTATACATGGTTTCAGCCGATGTGTCCCCTGACCTTTTTCGGGTATTTCTTGTCATACCTCAGCTATGGTTAGCAGAATGAGAACAGAATACCTCCGTGGATTGACTAAAGGGTTGGGTTCAAAGTTCCGTGATGGCTCCCGATTACGACAAGAAGATTTCCGAGTTTGAAAAGAAGGTTCCCGAGTTTGAAAAGAAGGTTCCCGAGTCCGACAAGGTTCCCGAGTCCTGAAGAAGACCGGAGGGCACATCGGCCGAAACGTTGTACAGATAACAATAAATATGACGACAATAGTCCGAATAATCCAAATAATACAAACCCTTCCCCCTCTCTTACAGAAACGTTTTCGCTTTCTTTTTCCATTGTAAATATGTTACCAGGGATTCCATTATTGCTTTTTATTGAGCCAGTCTTTTCTGAATATCAGCTTAACAAGTGTGTAAAGTCTTATCATAGTCGGATCACTGGTGTAGGCGCCAAATGGGTATACACAGACAGACAGAAATCGCAATTTATGAGTTATATACAGTCACTGAACCCAACAAAGAACACGGAACACTTGTATATAAAATTATATTTTTATTCTTTTATTGTTTGTAGACTGAGAGTCGTTGGCAGATGATGCAGATACACCGGAGCTTTCGGGAGTTCTGACTGCCATCGATCTCGATCTCCCTAACCCAGATTTCTCAGGGCTTTTTATAATTGTTCAACTCACAGGGTCACGCCTCTTTGACCGTGACACCTATGCAATTTTTCTGTAGACACACCTCCTTGTCCACGGAGCCTGTTTTCATTGGTTATGGGCTACACCCACACATTTTCTGTGCCGGCAATGTAAATGTACACCTGCATTTTCCGGGTGCAGAAGGTCAGTTCAATGCATTCCAGGCCATATCCTGTTTTTGTTTTCAGGCCCATGTTTGACACCCACGCATTTCCCGCGTGTAGCACCTGGTTCCCAGTGAGAACCCATTAACCAGGCAATATATTATATATGTAGGGGATTTCTGTCCTCAATAGTTTCTAAGGTAAGACCCTCTCCCCACCAACTACGAGCCTGCGATTATTTAGAACTGGAAATAGTAAGAAGAGCTCAGATTAGGATTGGCATAAAATAACCCTGGATGGGTTGGCATGCCGTTAGAACCGATCAGATTAACACTAGGTCTGGCCTCTGAGCCTGGATCATCTCAAAGCCCCAGATAATGTTACGCTCTCATTTTTTCGGATTGATTCTGGTCTGGGCTTATACACAAATGCTCAAATTTCAGTCTTTTGTAAAATTCCCAATGGATCACTTCCCCTCCCTCAAGCCATGTCTGTTATTTTATTCCTTTTGTGTCAGCTAAGAACAGTTACTCGATACCATATATGTTTTTACCCAACCACTTAGCTTCTTGTATCTCAAAACCCCAGATAATTTTACATGTCTCGTTTTGTCGGGCTGATTCTGGTGTGGGCATATACACAAATGCTCAAATTTCAGTCTTTTGCGAAATTCCCAATGGATAACTTCTCCTCCTCCAACCCATGCCTGCTATTGTATTCCTTTAGTGCCAGTTAAGAACAGTTACTTGATACCATATATGTTTTTACCCAACCCCTCCACACGAGTAGAATGTGACACAATGCCAATTCGTTAGCAGAGTTTAACTGATTTAGTGTTTCCTTATTCTTGACCGGTTGCCATACCAAGTTTAAAATACTCAGTCTGTCCTACTGTTTACCAATAGCTTGAAGGGGAGTCCCCATGGCGTAGTGGCTAACGTGCTGGACTGCGATATCGTAGTAAGCGAGTTCGAACTCCACTCGTAGTATTACGTTCCCTTTCAGACTAATACACTTATGAAACGTACGAACCCCCCTCACTACCCCCCCCAGATGTGGAATAAATAGTACCACTTCTATTTTTCTATAATGATAGATTTTGAATTAAATAACCCACAAATATTGATATGCCATTAAACAAAGAAACCAAACCAAAATAATAGCTAGAGAGAGAATAGTTGGATTCACACCTTTTCCAATGGTATTAGCACGATGTGAAATGCAAACAGCCACGTTCAGGATTTGAACTCGGTTTGCCGTGTTCATTTCCTACAGGGATAACCAATGCGCAACGAGTGCCTCATTAAAGCCATGTATTTTTTTTTAATTGAAAGATTGTATAAGAGGTTCACAGAGTGTTAACTCTGGTTCTTATAAAACATTGGGCTACTTAAAGGAAAAGTACCCAATGCGGAATACTTCAGTTAGAGCAACAACAAACGCATTAGTTACATTTATACAACTTTTATTATAACATATATAGGGGAACGAAGTTTTGACAGAGTTTCCTTCTCCTAGACTGGTTAACTAGCCATGGTTAAAGAGTCCAGTCTGCCCTGCTATTTATCCATAACTGAAGGTAGAATTTGATTCATACCTTTCCCAATGGTATTAGCGCCATGTGAAATGCCAACGGCTTCGTCCAAGAATTGAACTCGCGTTGACGTGTCCATTTCCTACGACTCTAACCATTAGACCACGCGCCTCCATAAACTGTCCTTTATATATATTCTAGAAGCAGCTACCCAGTATCAACTTCAAAAAACGCAGTGTAAGGATTAGCAAGTTAGTCCCGCATATCCATTATTAATCTTTCTAAATATAAATCAAATCTTCGCAATTTTTGTCCAAAACTCAAGAACTGGTGATATCTAATGTGTATATCTATTTACTTTATTGTTAATTGTTGTATTTTCGTAGTTTCCTTCGGACATTCATCCATACATACATACATCCATACACCCTAACTGTCCTTTATATATACTAGTAAATATATGCACCCTCCGGGTGCAAGTATTTTAGTTAAATTTTATAATAAAATATCATATTAAATTAGAAAGGCTAATGAAACTGAATAAGAATGTAGACAAAAAGATTTGAAACAGAGGGGGTATGATTGAAAAATAGAACAACTTTGAAACTAACTCTTCCATCATTTTCCGTTACTCCCGTCTTTCATTGGTAAATTTTCCTAATTAAACTGTTTAGTTAAAATAGGAAGTAAAGAATAATATTACAGTTATTTCTTCTTGTTAAGGGATTTCTCTTAAGATTTATTGAAGAGATTTTTGCTCATATTCAATAAGATAAAGCCAAACAATTAGAAATCAATAATACTAAGCATATATTTATCAAAATCAATTTTTTAAGATCAATATGCAAATTAGCCTTCCCATTCATACTGTAAACCTCTATTTTGTTGTATACATAAATACAATTGCATGTTATCAGTATGTCGATATGGTCAACAGTGTAAGTAATGTAAAACAATTTTATTAATAATTGAGGTTTAAATAAAAAATAAAATCATGGAGAATATGATGTAAATAACTAAAGGAATTGTGGCTTGTATAGTAATATAGTTTCGGTTACAGACAGACAAACCCACAATCTCCATTATAATAAGATGTATAAATAGACATGGATAATGATGAAATGTATATATTTTAGTTTTGTTTCAACTTGGATATTTTTTCATCATAAAACTGATCGCACCAGGGCAACGTTTCATGTTTTGTCAAAAGCTGGTCAATGGTGACCGTTCATTATTGTTTTATTGGAGGGCTGGATAAATATCTCAAATCCAAATGAGGAATCGGACCTAACGATGACCGACAGATAAGTTCAGTCTTTGTTTACACACAGAATAAAAATAAGTAGCCAACCAATATGGATAGAGATCCAGGCTGTAAAGTGTTGGGCCTCACAGTCAGACAGAAGCCATTTTTTTATGTATTCAGTCGCTGACTTCTATCACATCATAAATATAGATTAGATAATATCTATCTATCGATCGATCAATGAATCTATTTTTCTCTTCACACACACAAACACACACACACACACATATATATATATATATATATTAAATTTTACTTGAAGGCACTTACAACGCATGTATCGCATAAAATTCGATACTTTTTCTTATAGAAAATGAACTTGACAAGTGTAATCCCAACAAAGGATGGTTCGATGTGTAGAAGTAAAATTTAATATATACTTTATCCGCAACGTTTCTAAATAAACAAACATCCAAAAATCTTATATATATATATATATATATATATATATATATATATATGGCCGGTTTAGCTAACAAGGTTCTTGGTTTCGATACCGACCCTCGGCAACTTAGCGTATGAGTAACACATGGAACTGTGCGGTAAAGTGAGGAGCTGATGATAGGTATTATTCGCCTGTCGCTGTTTACAGACGAGTTCTCTGGTGATTGTAAAAACATACCCCGTAGGGATGTATCAACTAATTGTTCACCCCTGACTCACAGCCGCTGATGGCCGCAAGGGTAAGGAACTTGGCAGATGAAAATTCTGTCGAGTTTCGATCCCGGCTAGAGGTAGCTGTTACAAAGTCGAGCCGCACTGATGAGAAGTAAACTTCGAAACACGTGTCTGTGGATGACATATATATATATATATATGCATTGCAAATGATTTTACTATACAAATGCATTACAAATGGTTTTACTATACAAATGAATTGGAAATGATTTTACTATACAAATGCATTGCAAATGATTTTACTATACAAATGCATTCTTGATAATTTTAATATAGAAATACATTGCTAAGGATTTCATTATAGAAATACATTGCTAACTATCTTACTATAGAAATGATTGCTAATTATTTTGATCTTTGAGATGCATTGCTTTTGTTTTTGCTTTTGTTTTTTGTTTTTTAATTTTTTATTTTAATTTATTCATAGCTAAAAAAGTTTACTAGGTAAAAACATCTATATATCAATACCCTTGTTCCTTAATCTTCCAACCGTTATCATCTTACGACACCCTCTGGTTAAAAGTGAAACCAGCCAAATCGTCCAAGATTAAATACAAATCTAAATCCTGGATATCTAGTGTCGCTTATCCATCGAATTCTTATGTGTTATGTGTCCTTACATCAGACCGTTCCGTTTTTATTAGAAAGAAAGAAAGGAAAAGAAAAGGATATGTGATACAGAAAAGATATGATAAGAAAGAAAGAAAGAAAAAAATGAAAGATGGGGAAATATATAGAGAGAGGGGTGAGCACGCTGAAGTGATAAGGCTAATCTGTTTTAATTGAATATAATGAAAAGATGAAAAGAAGGAAAGAAAGAAAAAAGTGTGAGAAAGAGATAAATCAAGATTATTATAATTTTTACATATTGAACTATTTACAATAGCTTTTAAGTCATAATGTAATAATTAAATTATCATACTGTGGTATATCCACGGGTCCTGCTAGTAAATGATTAATACAGCTAAAACGATAACAACAACAACAGCAGCAATAATAATAATAATAATAATAAATAATAATAATATGCAAAAAATTAAATTTTGACCACACAACAAAATGGTATATGCATAAACCAGAATCTGTTCTTGAGAACAAAACGCACAAAATTCTCTGGACTTTGAGATAAAAACGGATCACCTTATCCCAGCAAAAAGGCCAGACCTAGTATTGATAAACAAAAAAGAAAGAACTTGTCAACTGGTGGATTTTGCAGTGCCAGCAGATCACAGGGTGAAATTAAAGGAAAATGAAAAAATAGACAAATATCTGGACCTTGCCAGACAACTGAAAAAGTTATGGAATATGAAAGTGAAAGTGATACCAATTGTAGTTCGTGCACTTGGAACAGTCCCAAAAGGATTGGAAAAGGGTTTGGAAAGTTTGGATATCAGAGGAAGGATTGAAACCAATTCAGAACTCTGAATTGCTGCAATCTGCCAGAATACTCAGAAGAGTCCTGGAGACCTGAGGATACTTGCTGTCACTCAGACTCCAGTGAAAGACCATCGGCTAACTCTGATGTGAAAACTCAAAAGGAGTAAATAATAATAATAATAATAATAACAATAATAATAATAATAATAATAATAATAATGATAATAATAATAATAACAATAACAATAACAATAACGGAAGCAAAACTCATATCATTCCAATTGATTCGGGAAGCATACACAGAAGATAGAAAGTGTATATTTTGCTCCCCCACAGCCCCCTCCCAGAAGAATTTGTAATTGCTGAGTGTTATTGTTATAGTTATTGTTAAATTAATGGGAAATGGACTCGTCGCTACGAGTTCAAATCCTCGACGTGGTAATTGCATTTCACTTAGCGCTAATACCCATGGGAAAGGTATGAATCCTACTCTCCCTCCAGCTATGGGTAAATAGTAGGACAGACTGAGCTCTATTAACTTTGACTAGGTAATCAGTCTAGGAGAAGGAAAACTTGAATTCAAACCTGTTGAACTCCGCTTAAGAAACTGACCTTGCGTCACATTCTGCTCGTGCGGAACGGTTAGTAAATATATAATAATAGTCATAATTGGCAGGACCTGTGGATATGCCACAGTATGACAAATTCTTTAAAAAATGTATCAAACGTTATAATAATTGAATTATCATAAAGGGCGGTTTAGCTCAATCGGTAGAGCGTTCGGCTAGGAATCACAAAGTTCTTGGTTCGATACCGGCCCTTGCCAACCCAGCGTATGAATAGCACAGGGATCTGTGTGGTAAAGTGAGGAGCTGATGGTAGGTGTGACGCTAAAATAATTCCTTGTCTAGCGCTAGTGAAAAGGGGATAGACTCCCTCGCTGTCTGGCTGATACCGACATTAGGCCGCTCCGACGACTTTACTTTACTTACTGTGGTATATCCACAGGTCCTGCAAGTTGAATATAAAAACTAAAATGATTGTCAGTAATCTAAAGAGGATGATTACATAAAGAGGGGGTCAGTCTTCGTAGTAGCCCCCACTCCCGCCCCCGTCATTTTGAAAATCCTCATCTATGTATCAAATCTTCAGTTATAAACAAAAATCGGTTAAATCCTACTTAACGGACATAAATTCCACATCGTATGTCACCCCGCCAAAAGAAAAAAAATACTATAAATCAAGAATTAAATGAATTTAATGAAATTTTCGGTGTTGATCATTAATAATAAACAATATAATGTACCAGTTATTTTATTTAAAAACCTGTACATTTTTTTCAGGTCAGTTAATTTTGAACCACGTATCTTTGAGGCGTAACACAGATTCACAAACATACGTGGTTCAAAGTTAATTGACCTGAATAAATGTAAAAGTTTTTAGATAAAATAACTAATGCCTTATATTGTTTATTCATTAATGTATCAACACCGAAAATTTCATTAAATTCGATTAATTCCCTGATTTTTGGTAATTTTTCTTCTTTCAGCAGGGCAACATACGATTGTGGAATTTATGTCCGTTAAAGTAGGATTTAACCCAAAAATCTGATGAATGAACTCTCAACTTGTGTTTATCATCAGCTGCAAATTACGTGCACTCTGCCCGCTACTCTCTCCCACATCCATTTCATCTTACAAAGCACAACTGTTGTCCTTAGCAACCAACTTCATCCCCCCATCCTTTCAGCCTTCTCAGTCTATTCGTCCTTTCTTTTCTTCTTTCGTTCCTTGTCGCTTCTCTTTCATTCATTGACCTAAAGAATAGTCAGAAGCATGGATACGTACAATAGGGTAGGTCGATTTTAGAACTGTAATGTCTCCGATGTGGCGAAAGTTGCAACTCAACATGAAGAATTACCACATAAAATATTTCTCTTCAATACTTTACCTTCATTTGAGGAAATAGATTTCAATCTTTTAAAATGTTATCACTGTTATAGCTTAATTATTAAGTAAAATATCGGAGGTGTCGTTTGTGATGAGTAGGTGCCTATTTTCAATTTGAATTCTAGTTGTAATATTTTATTCGTTTTGTGTTAAAATGACAGTATTTTCTGTTTTAAACATTGAAATTGTTAAATTTTCTAACCAATTTCTGGGCCAAATGTTGCGAAAACGAGGATTTTGGTGCATTTTAGTAGACGATCTTTGATGCTATTTCCTCAAATAATGGTGCAAGCAAGAGATCTAGCTTTTGGTTCAAAGTTAATTGACCTGAAAAATGTAAAATTGGTATCAGTACTCATTATACCAACGCAAAACTTTCGCTGATTGAGAGAATTTGATATTTAAAAAAAGATAAGATCTCACTGACAAGTTAAAGCGACATGGCTGCACCACTTGGACCTTAACGAAGCGCTTAGAGAATAAACGAGATGGGGACCTGCACAAGAATGTTGCGTTTGATTTTAATCCACAAGGAAGCAGATATACAGCCACTTTCCCCCTATCACACAAACCATTTAAGACGAACAAGACTTGCTGGACACTGCTGGAGAAGCAAGGACGAACTCATAAGCGACGTCCTCCAATGGAAAATCAGCACATGGACAAGCTGCTAGTGTGGGCCGTCTAGAAAAGACCTACATAGACAGCTCTGCGACCCGTGATGCTCAAAAACAGAACTCTGGTGTTTGAGCGGTCCATGACATGCAACACTCCATTTTGGCCCTTACTTAGGCTAGACGGGCGGTCGGAGAGAGCCCCTCCGATCAATCGGCTGGGCACGTCAAGCCCTAGCACCTACATGATTGTCACAACCCTATTGCCCTTATGGCAAACGTCCAACCCTTTTTATCGTATATGAGCTAGAAGGCGGTGGCTGAGGGTCTTAGTGTCTTAGGTATGATGTTAAACTCTATCTGATGGGGGAAGTTCCAATTCTGGAGCTCTGGAGAGTGTCCTGTAGGGAATTATCTTCCCTTTGCCTGGAAGAGTTATCTTCCCACTGTGTTGCCGTTTGTTTCCACTAGGGGACCTCTGGTATTTAAGCGCCTTATTTGAACTTGTCTTCCTCTTTTTAGCTGATATTCTCAACGAACTGATATGGGCTAGAGTCTATCTACCCCCTTCTCGGTGGGGTTTTACCCCTCCCCCTTACATTACTGTAAGTATTTTATACAGCATGGACTATCCTTTAGTTCCATGTCTGTAACATTTATATTTTACGTACATTTGGGTATCTCGTTTATACCTAAATATTGTATCTTGTATTTACCATTCATGAATGTGTCCTTTTATCTCTACTCTTATATCTTATTTGTATCTTATGTATCTATGTACTTTATGTATCTTATCGTTACCATGTGCTGTACACCAATTAAATGTTTTATCTCACTACGTGTCGGAGCTGTTGTTCAATTATGAACTTTGAATCTTACAGTCCCTTTATCGCCATTACTCCCAGGTTGAATCTGACCCGGAGTGGTAGTGCCTGTTAGGGTTCCATCCATGGGTTAAATAGAAAGAAATGGGTCTAAAAATGGGTTTAAAAAATTGAGTTTAAAATAACAAATTCAGTACCCATCAAAAATGAATAAAACAAAAACGTCTTCGGCTTAAAATCTCCCAATGGGTTCAGATGTAGTAAAATCCAACCAATCAACCAACCAGCAACCAGAGATCTTTTAGACATCGCATTCTCAATGATTTTATTTATTATCTAAACCTCAATTATTAATAAAATTGTTTTACATTATTATTACTGTTGACCATATCTACATACAAACAACATGCAATTATATTTATATATACAACAAAATGGCGGTTTACAGTTTGAACGGAAAGGCAATTTGCATATTGATATTAAAAATGTGATTTTAATAAATATGTGCTTAGTATTATTGATTTCTAACTGTTTGGTTTTATTTTAATGAATATAAGCAACAATCTCTTCAATGAATCTTAAATGAAATCCATTGACAAGAAGAAATAACTGTAATTTTATTCTTTACTTACTCTTTTAAGTAAATACTTACATTAGAAAAAATAACAATGAAAGACGAGAGTGATGGAAGAGTAAGTTTCAGTTGTTCTATTTTTCGATTATACTCCCTCTGTTTCAAATCTTTTTTTTATCTGCATTTCCCATTTAGTTTCATTAGCCTTTCTAATTTAATATAATATTTTATTACATTAAAACTTAAATACTTGCACCCGGAGGGTGCATATATTTGCTAGTATTTGTTAACAAACAATTATTAATAACAAATGTGAATAATTGTACATAGCCAGAATCTTTTAAATCTAATTTTGTAACATATCGTCGTCGGGGCGGCCTAATGTCGGTATGAGCCATACATCGAGGGAGTCTATCCCCTTTTCACAAGCTCTAGACCAAGGAGATTGTTTTTGCGTCTGAGGTGGAGCGCCACACCTACCATCAGCTCTTACTTTACCGCACAGATCCTTGTGCTACTCATACGCTGAGTTGGCGAAGGCCGGTATCGAACTAGGAACCTTGTGGTCTCTAGCCGAACGCTCTACCGACTGAGCTAACCCGGCCCTTGTAACATATAATTCAGCAATAGAACATTTGAATATCTTAATTTGCTTTTATTGTAATTGTATCTTTTATAAACAACTTGTTGATGCTGAGAATACAATGTATTAATCCTGCAGAGCATCATAATTATACCAAATAATTGCGGGTTTAAAAGAATCATTTTTGAATAATAATATTACGTAGAAATACCATAAGATTTTGTATTTTGAATGTTAAGTTTGTTGAATGAGTTCGATACTCTTTGAATTCAAACTTCCCCGGCTTATTCACTCTGAACGGAAGAAAGACACGAGTTAAACAGTTTTTGATAGTTCCGCACAAAAAAAATTGATCTGCCATAAACACACCTTGCAAAGGTTGGTATTGAAAATCCAGTATGGACACCCAGGATTGCTAGCATTTTCAGGAGAATCCTGGGAACTACAAATAACTCCACCTTTCCCGGGTATTACTGGGTACTGCAGCTACATGTTGATTGCGACGTCTTGTCAGACGAATGCCACTCTTTAGACATGTCATTGTCTGAAGGATTATCTGTACATAGATGGATAATATGGAGA
Organism: Doryteuthis pealeii; assembly: GCA_023376005.1. Classification (NCBI taxonomy): domain Eukaryota; kingdom Metazoa; phylum Mollusca; class Cephalopoda; order Myopsida; family Loliginidae; genus Doryteuthis; species Doryteuthis pealeii. Next base: position 23,220,676 of record CM042153.1, read on the forward strand.
TATAGCTTTGTACGACAGCTAAATCTCTCTCTCTCTTCTCTCTCTCTCTCTCTCTCTCTCTCTCTCTCTCTCTCTCTCTCTCTCTCTCTCTCTCTCTCTCTCTCTGTTCAAAAATTTGAGATCCAACAACAACAAGCAGAAGGAAGATAACCGACAGCAAATCAAACTGCAGACCAACAGGATTCGGGAATGGTCGTCTCCTGTATGGGTTTTTTTCCAAAGAAATGTGCCGTTTTTATCAACGTCTTTATACATTGAATTGTTTATTTGACAATGTATATCATTATTGTCCGGTGATTAAATACTTTCTTTCTTAAGAGTCACAAAAATCAACGTCTTTCCACTTTGAATTGTTTATTTCAAAATAACATGTATACATACATACATACATATTTTCCGTTAAAAACATATTGGTATTATATACGTGTAGATCGACGTCTTCTGATAATCTAGTCATTGTCTGAAGGAGTATCTGTACATTAGGTTAGGTTGATTTTTCACTTTTTTTTAAAATACCAAATTCTCTCAACCAGTGAAAGTTGTGTTGGTATAATGAGTGTTGATACCAAAAACTAGATCTCTTACTTGCACCATTGTTTGAGGAAATAGCATCAAAAAACATCTAATAAAATGCACCAAAATCTTCGTTTTTGCAACATTTAGCATAGAAATTGGTTAGAAAATGTAGCAATTTCAGTATCTAAGACAGAAAATCTTGTCATTTTAAATGAAACAAAATATTTTAACTAGAATTCAAATTGAAAATATACTCCCATAACCACCGACACATCCGAAATGCTGCTTTTTACCTAAGGGAGTGATGATGTGTTGTTGTCGTACGTTAGGGTAGGTTGGTTTTTCACATTTTTTTAATATTAAATTCTCTCAGTCAGTGATATTTGTGCGTTTGTATAGTTAGTACTGATACCAAAAACTAGATCTCTTGTAACATTGTTTGAGGAAATTGCATCAAAAATCGTCTAATAAAATGCACCAAAAATCTCATTTCCGCAAACTTTGGCCCAGAATTTGGTTAGAAAATTTTGCGATTTCAATGTTTAAAACAGAAAATATTGTCATATTAAACGAAGCGAATAAAACATTATAACTAGAATTCCAATTTAAAATATCCCCTTATCACCACAAAACACCTCTGATGTGTTGCTTTTTACCTAGTAATGGAGCTGTAACAGTGATAACATTTTAAAAGATTAAAATCTATTTCCTCAAACAAAGGCAAAATTTTGAACAAAAATATTTTGTGTGGTAATTCTTTTTTGTTAATTCGCAACTTTCGCCACATGGGAGATGTTACATTTCTAAAAATCAACTTACCCTACTGTACATAGTATAGAGATATAACTTTGTACGACAGCTAAGTCCCTCTCTCGGTTAACAAAGTTGAGATCGAGCAGGCAGAAACAAAAGTGTGATTTTCTGTTCATATTTTCGCACAAATAAAAATCGAATTCCAATAACAATTTTTCATTAAATTTGATATTTTATGTTTTATTAGAAAATATTATGAGATTATTTTTTTAAAGTCAGTCAACACCGCTTTTATTCAATTTTATTAAATATGATCAAGATGCTAAAAATAGCATCTCTGCTCATAATAAATCCCCAGAGAAATTTAATTACTTGAAATTTTATTAGAAAATTCAGAGCAAGATGTGTAAATAATGCAGAAATCGGAAATTAAAAATTGAAATAGAACTGTAATATCATTTTGTTTTGCAGAGTTTCGAATTGATTGTCTTTGGCAGGAATATTTTATATTAAAATAATAATAAATAGAATACATGTGTACATGAACAAACTCCTGGCAGAAACACGTGTTAATAAATCTATTTCATCCATTCAATAGTCTCTTTCCTTTATTTATTTTTCCTTTCAACATATATATATATATATATATATATATATACCAACCTCTCCGTATGGTCAACTTGCGACACAAGGTCAAATATTTAAGCGGAGTTTAACAGGCTTGAATTCAGAGTTTTCCTTCTCCTAGACTGGTTACCGAATCAAGACTAAAGAACCCGGTCTGCCCTACTATTTACCCATATCTCGAAGAAGAATAGTTGGATTTATACCTTTCGCAACAGTATTATTGCTATGTGAAATGCAAACAGCCTCGTCCAGGATTTGAACTCGTCTCACCGAGCCCCATCCCTCTCCAGGTTTGAATTTACATATCCTTCTCTTAGACTGGCTGCCATACCAAAAAAATATGACTGAATAATGACGCTATGTTTTGTTTTGTTTTTTTCTTTTTTCTTTTTTAAATAATGCTGGATTTTTTTTTTTTTTTGCATCAAATTAATCACTTCCCTGGTCCTATAACCTCGTATTATACTGGACTTTCAATAGCAACATTTGCAAGATGTGTTTATGGCAGATTAACTTTTTGTGTGGAACTATCACTGGCTGTTTAATTCCTAAATCATTCTTCTATAAAGCTTTCTTCATCCGAATGAGTCGGACAAAATTGAGCTCGAACAATATCGAATTTATTCAACAAACTCTAAAGGGGGGTTCTAATGGTCTCTGGAGAAGTGTCTTTAGAAGGGAGTCGTCAAATCGCAAAAATTACACGACTCATCATTTATTTTTAAATAATATTGAATTAAAATGTTTATTCTTTACCGCTACTACGACGACTGCGTAATCTATTTATTTTTCATTTTAATTCTTTAATTTTTACTACTACTACTACTACTACTAATGTTACTACTACTACTCCTCCTACTAAGACGCAACAGAATAGCTAGTGCAAAATGTGTGGAGACAGAGACGAAAAGATCAATTATATAATTAGCGAATGCAGCAAACTAGCACAAAGAGAGTACGAGACCAGGCACGACCACTGGAAATTGTGCAAGAAATTCAATTTTCACCATACAACTATATGGTATGTGCACAAGCCTGAACCTATCCTGAAGAATAAGACGCATAAATTCTTCTGGGACTTCGAGATCTCTCTCTTTTTGAATCACCCTAATTGCCGAGCCGGAGACCGGACCTAGTATTAATCGATAAGAAGAAGAGACCCCTGTCATCTCGTGCATTTTTGCCGTCCCGGCTGGACCACCTAGTGAAAATGAAAAGAAAGCGAAAAGATAGGCCAAATATTTAGACCTTGCCAAAGGAACTGAGGAAACAGTGGAACATGAAAGTTAAGGTAGTACCAATTGTAAATTGGTGCCCTTGGAGCGATCCCCAAAGCTCTGGAAAAGAATTTTCGTGAATTTTAAAATCAGAGGAAGAATCGAGACATCCAAACTACACAGCATCCCAGTGATAATATAAAATAAATAATATAATAATAATAATAATAAATAATAATAATTAATATGAAAGTAAAAAGTGATACCAATTGTAGTTGGTGCACTTGGAACAGTCCCAAAAGGATTAGAAAGGGTCTGGAAAGTTTGGAAATCAGAGGAAGGATTGAAACCATTCAGAACACTGAACTGCTGCAATCTGCCAGAATACTCAGAAGAGTCCTGGAGACCTGAGGGAATTGCTGTCACTCAGACTCCAGTGAAAGACCATCAGCTAATGCTGATGTGAAAAACTCAAAAGAGTAAAAATAAATAATAATAATAATAATAATAATAATAATATATAATATAATAATAATAATAATAATAATAATAATATATAATAATTACAACGACGACAACTGTGTTATTTTAATTGTTTTGTTTTGTTTTGTTTTTTTTTCTTTTTTCTTTTTTCATTTTAATACCATTATTTTTTCCCTTTCTTTTAATTATTTTACGCCCAAAGTGGTTTTGTGATTAGATGTTCAAATTTATGGCAACTCGAATTTTGACTTTTTTAATTAAAGAAGAAAAGAAAAGTGATGTTATTTCACAAAAGTGTTAATAATTTTAACATAACATAAAATTCCCTCAAAGTTTGCCTGTATATGTTATTTCAACAAAAGAATCATTTTAATCTTTTTAAATATTTAAAATTTGTTTTAATAATTCCTTTAACTATTGCCGTTTATTAACAACAAAATAAACTACAACATTGTATATTTTTTTACGATAAACTGATTTATTTTGGTTTGTTTTTGTTTACGGCATATCAACCTCAGTGGTCATTTAATGCCGATAAAGTTTTAAAATAAATCAATTCTTATGGATATATAATTTTTTTTATAATATACAATTTTCTATTTAACCATAGATGGGACCCTAACAGATACTACCACTCCGGGTCAGAGTGGACTAGGAGCAATGGTGATGAAGGGGTGCTCCACATTCCCAAACCTCCAAAACTGGAACCTCACCATCAGATAGAATTTAACGTCATTCCTCCAGGACATGTAGACCGCGCAGCCACCGCTTCTAGCATCCATAGATAAAGGGGTTGGGGGCTTGCCATAAAGGGCAATAGGTTGGGAAAATCATATAGGTGCTAGGGCTTGACGTGACCAGCCGATTGATCGGATAAATTGATTATTCTATTATAAACAATGAGAGATTTGTCAACATAATGATCAAGGCGTGTTGATAGCACAGATTCCCTTGACTCTGACGTCATCTACAATCATCTGCCTTTTAAAGTGTTCTGGGTGGCAGCAAGTTTTCTCACAGAGCGAATGAATGTAAATTCTTGTTGGTCAGGCCAACACAGGTGTGTCGATGTGTCTGTGTCCATAGGAGAACGTTGCTGATGTTTTCGTCATTAGTTCTCCAAGATTGCCGGCATGTCCTCCTCGTCTGACTCGCCCATCAGTATTTCTGAGATAGAAAGAAAAACGAAACGGTGGCTACAAGAAAAAGAGAAGAAACAGAGGAAAACGGGAGACACAAGAATGTCAAAGAAAGAAAGAAAGAAAGAAAGAAAGAAAGAAGAACCGGGAGAGACAAAAATTCAAGAAGAAAGAAAGTGATGATACAAGTAATAAAGAAGAAAGAAGAGATCAAGAAAGAGAAAGAAGAAAGAAAGATGAAAGAAAGAGAGGAAGAATGAAAGAAAGAAAGGAGAGACGAAGCTTCTCTTACTGAAACGTCCTTCTCTTTCCTCTCCAGGAGTTCCATTATTGATTTTTATTGAAATCATATTCACCAGTCCTATTTCTGAATGTTAGCTAACATGTCTGGTAAAGTTTCCATCATGATCAGATTACTGGTGTAGGCACCAACAACAAACTGAAATTAGTGTACAACACATATATATATATATATATATATATATATATAGTATATAGTATATAAGAATGTGTCAAAAAA
>CM042153.1:23225940-23228440 GCA_023376005.1 Doryteuthis pealeii
TATGCTCTGCAATCGCCAGACCAATACTTCAGTTAGATCAGGAAGATAGTTCACCTGGGAGGAACTGAGGGGACTTGCTAGGGTCACTCCAGGACGTCCCCATTTGAAATTTGAAAAGGACCATAAGCAGCTAATTCTGATGAGATATGTGGAAAAATCTCAAAAGGTAGTAGTAAATAATATTAAATAAAAATAATTAATAATTAATAATTAATAATAATAATTAAATAATAATATAATAATATACAACGACGACCAACTGTGTTGTTATATTTAATTGTTTTGTTTTGTTTTGTCTTTTTTTTTTCTTTTTTCTTTTTTAATTAATACATTATTTCCCTTTCTTTTAAATTATTTTACGCCCAAAGTGGTTTTGTGATTAGATTGTTCAAATTTATGCAACTCGAATTTTGACTTTTTTAATTAAAGAAGAAAAGAAAGTGATGTTATTTCACAAAAGTGTTAATAATTTTAACATAACATAAAATTCCCTCAAAGTTGGCCTGTATATGTTATTTCACAAAAAATTATTTTAATCTTTTTAAATAATTTAATTTGTTTTAATAATCCTTAACATTGCCCGTTTATTTAACAACAAAATAAACTACAACATTGTATTATTTTTTTACGATAAAATTGATTTTTTTGGTTTGTTTTGTTTTACGGCATATCAACCTCAGTGGGTCATTTAATGCCGATAAAGTTTTGAAATAAATCAATTCTTAATGGATAATATAAATTTTTTATAAATAAATTTTTCTATTTAACCCATAGATGGACCCTAAACAGATACTACCACTTCGGGTCAGAGTTTGTACAGGGAGCAATGATTGATGAAGGGAAATGGTGCTCCCACATTCCCCAAGCCTCCAGAACGGAACCTCACCATCAGATAGAATTAACGTCATTCCAGGACATGTAGACCCGCAGCACACCGCCTTCTAGCATCCATATGATTAAAGGTTGGGGCTCCATAAGGGCAATAGGGTTGGGAAAATCATATAGGTGCTAGGGCTTTGACGTGACCAGCCGATTGATCGGGATAAATTGATTATTCTATTATAAACAATGAGAGAAGTTGTCAACATAATGATCAAGGCGTGTTGATAGCACGGATTCCCTTGACTCTGACGTCATCTACAATCATCTGCCTTTGAAAGTGTTCTGGGTGGCAGCAAGTTTTCTCACAGAGCTGATGAATGTAAATTCTTGTTGGTCAGCCAACACAGGTGTGTCGATGTGTCTGTGTCCATAGGAGAACGTTGCTGATGTTTTCGTCATTAGTTCTCCAAGATTGCCCAGCATGTCCTCCTCATCTTACTCGCCCATCAGTATTTCTGAGATAGAAAGAAAGAACGAAACGGTGGCTATAAGAAAAAGAGAAAGAAACAGAGGAAAACGGGAGACACAAGAATGTCAAAAGAAAGAAAGAAAGAAAGAACCGGGAGAGACAAAAGTATAAGAAGAAAGAAAGTGATGATACAAGTAAGAAAGAAAGAAAGAAAGAAGAGACCAAGAAAGAAAGAAAGAAAGAGAGGAAGAATGAAAGAAAGAAAGGAGAGACGAAAAGAAATGAAACCTCTCCTACTGAAACGTCTCTCTTTCCTCCTCCATTGTAAGATTCCCCAGGGGTTCCATTATTGATTTTTATTGAAATCATATTCACCAGTCCTGTTTCTGAATGTTAGCTTGACATGTCTGTAAAGTTTTCATTCATGAATCAGAATTACTGGTGTAGGCGCCAAACAAACAAAGAAATGGTATTTATATATATATATATATATATATATTATATATATACCAATTTCAGTTTGTTTGTTGGCGCCTACAAACACACACACACACAACAGCACACAAATTATATATATATATATATTATATATATATATATATATAAATATTAATATATATATATATATAAGATGTGTCAAAAAAAGTATTCGAGATTTTTTTGATACTTTTTTGACACACCCTGTATTCTGAAAAAGTAACGTTCCATTCATTCTTTCATTCTATCTCGGTAAATACAGTTTCAACCTCAATTCTTTTTGACAACTTTTTATAGATATATATATCTATATATATATTATAATATATAATATATATATATGTATATGTGTGTGGTGTGTGTGTGTGTGTGTTGTGTTCCACAAGATAAATTTATTTTAGATGGTGTGGTCGATTTAAAAAACGTTTCGTTTTTTTAAACCTTCATCAGGACATTAGGCTGAATATTGATGGAAATCTTTTCAAAATGAATCGGTTTATTTTTGAAAAGATTTCCATAACAGTTTAAACAACAAATTATTCATCCTAATGTCCTAATTAAGTTTTTATTAAAAAGACGAATATATATATGAAAAAGGAATTAATTACCGGTGAAAATATTGGATTGGTCTCAATATTTGGTTGGTACAAGTTTTACCTGGATAAGTCAGCGTTATAACAAATATAAAGTGCTCAATACATAAGTAGAGCGGATTTAATATCATAGCGTGTA
>CM042153.1:23243440-23250940 GCA_023376005.1 Doryteuthis pealeii
TACGAAATTCTGGGTGTGAAAATCCTATGTTCATGCGGTATAATGCTCCCTGCCAAAAATCAAAGCAGGTTATTGCTAATCTGAACGACCAAGGAATAAATGTTATGGATTGGCCAGCTCAAAGCCTTGACCGAACAAAACTTGCATGAAGTCCAATTTCTTGTAAGCGTCTAGAGATTGTCGAGAAATGTTAATGTTATTTGAAATTTGGGACCATATGACCTTAAGGCACCCCTTTTTAATCTCGATTAAGAAAGGACATGTTTTTCATTTACACCGTCAATATCCGGTTGTTTTAACAGACGAGTTTTAGATTTTTTTTCCATAGAAAAATTATGGAAAACTTAAGGACAAAATATCATGGCTAGGAATTCATAAAATATCGAAGATCTATGGTAAAAATTACATTGATGGACTAACTTTAAATATACGCTCCTATATTTGGGGCGCTGGTGGTTGTCGTCAGTGATGTAATCCTTAACGACAAAATTTATAGTTGATGATTGAAATTTAGAGAAATCCTGTGGATGCCGATGTGCAGCAGTGATTCAAAAGAAAGGGTCTTAGAACTAAATATTGTTAAGATTGTTTCGTATTTTGTAGTCCAATTATTCTTTTATGAAAATAAATTGTGTTCCTTAATTTTGGACACTTGATATCTTATTATAATGGAGATTGTGTGTTTGTCTGTCTGTAACCGAAACTAAATCACTATTCAAGTCACAATTCCCTTAGTTATTGACGTCACATTTACCATGAATTTATTTTTATTTAAACCTCAATTATTGATAAAATTGTTCTACATTATTAATACTGTTGACCATATCTACGTACTAATAACATGTAATTGTATTTATATATACAACAAAATAGCGGTTTACAGTGTGAACGAGAAGGCTAATTTGCATATTGATATTTAAAATTTGATTTTAATAAATATATGCTTAGTATTATTGATTTCTAATTGTTTGGTTTTCTCTTAACGAATCTGAGCAAAAATCTCTGGGATAAATCTTAAAAGAAATCCATAAACAAGACGAAATAACTGTAATTTTATTAAATACTTCATAATCTAACTAAATAGATAAATTAGGAAAAATTAAAGATGGGAGTGAAAGAAAATGATGGAAGAGTTAAATCTAAAGCTGTTCTATTTTTCGATTATACCCCTCAGTTTATCATTTTCTAAATAGTTTATAATTTGATACAATATTTCATAACATTAAAACCTAAATACTTGCACCCGAAGGGTGCATATATTTGCTAGTTTGAATAAAAATTTAAATGAATCATAGTTCTTCCCGGGTTATTCTAAATAACCTGCAGATTTAAAGTACAACTAAATGGCCATATAATATATATATATATATATATATATATATATATATAAGTAAAGAAATAACAAAAGACTTAGAGATTTTGCATTATAGCCTATTTCGGGACAAAGTGTCTAATTCTCCCAGCTCATCAGATACGAATGTTGAATTCTTTATTACTTTTAAGGCATTTGAAAACAGATTTTTTTGTTGTATTGTCCTGTCTGCTCAACTGTAGGGTAATAAAAAAGATATCTGACTACTGGTCAGTAATTTGTTAGGAATTTCTGTTAAATCAATCTATTCCAGATTTCAGCTAAATGGGCCACCCCAGTTCAGCTTAGACACTTTGTCTAAGCTCCCCGAAATAGGCTATAATGCAAAATCTCTAAGTCTTTTGTTATTTCTTTACTTATAAACTTGCTCTGTGACTCTTAGAATAAGTGCACACATTGAGCTCTCAAACTGCGACAGGTTGTTTAAAAAAACTCCTATGTCGTAAGGAAGATTTCTTCTCTGGACTTTTGGATCATATATATATATATATATATATATATATATATATATATATATATATATATATATATACGTCATCCACAGACACTGTGTTTCGACATATTCTCTCCTTGGTGTGGCTAGACTTAGCAGGCTACACCGGATTTTTCTTCAGTTAAAGTTGGGCCCTCACTCATATACAAGCAGAGGGTAGAATTTAACTGATAAATACATACATAGGTATATATGTCACAGCCACCAGAGAGCTCACATCCGTTTGATAGGAGATCCTTGCCATATATATATATATATATATATATATATATATATATATATATATATATATATAACGTCATCGTGGCAGTCTAATGTCAGTATGTCTTTGTTTGTTTTTTTTGATAAAATCAAAACAATTACTTAAATAGTTACATTAACATTAATATATATAATGTATATATATTATACATATCCCCTTCTCACTAGCGCTAGACCAAGGATATTATTTTAGTATTTGAGGTGGAGCGCCACACCTACCGTCAGCTCCTCACTTTACCGAAGAAATCCTTGTGCTACTCCTACGCTGAGTTGGCGATGGCAGTTTTCAAACCAAGAACCTTGTGATTCCTAGCCATACGATCTACTAAACAGGTATAAATTTACTATATATTCTTATTGCGGAAACTGCTTGTGTTGGAGATTGTGATACATTGTGCTGGTGCGTGCTTTTACATCTCTATTACTGGACTTTGACAAGGTTGACAAAGAAGGTAAGAGCAATTTGCAACTAGACGTTTTTTTCTCGTCAATCATCGTAGTACACCATTGGCGAGAGATTTTATTAAGTTATATCTTGGAAATGGACGGAATACAGAGAGAAACTTTATGCGTATCCACCCCCTCGCCACCCTCCTTCCACAGAGTGAAATCAATAGACATAGCCTGAGCCGGAAATTGAACTCGGGTCACTGGTTTCTTTTACAATGCTCATAATCGATACACCATCCGGTGAACAATTATGAAAATTGAGTGAGCTTCTTTTTTACACGCTGGACACTGCTGGAGAACTAAGGACGAACTCATAGGTGATGTTCTCCAGTGGACACCTACATATGGACACACCAGAGTGGGCAGACAAACAAAGACTTATATTGATCATCTCTTTATAGACATTGGATGCCGTGGGGGGATTAGCCAGGAGCGATGACCTATTGGGATGAGTGATGAGAGTGAGTCCTAGGAATCCGTGCTTTCAGCGCAACAGGATCATAATTATATATATATATATATATATATATATATATATATAAGATTTTTGGATGTTTGTTTTTTTAGAAGCATTGTTGAATAAAGTACATATTATATTTTTGCTTGAAGGCAATTACAATGCATGTATCGCATAAAATTCGATACTTTTTTTAATAGAAAATGAACTTGACAAGTGTAATCAAAGGATCGCTCGGTGTGTAGAACATCGTACAGTCTGTTTAGACTTTATTAAGTCTCATCAGCGATGTATACTAACGAATTCCCTCCGACAGAAATCGAAACCGGGACCTCAGCAGGCATAGTCAAAGACCGTATTGCCTCGGCCACAGTACACAGCTAACAATCCCTGCTTAACCTTGTCAATGATACTTAAACGCCTCTACCATAATAGGTAAGGGGACGTTGAGTGAATAATAACAACAAACCAGGCCTTATGCTCTTCGGCGAAGTGAATAAGGTTTTCTGTACGATGTTCTACACACCGAGCAATCCTTTGTCGGGATTACACTTGTCAAGTTCATTTTCTATTTTAAAAAAAGTATCGAATTTTATGCGATACATGCATTGTAATTGCCTTCAAGCAAATATATATATATATATACTAGCAGAATTACCCGGTCCATGACCGGACTAAAAGGGTTTTAGGGACACCACGAGTGTGAGAGAAAGGCAGGAGAGTGAAATAAGAGAGGGGGTGAGAGGAAAATAATATAGCAAATTCATTTTCAAATTAAAGAAAATCGCTAAGAATTCGCGTATTACAGTGTTCGTTTAATTTAGTAAATGTCTTTTTTTATGTTTATATTTAGGATACTGTTTTTTAACGTGGAAGCCTAAGCTCGTGAGTGTTTTGAAACATAATTTTATTTTTCTAAAAACCTTTTTTTTATTTATAATAAAAATTAAAATTCAGTTCTTAATTGCTTGTTGAGTTAAAGTGATAAGAAATGCATTTATTTAATTTATTTTATTTTTTACCCATAAAAATGTAACAATGAAAAAGAAGTTAAGAATTAAACATGTGTCCTTCTTTGAGAATGGAAAATTTCACGAATTAATTCAAATAAAGATTATTCGTTTATTCTATGAATAATTTATTTCTTCATCTTTTAAAGTTTTTTTAAGTTTTTGTAATTAATAATGAAGAACTGTGAAGAGTTCCACAAATCATTTAATTTTTAATAATTGGATTATATAATATAATTTCTATATATATAATTATATATATACTTTAATCAGTAAAAATCAATAACTAGATATGGTAATTTTCTTCATAATAAACGTATTAAAGTGTATGCGCGATTTTAATGATCAATGACTCTTTTCTGATTTATAGACTGAAACGTACTCACCAAAACAGACACTCCTTCATATATATATATATATATATATATATATATATATATATATATATATATACTTTTTTTGTGCGGTACCAAGTTTCTTGGTACAAGGTGGTTCTAGGCGGGTCCTAATTCTCTACCAGTAGTTTTTTGTAGTGTTCAGGTTCCGTATGAGAGCTCAATGTTTAATTATTGTAAACAGAGCAAAGTTATTTGGGAATAAAAGACCTTAAATACCATGGGTATCGTGGTTATGGACCATTTCTACTCGCGAGTATGCCCACGAGCTTCTTCAGACCACTGATATATCAGTGGTCTGAAGAAGCTCGTAGGCATACTCGCGAGTGGAAATGGTCCATAACCACGATACCCATGGTATTTAAGGCCTTTTATTCCCAAATATATATATATATATATATATATATATGTGTGTGTGTGTGTGTGTGTGTGTGTGTGTGTGCCATAATGATGCTTATGTAGGTTCAGGACTAAAAACAAAAAGAAAATAGAATATATTAGATCCATGGAAAATAACAAAGGTTCACCACATCACTTAGGCCCAGAAGATTCAGGAGGGCCATAAAAGATGTACGACCACCTTGAATGTTTCAAATCAAAGTGGCCACATAGACAAAATATCTTTAAGTGGCTAGTTTAAGAGAAAATAGGTCTCGAAAAGTTTATGGTCTCAAAACTGGGGACACTGAAACTGGTAAAAAAAAATAACGGCTTTTATTTTATGAGAAGTTGGAGCCATAAGGTCCGCCTAAAAAAGTTGGTACCAATTTCTGGGTGGTCGAATCCATGGTGTTGTGGATGGGAGAATTCTGTATATATTCAGCTGGCTCAAGCCTCAAAAGAGAGATCCAGTCCGGCCATAGAAGTGAAAGCTTCGTCCAGTGGGCAGTTGATAGATAGAAACTAAGTAAGATCTCACAAGATAGAAAGGTCGGTCAGACTTTTAGTTTATTCTAACAGATGACTTAAGAGAACTTCTTGCCAGCTGACGAGATAAATTTAAGTACCCTCTTCTCAACTACAAACGGCATAATACGCCACACCTTCCTCCTCCATTGGCGACCTGTCATCCAACTTTGTGTTGTCGTCTTTTTTTATCTTTGTGAACCTGTCGCTAGCTCGTGCCCTTCGAACTGGCCAGCACAGAACATTATAACGTGAGGTCATCGACATTGTGTAACGAAGGTGCACGAATTGCAGATAGGAGATCGTCATATATATATATATATATATATATATATATATATATATATATATATGAGTATAGATAAAAGGATATGAAAACACCACAAAATGCTGTTAAAGGGAAAACATTTTATAACATATTCATAGCTGATATTGAACAATATTTCGATTTTATAAAAATCATCTTCAGAGCTTGTTTATACTCCGTGTTGTTAAGAGCGGAAACAAAAGTCATATGAGTTCAAAACAAAAAACCTTGATGTTGCAAAAAAGAAAAAGAAAAGTTATACAATAGTTTCGAATATGAGCACTTCCGCCGCATTTTTCTCGGTCATCAGATTATGTATATCTTATTGTAATAGTTTTTAAAAAAGAAGACATATTAACAAGTTTAACACTAGACGAATTCTTTTATTCAAAACGGGATGAGTATATATATATATATATATATATATATATATATATATATATATATATATATATATATATATATATATATATAAGGTATCCAAAACTGGTAGTAAGGGATGATTCTACATGGAATCTTCAAAATCTCACTGTATAATTATTGCATGTTTTAGTAGGTGCAAATCCAAGAATTTTTATATAAATCCCTAGAGAGAGAGCTCAATGTATAATAAGCTATAATTTAGATTAAATACAGAGCAATATATACCTGTGAAAGGAAGGGAAAACTCAATAAACCGTCATTCTGTAATAAATTCATTTCGACCAAAACTTAAAAGGCTTTTAGAAATTTAAATAAATAAATTCCTAAAACTCCCTAGAAATTCAGTCTCATCAGGCAGAAGACACAGATAAAAATAAAATGAAAAACCTGAAAAAATTTTTTTTACCAGAATCCTTCAAGAGAGCGTCAGGCAGTAAATATGAGTTTACAAATTCAAGCTAAAAAAAGGGGGGTACAATGTAACCTTCAATTTCCTTTTTTAACCGGATATATTCAAAAATGTATATGTGTGATTTTGATATCTAAAATAGAATTTTTTAAACAGAATAAAAATCTATAAAAAAGTTTTAAAATGATTAAAGGGAGGTTGTTATTAACTTCAACTTAGTCTTAGTAGAATTCGATATATAATCAATTTTAATAATTTTGAATAAGAAAACCAAACAAATGATAAAAGATCATTAGGAATGTTAACATGCTTATGGAATTATTATATAATTTTAGGATATGATTTTAAACAATCTCCAGGTGATCACCATCCCTGTTGACACATTTTTGAAATTTCCAAACAAAAATGATTATTTCATTTGGAGGATATTTGTTAAACAAAAGCAGAACTGATATTACGGAGACCACTTGTAAAGATTCCAATATGTTGACAGGTATGGTGAACAGAAGACTTTAAAATCATTAAAAGAAACATGAAGGAATATATATATATATATATATATATATATATATATATATATATATATACACACACATACACATATATATATATATATATATATATATATATATATATATATATATATATATACACACATACGCACAAACAAAAATACGCACACGTAGAAGAAAAAAAACATTCCGCATCACGTAAACACGCAAACATGAGAATACAGTTAAAAAAAACGCACACATTTGACCTTTTACACAATTTCTGTCATTTTTAAAGGAACTTTTCGTATTACCCGATGAATGCTCTAAGCAAGAAACCGCTGGTTGTAATACCGTTCCCGTAATTAAATAAATAAATAAAAGCAAAAACTTTTATTTGTTTTGATTTCTCATTGAACTATCAACGCTCTATCACAGATATTGAGCACTCTTCTAATAACACTGTACGTTGGATTACTATTACTTTTTCTAGTATACTAGTGCCAACCATACACATTAATATATA
>CM042153.1:23260940-23263440 GCA_023376005.1 Doryteuthis pealeii
ATTCTAGCCGATCCCAACAGTGGCGTAGTTTGGATGGTCTCGATTCTTCCTCTGATTTCTAGTTCACCTAAATTTTTCCAGTGCTTTGGGGATCGTTGTTATTATTATTATTATTATTATTATTATTATTATTATTATTATTATTATTATTATTATTATTATTTTCACTCCTTTTGAGTGTTTAACATCAGCTTTAGCTGATGGTCTTTCACTGGAGTCTGAGTGACAACATGTCTCCTCAGGTCTCCAGGACTCTTCTGAGTATTCTAGCCGATTGCAGCAGTGCAGTAGTCTGTAAGGTCTCAATTCTTTCTCTGATTTCCAGATCCTCCAGTCTTTTATCGAATTTTTTTTTGACCACTCCAAGTGCACCAACTACAATTGGTATCACTTTGACCCTCATATTCCACAGCTTTTTCAATTCTCTGGCAAGATCCAGGTATTTGTCCATCTTTTTGTTTTCCTTCAACATCACCTTGTGATCTGTGCTGGAACCGCAAAGTCCACCAGTTGACACGTTCTCTTTTTTCTTTTTCATTTTTTTTTTTTTTTTTTTTTTTTGTTAATCAACACTAGGTCTGGTCTCCTGGCTAGTAAGGGGGATCCGTCTTTATCTCGAAGTCCCAGATAATTTTATGCGTTTCATTCTCAAGAACAGATTCTGGTTTATGCATATACCATTTTGTTGTATGGTCAAAATTTATTTTTTTACATAATTCCCAGTGGATCACCTTCCCAACCCAGTCGTGCCTAGATTTTTATTCCCGTTGTGCTAGTTTGATTATTATTATTATTATTATTATTATTATTATTATTATTATTATTTTCTCCTTTTGAGTTTTCACATCAGCATTAGCTGATGGCCTTTCACTGGAGTCTGAGTGACAGCAAGTCCCTCAGGTCTCCAGGACTCTTCTGAGTATTCTGGCAGATTGCAGCAGTGCAGTGTTCTGAATGGTTTCAATCCTTCCTCTGATTTCCAAACTTTCCAAACCCTTTTCCAATCCTTTGGGACTGTTCCAAGTGCACCAACTACAATTGGTATCACTTTCACTTTCATATTCCATAACTTTTTCAGTTCTCTGGCAAGGTCTAGATATTTGTCCATTTTTTCATTTTCCTTTAGCTTCACCCTGTGATCTGTTGGCACTGCAAAATCCACCAGTTGACAAGTTCTTTCTTTTTTGTTTATCAATACTGGGTCTGGTCTTCTTGCTGGGATAAGGTGATCCGTTTTTATTTCAAAGTCCCAGTTATTATTATTATTATTATTATTATTATTATTATTATATTTTGGTTGTAATATTAAAGAAATCACATGGTTACTTATTTTTGAGGAAAACAAGTTGCTTGTTAAGTTATTTTGATAACAGATTTGTATAGAACAATGTTTTGATAAATGAGATGGTAAAAATATAAAACTTTACTAGTAAAATTCCTGACCAAATGATGTATGAATAGGGTTAACAAGTTGTTTGTTAGGGGGGGGGGTCAAAGCTAAAAGGCCCACCTTGCCATGAAAGTCGGTATTCAAAATCTCGACTTTAAGTTAGGTTTGAACCCCGGTCTTTCACACTGGACTAAAATATCGTACATACTTGTGTATAGATAAAAATTAAAATTCTGGAATTTAATTTTACAACCAAGGATTGCTCAGATAACTTTCCATTACGTTTGAATTTCAACCTTAGAAAATTGTTACTCGTGTATAGGTCGACCCTAACACAAAATCATTAGTTTCTGGAATTCAGTTTTGAAGCTTGTGTATCCTAATTCTATTTTCTAAATTTCAAACTTAAAATATTATTGCTCACATATAGGTTGAAATCAACCTTTTTTTCTTTATTAAAATAATTAAAATATTAAAAACAATTAAAAATATTAAAAATAATTAAAATATTAAAAATAATTAAAAATTAAAAATAATAAAAATATTAAAAATAATTAAAATTATTAAAAATAATTAAAATATTAAAATAATTAAAATATTAAAAATAATTAAAAATATTAAAAATAATTAAATATTAAAAATAATAAAATTAAAATATTAAAAATAATTAAAAATATTAAAACTAATTAAAATATTAAAATAATTAATTTCTGGAATTCAGTTTTGAAGCTTGTGTATCCTAATTCTATTTCCTAAATTTCAAACTTAAAATATTATTGCTCACATATAGGGTGAAATCAACCTTTTTTTTTTTCTAGAAATTAAACAATTCAAAATTCGAGTATATACAATATTTCAAACTTACAAAATAAAAACTCTCGTATAGGCCGACCCTTTATTTATGGTCAAAAAATCATAAATTTCTAGAATTATTTTTCAAGTCTGGGGTTACTGCTAGTCCTTTCTATTATGTTTGAATTTCAACCTTATAGAATTGTTACTCGTGTATAGGTCGACCCTTCATTTATAGTCATCTTATTATTTCAGGCCAGCTGGCTTTCGTAGTTTGAATTGTAAAATCTCCATGTACATCTAGCTATCTATTTATCT
>CM042153.1:23268440-23273440 GCA_023376005.1 Doryteuthis pealeii
TTCAAATTAGGTCAAACGCACCCTTTCTTAGAAACCTTACAAAATGGTTGTAATTTTTGCTTTGTTTTTGTTTTTTAATTCTCCGGTCGTATTTATTTTGATTTAATTCTCTTTGCAAACTCACTTTTCTCTAGTCCCAATTATCTATATAGAGCTCAATGGGTGACCCAACGGGTCACGTTTCCTCTAGTATATATATATATATATATATATATATATATATATATATATATGGTCTGATGATCGTATGAGCGAGAAACTAAGTCAGCAAGCACTATTGTTCCTGTGTTTGTGCTATTCTGACTTAGATCTACATATGCTGTATCACCGAAGATAATTTTAATAACTAATATAATTAATACAGACACATACACACACACACAACACACACACACACACACACACACACACACACACACTCAAACAAACACACAACACACACACACACACACACCACATATATATATATATATATATATATATATACAGATAGATAAATAGATAGATAATATGTATATATATATATAAGTGTTATATATATATATATATATATTATATATATATATATGCCATTGTAAGTTGGTACTCAGATGATTTTAAATTGGTCCTTTCTTCCAATGGTGGAATGTTAGAATTGTTCAGATCAAAATTGAGAGCTTGATGTACATTATTATTGAACAGAGCAATATAATTGGTAAAGAAAAAGTCTTAAAAATCGGTCATCTGTAATATATACACAAATGGTGGGTTTTTAAGCCTTTTTCATTACAATATATATGGAGAAAGGTAGACAAACACGGGATGTTATGGAAACTGGATGTTTATTGTCGACGATGCAACGTTTCGGTCATTTAGACCATCTTCAGGACTTGGATATGATGGACATTCTCAAAATGCTGAAACATTTACCGCCACTTTTAATAATAATAATAATAATAATAATAATAATAATAATAATAATGATAATAATAATAATAATAATATATAACATTATACATATGCTCACTTACAATTTTAACAAATCTTACCCTATACCTCTTTGCAAAAAAAAATCACCCTAACATACCAACAACACACATATAACTTAACGACAAATCCAGTTCCCCAACACATATAAACAAAAAAAAAACAATTAAACAGACACATACATACATACACATATTTAGTTATCTTAACCAATCCTCACAATCCAATTTTCTAGACTGACACCTGTGGTACCACCATCCACCATTCTGACACTCCCCATCTAGAGAGAAGAAAATCCACCCCTCCCCCTACTGACGACCTTCTGTTTCAGCATTTTGAGAATGTCCATCATTGAAGCAAGAACTATATCCAAGTCCTGAAAATGGTCTAATAGACCGAAACGTTGCACCGTCGACAATAAACATCCAGTTTCCATAACATACCGTGTTTGTCTACCTTTCTCCACATACTGTCGGACTAACCTCCTCACATTTCTCCCATATATATATATATATATATATTTGTCCCCCCCCCTCTCTGGTTTACCCCATTTGTTCTTATCAATTTCTTTACATTCTGACTTTTAATTGTCAACCGGTGTAAATACTTGAAAAAGTACCGGTCGAAAAGGCCTTCGTATCCCCTTTATTTTATATTTTATTTCATAATAAAATATCACCTCCCCAATTTACATATGATTCCTCTACTTTTAGTAGTTTATATATATATATATATATATATATAATATATATATATATATATATATATATATTGGATAGATAAATAGATAGATATATATCATCAGTTTGGGCCACCTAAATGACATTTTTCCGTGCAAGGCGTGCACGGCCGGTTTCAGTTGATATAACTCCATGTTCTCGGGCTTTGCACCAACAGGAAAAGTGTTTCATTCTCGATAATAACTCAGTAGAAATTTTACACAGTAGTACTGATAACATATGCACACTGTTATATTTATATAGTCATACCGAAGTTTATGCCATCCTTGTCAGATATCTCTCGTGTCCAGTCACCATTTTAAGTGACCTACGCGTGGATTCTTCCATTTATCGTTACTCAGCTGACCAAGGCTTAATTTTTTCAATATCTTCATTTTCAGTGACATTCATTATTTGAAATCGATCACGATACACGTCTATATATCTGTCTGTGTATCTGACATTTTCTCTGTCGGTCACGCACACGTCTGCACACATATGCAATTATATATATATATATATATATATATATATATATATATATATATATATATATATATATATATATATATATATATATATATGCGTGTGTGTGTGCGTGTGTGTGTGTGTGTTTACATGGTTTGGATATAAATATATACATATATATATATATGAAAACCATATACATATATATGTCTCTCTCTGTCTGTGTGTGTGTGTGTCTCTCTCTCTCTCTCTATATATATATATATATATATATATATATAGAGAGAGAGAGAGAGAGAGAGAGAGAGGGGGAGAGAGATAGGGAGAGAGAAAGGGACATATATCTACAAGTTTTGCATATATATATATATATATAGTCATCAACAGACACCGTGTTTCGACGTATCACGTCTCTTCAATGTGACTAGACGCTTGCAAGCTACCTTCTTAGCGTTTGACTAAAGAATTAGATCGGTAAGTATAGGGTAGGGACCTGATGAAATCATTTGGATTGAAACGATGGTAGAGCCTTAACTTTGTTCCTCTACATCTATATATATGTATATGTTTCGTTAAGCTGTACTGACGATTCTTGTCGGATGAGTTTTTGTTCGATATTTTCTAATTTTCTGGCCATCTTTTTAATGTCAGGGTGGAACTGGTGTAGCAATCCACCAAAGGTTTCATTACGACCACTTTCGGCATGTCCATCTGCCATCTTTAGGTATGAAACTGATGGATGTTTCAGGTGTTATTGCTCGTTGTTTTAAAAATGAGACACCCGAAACATCCCATCAGTTTCATACCTGAAGATCGCAGATGGACATGCCGAAAGCGCTCGTAATGAAACCTTTATATATATATATATATATATATATATTCCTGTACAACTATATCTGGTGTCTCGTTTTTAAAACAACGAGCAGTAACACCTTATTATAATGGAGATTGTGTGGTATTCTGTCTGTAACCGAAACTATATAACTACACAAATCACAATTCCCTTAGTTATTTACGTCACATTTTCCATGATTTTATTTCTATTTAAAATTCAATTATTAATAAAATTGTTTTACATTATTAATACGGATGACCATATCTACAAACTACTAACATGCAGTTGTATTTATATATAGATAGAGGTTTACAGTGTGAACGGAAAGGCTAATTTGCATATTGATCTTAAACATTTGATTTTAATATATATGTGCTTAGTATTATGGATTTCTAATTATTTGGTTTTATCTTAATGAATATGAGCAAAGACCTCTTCAATAAATCTTAAAAGAAATTTATTAACGAGAAGAATTAACTGTAATGTATTCTTTACTTCCTATTTTAACTAAATAGTTAAAATATGAAAATTTAGCAATGAAAGGCTTGAGTGATGGAAGAGTAAGTTTCAGTTGTTCTGTTTTTCGATTATAGCCCCTTATGTTTCAAATAGTTTTATCTGCATTCTTATTTAGTTCCATTAGTCTTTCTAATTTAATATAATATTTTATTGCATGAAAACTTAAATACGTGCACTCGGAGGGTGCGTATATTAGCTAGTATATATATTATAGAGTTTCCATTTCCAGAAACACATTTACTTAGAAAGTTTGCGTAGAAAGTTGCGGGTGGCTCCATAGTTCTATTTCTTTAATTACCAGCTTAATACCTATTAAAAACACCTATCTAACACGTTGCTCATGGCAACCGCGGCTTGTTCACTATGTTTTCATTCATCTGTTGTAGCGCTCGACCTTGCCTCGTTTCTGCTGGCCTACCACCTACCACCCCACAACACCGGTCTCACTCCCCAGTTTCTGCTGCTTGTTGAATGCTTCAAATACCTGCCTTCCTTTAAGTCATCTCCATCTTCTTGTGATATTTTCATTGCAAAAATAGAAGGGTACCGTCACAGAATTTGATATCTAAAGGTAACTAGGTGGGCTATGAAAACTCTCTCTCTCTCTCTCTATATATATATATATATATATATATATATATATAATGTAGTTTGGTTTATTCATAAATATAGACTAACGATCAGATAAGCGAGGAACTGACAGTTAGCAAACTATCCTGACATATATCTGCAAAGTCTAGCCGCACTAAAACAGGATACGTTGAAACAGTACTGTTTGTGGATGACTATATATATATATATATATATATATATATATATATATATATATATATATATATATATATGAGAGCACACAATGAGTTTGTTTGAGATGGCGATAGCCGACAATTTTGGGGAGAATATGTGCCTAATTGAAGTCATACCTAAGCTTACTGATACCTCAAATTTTAGCTCTCAACACAAAGCACAAAATCGACCATCTGACAGCTCGGAACTCAACGACCGTGTAACAACTCGTAAGTTGCGTCACTCGTAAGTCAAGGTATCATTGTAGTTAAATAAATATGCGATTTGAAATAAAGCAATTGTTACTTACAACTCTCATATTACTGTAAAAAGCGAGGAAGGGAGAGAGATAGGGTGGCGATGAAGTTGGGACAGGTTTCGTGGCAAAATCGTCCCGGGGAGAGCTGGTGTGCTACGAATGTATTTCGAAATACGTTTCACCAGCTGGGTTGTGCACTAAAATAATATGTGCGTCGGAAAGAGGTAGGAAGCCTTGTATTTCATTTAGTTCCACGAAGTCACGTAGACAGTTAAATGCTGATATGCCGAGCTAACACACACACTTCGGTAATACTTAAATGCACACACACACACACACACACACACACATAGCCATGAGTGCGCATACATATTCTTACATTCGCACACATTCAGGCGTAAGTAGACATTTTCAAAGAAAGAGAAAAAATTACTTGTTGTCACACGTG
>CM042153.1:23275940-23283440 GCA_023376005.1 Doryteuthis pealeii
CGATGAGTCTGGTTTAAAAACAAGCTCTGATTGTTGTATACCTCTTTCCTTACTTTTTACTTCTATTCTTCTAACGTCTCTTCTAGCGTCTGGACTTCGTCTTGGGGACTTCGTGTCTGGTCTTCCATTGGGGATTTCTCTTTATCAGAAGCCTTGTGTCATTGGTAGTTTTTAGATAATAACACAAGACTTCGATTTACTTAGATCATATTTTATTTCGAAATCCCACCAGACTACCTGCGCAGATTGAGTCGGAGCGTGCGTAACACGACTTACCACCGTCGTGGTCTTTGGCCGATCTCCAAAAACTTTATTTCTAATCTAAACCGGAAGAGGGTCTTCTCCACCGATTCTCACGGTATCCACCGGAATGAGGATCAGGACAGGTCAAGCCTTGTCATTCAATTCTTCAAGGCCGCCGGCTGAACTTATAACAACCATTTTGATTTCTACACTACTGTACACAATTATTAGGAATCTAATAATTATCTAACATTATGATGATTTTATAAATCGAAATATTGTTCAATATTAGCTATGAATATGATATAAAATATTTTCATTTTAACAGCATTGTGTGTTTTCATATCCTTTTATCTACACTTATACCGTCGGATTCATTTCCTTACTCTTAACTTATATATATATATATATATATATATATATATATATATATATAAAGCCAGTTGTTAATCAGTTATAGTTGTACAGTCGGGCTGTATTAGAAATCGACATTATTGACCTGGTATCGGACACTAATCTCTTGGGTCGCATGAGACAGAAATGTATTATAAACTTTTGGTTGTAAATCAATTCAATTTGTAATCGAAGAATATTTCATTTGTCACCGGGAGTCGTGCAGCACGCACGACAACGTACACACAACTTGCTAATGAGTCCGGATTGATAATGAGATGGATAGAAAGAGTGACATGCCAAGATAGAACCAATATATTGATTGGACTCCCCCACCCCACCCCAAAAAAAACCTGAATGGTATCGTCCGGCTGTAAAGATGAATTTTAATTGCTCAGCTAATTATCCCGAGATTGATGTGTCACGGAAGGTCTTACGTCAAAAGTATACGTTGTTTTATGACTGGGACGTGTAATCGCACGGTGCATTAGGGTAGGCCGATTTTGGAAATGTAACGTCTTCAATATGGCGAAAGTTGCAAATTAACATAAGGAATTTTCACAGAAAATATTTTTCTTCAAACCTTTGCCTTCGTTTGAAGAAATAGATTTCAATCTTTTAAAATGTTATCACTGTTATAGCTTAATTATTGGGTAAAAGCAGAATATCGGATGTATCGGTGTCTATGGGGGGGGGGTATATTTTCAATTTGATGTCTAGTCATAATATTCATTCGTTTCGTTTAGAATGACAAGCTTTTCTGTTTACATACTGTAGCGATGTCGTATATGGTCACAGTTCCCAAAGCGTATATATGTATTCACCGTACTAAAAATGTCTTCGGCACGTGGTGGTCATCTTGTTGATAAAAATTACAACGCGAGAAATATGTAGTCACAACTGCTAGCCTTTATTTCCAGGGTAGGCTCGTCTCGCGGGCTCGTATCAGAGAGGAGGAAAGGCAGAGAGAAAGAGAGAGAGAACTATTAAACTACCGTCATCCCACACGGGACCAAGGGCACGTCTTAACCCTACGCTGTCCCAAATCGAAAAGAGGCCGGTCCCTTTCTTCGTTGTTCCACGTCACCACGTGACCCCCAGTTCCGGTCAACACCCGAAACTTCCGGTTGACACTCAATTCTCCGTTCGGGGGTCACGCTCCGGTCAAATCATCGTTCATCCTTTTTGTGCTCATCACTATTCTTCAAACCCTTATCATCTCCCACCTCTTCTTCCTCCTTTTCCAATATAGTAGTTCTAGCTCACAAAAGTCAGGACCTTCATTACCTCGTTACACATACTGAAATTGCTACATTTTCTAACCAATTTCTAGACCAAATATTGCGAAAACGAGGATTTTTCATGTATTTTAATAGACGATCTTTGATGTTATTTCCTCAAACAATGGTGCAAGTAAG
Organism: Doryteuthis pealeii; assembly: GCA_023376005.1. Taxonomy (NCBI): domain Eukaryota; kingdom Metazoa; phylum Mollusca; class Cephalopoda; order Myopsida; family Loliginidae; genus Doryteuthis; species Doryteuthis pealeii. Next base: position 23,277,995 of record CM042153.1, read on the forward strand.
AGATCTATATTTTGATATCAGAACTCATTATATCAAAACACAACTTTTTCTGTTTGAGAGAATTCAATATTTTTAAAGAAGGGAAAAATCAACCTACCTACGTAGCATCGTAGGAAAAAGGAATTGGTTGGTCAGTTGGTTGGTTGGTTGGTTGGTTGGTTGGATTTTACGGCATGTCAACCCATTTGGGTCATTTTATGCCGAAGATGTTTTGTTTTATTCATTATTAATGGGTACTCTTTTTTTTAACTCAATTAAAAAAAAACATTTTTAGACTCATTATTTTCTATTTGACAATACCTTAACAGGTACTATCACTCCGGGTCAGTAGATGTGAGAGAGGGGGAGAGAGATTTGACAATGCATAATGTATTTGTATATTACGTTTCATAAACAACCAGCCCGGTCAACATATTGTCTCTTAATAAATTTAAATTAGGTCAAACGTTCCTTTTCTTAGAAATTTTACAAAATCATTAAAAATATTTTTTAATTCTCTGGCCGTATTAAAAAAAATTTAATTCGCTTTGCAAACTCACTTTTCCCTAATCCGAATTATCTATCAAAAGCTCAATGGGTGACCCAACGGGTCACCTTTACCTACCAAATTTACTTCACGGTCGCACCAAAATGTTTTGGTATTTTTACCTGTATGATGGGATATTTCAAATTTCACTATGTATTCACCTTAGAATTCATTATATTCAAATAAAGTCCTATCATTATTGTAATCTGAGTCCTTCTGCTCAATTATGATGAACTGATCATCAGTTTTTGTACTTGTGCTTACGGTAGTATCTGGGTGCTGGGAGAGCCGCTGCGAGCGACTTAAAGTAGGTCATGAGTTAAAATTCATTAGACTTTTGGCATACACGTAAATGCGCGAAATGTTTTTTAAAATGTTAGCACGAGGTCAATACGCTGTATACACACACATACACACACACACACACACACACACATATATATATATATATATAATATATATATATATATATATATATATATTTGAGGATATGTGCTTAATTGAAGTCATACCTAATTTTGAAAATGAATTAGTTAATAATTAATGAATTTAGGCGGGCATATATGTTCAAATGTAAGGCTAAACGAATCGAGAAAATGTAAGGCTAAACGAATCGAGAAAATGTCGTTTAGCCTTACATTTGAACAAATATACCCGCCTAAATTCATTAATTATTAACTAATTAATTTTCAAAATTAGGTATGACTTCAATTAAGCACATATCCTCCAAAAATTGTCGGCTTAAATCCATATAAAAATAAACACATTTGTTTGTTTACTTAACCTCATATATATATATATATATATATATATATATATATATATATATATATATATATATAGCACATATCACTCTCTTTTAGTATTCAACTTGTAATGCATGTATTCAACCAATCGCTCCACCACAAGCAGGATGTGTCACATGGTCAATTTCTTCAGCGGAGTTTGAATTCAATGTTTTTCTTCTCCTAGACCGGTTGCTCTACCAAGGTTAATGAGCCCAGTCTATTTACCCATAGCTGGAGTGAGAATAGTAGGAAGCATATCTTTACCAAGAGTATTAGTGCTATATGAAAAGCAAGCACTCTCGTCCAGGATTTGAACTCGGATCGCCATGTCTATTTCTCACGACGATAACGATTACAGTACGAGCGCGTGAATCAACATGTGATATGGACCAAACTCAGAGATAATGGGCTCTTTCATCCTATCTAATGATCATTTTAATGACTAGCAGGACCTGTGGATATACCACAGTATGATAATTTAATCATTACAACGTTAAATATTTTTACTTAAGAGCTAAAGCATCATAGTTCAATATGTAAAAAGTATAATAATCTTGATTTAATTCTCTCTCTCACTCTTTTTTTTCTTTCTGACCTTCATCTTTTCTGATTAGCTTTATCGCTTCTGCGTGCCTCTCTCTCTCTCTCTCTCTCTCTCTCTCTCTCTCTCTCTCTCTCTCTCTCTCTCTCTCTCTTCCCCCCTACTCTATTTCTTATTATATTTTACTGTGTAGTATGTCCTTTTTCTTACTTTTATTTATTTATGATAAAAACGGAATGGTCCATCATTTAGCTGAGGTGACGTCACTCATATGAAATAATAATTCGGCAATTAAGCGTCACCAGATAATCAGGATTTAGATTTTTGCATTTCATCTTGGACGACTTGGACAGTCTCATTTTTAACAAAAGGGTGTTGCAAGATCATAACGGTTGGAATATTAAGGGACAAGAGTATTAACTTTAATAATAATAATAATAATAATAATAATAATAATAAGGAGACTTGTTGTCACTCAGCCTCCATTGAAATACCATCAGCTAACACTGATGTGAAAAACCCAAAAAGGAGTGAAAATAATAATAATAATGAGGTTTCAAAGTGATACCAATTGTAGTTGGTGCACGTGGAACGGTCCCAATAACCTTGGAAAAAGGACTGGGAGATCTGGAAATTAGAGGAAGAATTGAGACCATCCAAACTACGGCACTGCCGCAATCGGCTAGAATACTCAGAAGAGTCCTGGAGACCAGTGAAATACCAAAAACTCAAAAGGGGTGAAAATAATCTGTTATGATCATTTTTCAAATGTTTTGAAATAGCATAAATCTTATCAGAAAGTAAAGAGTTAAAATCTTTGATTCCCAAATCAGATTTTCTAATTCTTTGCCGGTTCAAATCGAGGACTGCAATTATTATTGATTTTGTTGAGGCAAAATAAAACAGACAAATAAATCTAATATTTGAATTCTATAACTGGAGGGTAATTTTATTTTCAAACAAACGTGACCAAAATCCCAATGATTTAAAGAAATTTTCCATTATGTATGTTATCAAAATAGCCGCGACAGAACCAAATTTGGTTCTGCTATTTGGAAAACACACACAATGAAAAGTTTCCTTAAATTATTGGGTTTACATATATGATAATAGACATAACAATAATTATTCTGGATTATTTGGATTAATCGGACTATTGTCCTTATCTTTATTGTTATCTGCACTACGTTTCGGCTAATGTGACCGCCGACCATCTTGAGATATTTCTTGTCGGACTCGGGAACCTTCTCAAACTCGGGAATTCCCTTCTTGAATTTGAAAACCTTCTCTTTTAAATCGGGAACCTTCTTGTTTAACTCGGGAGCCATCACAGAACTTCGAACCGAACCCTTCGTTAAATCCAAGGTGTTAGGCTATTCTCATTCCGTTGACTGATTACAAGTGCTAAACTGTGTTAACTATCCTAAGTTACTGTCGCCCTTGACCAGGATTGAACCTGCAGCCTAGAGATAACTGTCACATAGAACTGTATTGAATCAACACCTATATTCACTACGCCATATTCACTACAAATCAGAATGAATTTTGGTAACTTATAAACTTAATCTCCTATTTTACTTAGAATATTTATACTTATGTATGATTTTTTACCTTGACTCATATTGCGTTTCTGTGTGTGTGTGTGTGTGTGTGTGCGTGTGTGTGCGTGTGTGTGTGTGTGTGTGTGTATCGAACTAGGAACCTTGTGGTTTCTAGCCGAATGCTCTATCGACTCAGTTAACCCGGCCCTATATGTATTAACCGGTTTTGAATTGTATTATATATATATATATATATATATATATATATATATATATATATATATATATATATATATATATATATATATATATATATATATATATATATATATATATATATATATATATATATATATATATATATATATATATTATATATAACAATTTTGTTTCATATGATTTATGATCATTAACCCAGTTGAGCCCTGTTGATGGTTTAATTAAAACCGAAACGCTTTAGCATCGGCTTTCTAAATGTCAATCTTTGACTTATTTTCTTTTCTTTTTCTTTTTTTTTCAAAAACTTTTAAACTTTAAAATTCTAACTACAGGTACGTTTATAATTTATGACTGCTCATAAACACGATGAGCCTCTTCAATATATAATTGGTGACCACTGAAGCAAAATCAGGCACTGTATGAAACCTGTTGTATCGTGGAGAGGAAATGATCCACAGAGGAAATTGAGTGCTTGATATATTCATTTAGCACCAGTATCCAGTGTTAACGGATACATGCAAAACAAAAACACACAGAACAATAGATTACAAAACAATTAACAAGACAACTTACAAGAAATAGAGGAGGGTCAAACGCAGTAAGATCAGTCCGAATATTAATCAGCTTATCAATCCACTGTTGAAGTCCATAATCGTAGACTATTTAAGGCTATGAACCAGGCCATCTGGTAAAGTGGAGAAGGGGTGCTAGCTATTCTACAACAAAACCTGAGTCATTTTTTTTTAAATCAAAATTACTTGATTCGGTATTAAATGACGCTGTAAGATTCAAAGTGAATATTTGAAGAACATACAACTCCGACAACGGTTTAGGGACAATACATTTAATAGATAACAGCACATGGATACAAAGGATACATAATAGAAGAGTACATGGATACATAAGATACAAATACAAGAGTAGATAAACCTACATATATAAAAGGACTGGAGCGTCCATAGATAGAAATGAGCCCCACCGAGAAAGGGGTAGACCGTGTCTAACCCATGTGGTCTCGTAGCGAGGAAAGAGGAAGAGAAGTTTGAAATAGCCGCTTAAATACCAGAGGTCCCCTAGTGGGAACAAACGACAACCGGCGGGCATATAACTCCTCAGGCAAATGGGAAAATAACCCCTACAACAAGCGAAAGAGGCTTGAAGCAAAATAACCAACCAACTACCCAAAATCCCAAATTACGGTCAAGACACGCTGAAAGCACCGGTTCCCCAAGTTAACCGAAGTTAAGCAGCGTAGTTCTATACTTTATTTGGGGAACTACTTAAGCAAAAGCAAACACCTGACTTGATTCGGTATTAAATGACCCGAAGAGGTTTGATATGCCGTAAAACAAACCAACCGAACAAACAAACAAAATCCCAAGATTTTTCTACGGTATTGTGTGTTTGTTTGTTTGTTTATTTTGTTTTACGGCATATCAACCACAGTGGGTCATTTAATGCAGGCAAAGTTTTGAAAGATTCGTAGCGATAATTTAGAAGAATCTTTTTTTAAACTCAGTTTTTTGGTAAACACATTTTTTAATCTAACCCATAGATGGGACTCTAACAGGTACTACCACTCCGGGGCAGAGTGAACCTGAGAGAAATAATGATGAAGGGGTGCTCCACATTTCCCACACCTCCGAAACTGGAACCTCACCATCAGTTAGAGTTTAACGTCATACCCAGAACACGAAGACACTCAGCCACTGCCTTCTAGCACCCATATGATAAAAAGGATTAGGGCTTGCCATAAGGGCAATAGGGTTGGGTCAATCATATAGGTGCTAGGGCTTGACGTGTCCGGCCGATTGATCGGAGGGGCTGTCTA
>CM042153.1:23288440-23297805 GCA_023376005.1 Doryteuthis pealeii
CTAAATACTTAAATTAGAAAAAATAACAATGAAAGACGAGAGTGATGGAAGAGTAAGTTTCAGTTGGTCTATTTTTCGATTATACTCCCTCTGTTTCAAATCTTTTTACATGCATTTTTATTTAGTTTCATTAGCCTATCTAATTTAATATGATATTTTATTACATTAAAACTTAAATACTTGCACCCGGAGGGTGCATATATTTGCTAGTATATATAAAATAATTTAATATACCAAGCGTGTTGGTAGATCCTTGCAGAGAGAAAAAACCAGCAGAAAGTTTGATTGTAAAAATATACTACCAAACATCAACCAGGAAGAAAAAAATTTTTGAAAAAAAAGAAAGGACAAGATATTGTACCAACAAAAAATAATCTATTGGTATAGTATTTGGCCAAAGAAAAAAACAATTTATATGTATATATATGTATATAAGATATATATATATTCATATAACCGCTAGGAGAAAGCTAATATGTAAAAAGTGCTCGATACCTAAGTAGAGCCAATAATAAAGATAATCTAATGAGTCAGACGAACCTACTATTAGTTTCGCATAAAGCTCTTCAGGGCTAAAATATGACTCAGAGTCAGATTTTAGCCCTGAAGAGCTTTATGCGAAACTAATAGTAGGTTCGTCTGACTCATTAGATTATCTTTATATATATATATATATATATGTGTGTGTGTGTGTGTGTGTGTGTTAATATTGTTTTGCTATGTTGGTAGTACAACTGACACTAACCGTAAGGCTTGTCCTAGAATCACCCAAGGTCAGAATGATGACGCATTGTCACGGACAATGTTTATACCAACAAATTTATTCAGACGCTATCAGCATATAGTGAGTCTGTGTGTGTGTATGTGTAATGTATGTGTATTCGTATGCGTGTGTGTGTATGTGTGCGTGTGTGTGTGTGTGTTGAGGTTTTTGTCTCCATATGCATATACATGAGTATATTTGAAAGGAGTCGTTGGCTTATATGTGTAGTTTGGAGGCGCGTGGTGTAATGGTCAGAGTCGTATGAAATGACTAGTCGACCCGAGTTTAAATCTTAGACGAGGCTGTTGGCATTTCCCATTGTGCTAATACTCTTGGGAAAGGTATGAATCCAACTACTCTCCTTCCAGCCATGGGTAAATAGTAGGACATACTAGAGTCTTTAACCTTGGCTAGGTAACTAGTCTAGGAGAAGAAAAACTCTGAATTCAAACTCCGCTTATTGATAGAGTTTACATGTATCATCTTAAATAATAAATGTTATTTCCAGACCAATAAAAAGTTGGGTTTTTTATGTTAGCGTCGGTGCGGAAAACACACATGAATTTATATATATATATATATAATATATATATAATATATATATATATATATATATGTGTGGTGTGTGTGTGTGTGTGTGTGTATGTGTGTGTAGTTGTGTGTTATGTCTGTATAATTAATATATATGTATAATCATATATATATACATATATGTGTATGTATATTAATTCCAATTATATATATATATATTTATATATATACATACAATGAGAATCATAGAATTATATATATACATATATATATATATATATATATAGAGAGAGAGAGAGAGAGGGGGTGGAGAGAGAGAGAGGAGAGAGGAGAGAGGGGGAGAGATTAATTGATAAATATGGATTGTGTCTGTTAATGAACACAGCTTACCCATTTTCTCATCACTATATCTCTTCTCTCTTTACCGTCGTGACATGCAAGTGACAAGATTCACACCATTTTCTCAAGGATTGAATCGATTCCCTCACCTCGCCTCACTTTCACGTCCTTATCTAAATGTAATATTTGCGTATTTGTTTGATATTTTATATCGCTATTCTCTCAATGGCCATTCATCGTATGTTCTCATATTAATCTGTTATTGATACTACTGTTTGTTTATCGAAGGTATCAAATCGAACACTTAATGGATCTACCTCATGGGATACTATCCTACAATGTAAAGTGGTTAATCCTCATATATCATTAATCATTATTATTCCCAAACAGTTATTCCATTGAAGTATATTAAAATATATATGCAGAGCGGATGTGACACAAGGTCAATTTCTTAAGTGAAGCTTAACTACGTGAGGGTAAATATTTTTAAGAATCAACTACACAAAAAATGAAAATATGAACACGATTCCTAGGCACAAAATAACTCTAGACAAGTTGACCTACCATTAAAATCAATCCCAAAACCTCCACTGACTCGTGTACACGTCTAGTCATCATAACAATATTATATATATATATATATATATATATATATATCTCATCATGTCGCGCTGTTGGCACGGATATCCATGACAATCTCTCTCCATCGGACGGATGGAGAGAGATTGTCATGGATATCCTATCGCTCATCATTCTCGGAGGTCCTCTGTGCAGCATCCTGTATCCGCACAGAGCTGATCAATGCACGTCTTTATTGTAATACAGGTACATGCTCTACTAACGTATTGAGCACTTTTTTATTTTTTATATCGTTGTCTTACCTTTCTGAATTTTGCATCAACTAACCATTGTGACCCTCTTCACCGGTAAGTCACCTTTTCCAAAATAACATACACACACACACACACACATATATATAATATATATATATATATAATATATATTATATATATATATATATATATATATATAGCAACCCCCTACACGCGAGCAGGATGCGACACTTGGCAGAAGTGCTTCTACAGGGAACAGATGGATTCATGCCTTTCACGAGTTGATTAGCGCGAATTGAAAATGCCGCCCTCTCCGGTAATTGAACTCGTATCGCTGATTCCATTTCCTTCGATGATAATCGTTACACTAAGAGCGCCTTTAATAGAATTGTCGCGCTCGTCTTATATAAAAACAAATCCACACGAGTGTTTACGTACAAGATGGTCCAAAATTGCACTCAAATCGCACCTGGTGTTATATTTATTGCAAGACACATTCTAGTCTACCCATTATCCTTTAGATTTTCTTCTTCTTTTTTTTGGGGGGGGTATTTCGTCCTCCTACTGTTTCGCTTCCAGACGCTGATGATGAGAGCAGTGATAACATTGAAGAAGATTGATATTGTTTTTAGAAGAGATGAGACAATTAGAAAGGACGCCTTAGACCTAGAGAAAAGACGCGTGTGACGCCATCGGGGGTTTTATTTCGAATTAGTTCTTTTTTTTTTTTTTTTTTTCATCACGAGATTCTCGAAGAGACGAACGCGAAAGAAGTGTTTGGGGCTGAACGTGTGTATTCATTATCTTAAAGTAATTCCATGGAAAACTGAGTTAATGTGTCTTAAACAAGATGGATGCATCTTCACAATGGTTGGCTGGTTGGGTGGGTAAGTTTTATGGCATATCAACCCATTGGGTCATTTTATGCCGAAGACGTTTTTGTTTTATTTATTCTTGAAAGGTAGACAATTTTTAAAACACATTTTGTTCTATCTAGTTTGGTTTGTTTTGTTTTACGGCATATCAGCCTCAGTGGGTCATTTAATGCCGATAAAGTTTTTGAAATAAATCAATTCTTAATGGATAATACAATTTTTTTTATAAATACATTTTTCTATTTAACCCATAGATGGGACCCTAACAGGTACTACCACTCGGGTCAGAGTGGACCAGGGAACAATGGTGATGAATGGGGTGCTCCACATTCCCCAAACCTCCAAAACTGGAACCTCACCCATCAGATAGAGTTTAACGTCATTCCCAGGACATGTAGACCCGCAGCCACCGCCTTCTAGCACCTATATGATAAAAAGAGGTTGGGGCTTGCCATAAGGGCAATAGGGTTGGGAAAATCATATAGGTGCTAGGGCTTGACGTGACCAGCTGATTGTTCGGAGGGGTCCTCTCCGACCGCCCGTCTAGCCCAAGATAGGGCCAAAGTGGAGTATTGCAAGTCATGAACTGCTCATCCACCTGGGCTCTATCCTTAAGCATCACGGGTCGCCACCCATGGCCAACAGGTGGCCCCATTGGGGGAGTCTTACCCCTCTGCAGAGGTGCAGTCGGTTCATTCTAACGCCCCAGCGGTTGTTCTACTTAACTCATAGATTGGAGGGTAATAGTGGACCTGGGAGTAATGGTGATCAAGGCGTACTCCACATTCCCCAGAGCTCAAGAACTGGAACTTCACCATCAAATAGAGTTTAACGTCATACAGAGGACAATAGGACACTTAGCTACCGCCTTCTAGCACATATATGTTAGGATAGCGTAGATTTAGAATAAATGGCGTTTAGCGAATGTAAGTTTTTCGGCTATATGATCAACAGCTCAAGAGTTCTTACATTTACATATGTTCTATCATCGATATTGAGCACTATTTATTTATAGATATACCAAACTTCATTATATATATATATATATATATAATATTATATATATATATATATTCATTATAGTGTACAAACATTTGAGGTGCGATTGTTACAATTGGTTTCAAAGCAGCATGTTAGACACTTATTATCAAGACAACGTGCCCGGCCCGTTAAGAAAATCTCTCTCTCTCTATATATATATATATATATATATATATATATATATAGAGAGAGAGAAGAGAGAAGAGAGAGAGAGGGGGGGGAGGGGGAGAGATGGAGAGAGAGAGACGGAGAGAGAAGGAGAGAAAGACAGAGGGAGGTGACAGAGAATAGATAGATAGAATAGATTGATAATTTATAGAAGAATATATTATATATATATATATATATATATATTATTAATATGACAATGTATACATACATATATATATATATATATAATATATAAATATATATATATATATATATATATATATATAATATATATTTCTATCTACTCTCTAGAAAATAGAGACCTTGAATTTTGGCCAAAAAATTGTTTGATCTATGGAAAAATAATTTTATTCCTTTCTGAAGACTTTTTTTATGGTTATATATAACCATATTTATATCTACTTAATCTAATCATACATGGATACAACTGATTTCAATCTAATGAGTGAATATATATATATATATATATATATTATATATATATAGAGAGAGAGAGAGAGAGAGAGAGAGAGAGAGAGAGGAGAGAGAGAGAGGGGAGAGAGAGAGGGAGAGAGGAGAGGGAGATATTTTCAAGTTGTAAGGCTTTCGCGTATGCTTTGCTTATTTGTTGTCTGGCTATAAACGATAAAATATTAATATTGGGGTTTTTTGTTTGAAGCATGAATGAATGGTTAATGCAAATATTCAAATGGCCTGATATTTCAGAAATAATACATATAATATTAAGAATAACCCGATATATTCGAATTAATTCAGACAATATATATATATATATATAATATATTATAATATATATATAATATATATATATGAGTTAAGAGAGAGAGTGTGTGTGTGAGAGAGAGAGAGAACGATTTTATTAACGGGCGCGTTGTCTTGACGATAAGTGGCTAACACGCTGCTTTGAAACCAATTGTAACAATCGTACCTCAAATATTGTACACATATAATATAATATATAATAATGAAGATACATATTTTTTCACTTTATACACACACACACACACACAACACACAATATAGTGTGTGTGTGTATATATATATATTTATTGTGTGTGTGTGTGTGTGTGTGTGTGTGTCTGTTGTGTGTGTCCAGACTGATCTAATAATCTGAATTCCTTTGTCTGTTTACCATTTTCAATGTGTGAATCACTCATTTTTTACTTCATACACAAACACACACACACACACACTACACACACACACACACACACACACACATAATATATATATATATATGTGTGTGTGTGTGTGTGTGTGTGTGTGTGTGTGTGTGTGTGAATTGAAAATGAAGTGAAAGAGAAATAAAGGAAAGAAAGTATTGAATGGATAAAGGAGGATTATTTTAATTAATTTAACTTACACGTGTTTCGGTCAGTAGTTTGTCCATGTGTATATTATTCTATCTATTATTATTTTTTAATAACAAAATGAAATAAAATAATAATAACAATAATAATAATAATACATATTATATATATATATAGAGAGAGAGAGAGAGACAGAGAGACAGAGAGACAAAGAGACAGAGAGAGAGAGAGACTCGCAGGGGTAGAGATTCATATAAATATATACGTAAACACACGCTCACAAACAGGTAAGCTTATGAAAAAATATTAATCTATTTTTCACGTAATGCTTATAACGTATGGAAGGTATGAATCTTACTATAAATATTCAAGCCTACTTACATCCATATTTTCAGCACATATTTTACGTACCTTGATATTCTTTTTCTTTATTCTTTTTGGCATTTTCTGCTTGTCCTACACACCGAATAAACAAAACAAAAATCCCCATTTTTTGCCCTTTATATGTACCCTTCTTCCACCCTTTTTTTTCTTCTTCTTCTTCTTCTGCTGTCAGCCTCGTCTCTGCCGTAAACAATGACGTTAAGGTTTATTACTAAAATGCCAAGAGAAATACACTCAATCTTCGTCCGAAAATTAACGACAGGTTCTTTTGTTTATATTCCCGGGTATTTTACCCAAATGTTAAAGAACAAATGAAATAGAGACTCTCCCCCCACTCTCTCTCTCTCTCTCTCTCTCTCTCTCTCTCTCTCTCTCTCTCTCTCTCCTCTTTCTCTCTCCTCCCCTCTCTCTCTATCTCTAATTTCGTACTTACATAATAGAAATAAGAATAAAATAAATATTCGGATTTTTTGTTTTTCTTTTGTTTTTTGTTTGTGAGGTACGTCGAAATCAGAAGGTGAAGGTCAACTGTTGGTTATTTTATTGCAAAGGTGACGTAACCGGATGACGTATTTCAGTTCCTCGTAATATATATATATATATATATATAATATATATAATATATAATATATATTACTAGTAAGTTGTGTTGGGAATGATTCTAAGCAGGACATTTTTAATATTGACAAAAAATGAAAAACAGTTATTGAAAATAAATTTTTAACTGTTAATATGAGCGGTACACAAACACACACACACACACACACACACATATATATATATATGTATAAATATGTATATATATATATATATATGTGTGTGTGTGTGTGTGTGTGTCTGTATGTGTGTGTGAGTGTATAGATACATATAAATACATATATATAGAGAGATAGATAGATAGATAGATAGATAGATTGAAAATATAAAATAACATGCGAATGCAATTAGTCACGAAACATACACACAACCACACGTGCAAACATATGCACACATACACACCATACAACACACAACACAATGTATATATATATATATATTATATAATGTGTGTGTGTGTGTGTGTGTGTTGTAGTGTGTGTGTGTGTGTGTGTGTGTGTGTGCGTGTGTGTGTGTGTCTGTGTGTATCAAACCCATCATCATGGATATAAATTTAATACATGAAATATAACTACTACCATTGGTTATTTTGTTTTACGGCATATCAACCTTTTCCGGGTCATTAATTGCCGAACTCTTACATTACCTGCTATTATGGGACAGAACTAATGCACACACAGACACAGACACACAGACACAGACACGCACACATATATATATATATATATATATTATATTATATATGTGGGTGTGTGGTGTGTGTGTGTGTGTGTGTGTGTGTGTAAACTATGATTGTAGACCAGAGAGATATGAACAGGATGCCCACGTTATATAACGGTTATCATCATAGGAAATGGCCTCAACGAACCAAGTTCAAATCCCCTGGGTAAGCTATGCATGCTTCTCTTTCTCACCACTGTCTAGTTATGTGTAGACTGGACTCTTTAACATTAGTGGTAAGGTTACCGGTCAAGGAGAAACTATTAATTTAAAAACCAGGTGCAAGGGGCTCAAAGTTCTACCTGCCTTAATTAACAAACGCTACCTGCAGACGTTTTTAAAGAAAATAAAGAATAGTTTAAAGTTAAGTTACATTGATAGATAAATGTGTACATATATAATCCTATGCAGTCACATCAACACACACACACACACACACACACACACACACATAATATAATATATAATATATATATATTATATATATATAATATTATGAGACTCTCTCGTCGATTTCGACGATGAGGTTCACACACAATGAACACCCACAGTGACTTTGTTTGATGCATCAAGGGTTCCACAAACTCAATCAACGACCGACCTCAGGAATTTTTGAATTCAGAGTAATCCTCTCCTAGACCGGTTACCTACCCAAGCTAAGAAGCCCAGTCTGCCCTACTATTTAACCCATAGCTGGAGGAGAATTAGGATTCATACCTTTCCCAAGGGTATTAGCGCTATGTGAAATGCCAACAGCTTCGTCTAGGAATTGAACTCGACTCAACGAGTCCATTTTCCACGACTCTAACCACTTGCCCACGCGCGAGTATGTGTGTGTATGTGTAAACTATGATTGTAGACCAGGGTTTCTCAAAGTGGTCTACATAAACCCTCTGGGGTCTATACAACAACTCAGGGGGTCTGTATGTATTCGGTGGTCTGCAAGCGATCTCTGGAAACTACTAAGCTTTCTTAATTAGAAGAACTTAATTCTCAAGAATCCTGGAGAACATGTTCATGTTGATATAATTTCAAAAGTTTAAGCCCAATATTCATGAACTTATCAAAAGTCATCAGTTTCACCCATCACATTAAGAAATGTGCTTCCTTGGTAAGTTATTAAGTTAGTATTAAATATTTGCCGCTCTTTTTTACATGTTACGCATACTTTACTGTTTAATTTACGGTTAGTTTATAATTAACAGTTTTACATAAACGTTTGTGCAGAATTCATTAATTACATAATTGGTTGTAACAAAACAACTGTAAAGTGGACTGGGGTATATAAGGAAGGGTTCCATGATAGGTCAATCAATTTTTTTAGGGGTCTGCGGACTTGAGTTTGAGAACCCATGCCGTAGACAGTTTAAAAACTATCCCAAATCTGTGTAGTCTGAGTACGGGTACTTTCGGTGATTTTCGAGGCCTATGTACTCCTATGTTGCAGAGTGTGATACTGATTCTGTGTTTAATGAATTTCTAGTTGGACATGACGTCATGTATGGGTCTGCACAGACCATTAGTGCTGGTTTAAAGAATAGATATAACAATCTAAGGATCACCACACACACACACACACACACACACACAACACACTTCATATATACCAAATTATGAGAAATGGAATTGTTTGTTTTCCTAACAAAATCTCGGAAGAGAGAATCTCACCGACTTGTTAATGTAACCTAGAAATTGTTAATTACTCTGTTCACCTTGATTTTTAAGTAAACCTATTTCCCTATCCCTAATAACTCGCCTGTTTCTTCCTATTATTTGTTAACTCTGATCTGCTCTCTTTTTT
>CM042153.1:23300405-23310405 GCA_023376005.1 Doryteuthis pealeii
AGAGAGAGAGAGAGAAAAGAAAGAGAGAGAGAAAGAAAGAGAGAGAGAGAAAAAGAAAGAGAGAGAGAAAGAAAGAGAGAAGAAAAAAAGAAAGAGAGAGAGAGAAAAGAGAAAGAGAGAGAGAGAAAGAGAGAGAGAGAGAGAGAGACATATCTATTTCATGCCTCAACCAACTGCAACCCTCCTCTTCTCCCTCCAAAATTTTATATAGCCAAAAAACTCTTCCAAATGTTATATAGCCATCTTATTACATAGACGGTATCTATATTATGGGGGATATTAATGGTTATATCTCCCATGAGACTGTTTCATTTCACATAACGCTAATTGTAGCGTGGTTATTATGGTCTACGGGTAATTTGGGTATTGAAAGAAAACAGTATTAGGATTTCTGGAGAAAGAGAAGAAAAAAGTTGAAGTTTAGAAGGGTAAACGCTCAACGGGGCGTCAGCAATTGACCGACGAATGACCCCGGAATTAGATTTTAAAATAAAAACGAAACTTCCGTGTCTTGACCGGAAGCGGAAGTGGGTGACCTCTCACCCCGAGATGAGAAACGGAAGAAGAGAAAAATCGGCCTTTTTCGGCTGGGCCTTCGTGAAAAGCAGACGGGGCTTCCCGGGTTCCCCAGTGACGTGTTTCGCATAGTAGCACTTACGATAGTATAATTACCCTCTCTCTCTCTCTCTCTCTCTCTCTCTCTCTCTCTCTCTCTCTCTCTCTCTCTCTCTCTCTCTGAAAAAGAACCCACGAGCCTAGAAAGGAATAAACAATCCTTTTGTGACTATACCACTTGCGTATGTTGTTTCTGAACTTAACGACTATTACTACTACTATTAACGTTTACTACTACAACTCAAATTTGACCCTATGCAACACTAATACCTTGGGGAAAGGTATGAATCCAACTACTCTCCCTCCAGCTATGGTAATTAGTAGAGCATACTGGGCTCTTTAATCTTGGCTAGGTAACCAGTCTATTTCATGCCTCACCCAAATGGGATGGGGGCTTACAATACACCAACTGCAACCCCTACTACTACTACTACTACTACTCCCCCTCCTCCTCCTCCATCAAAGGGGCTGTCCTGGGTGTAACACTAAACAGTATCTGCTGTCGATGATCGATTTCTGCCGATCTAGAAAGGATAGCGAGACATGCTAGCTACTACTGGAGATGTGCGGACGAAATCACAAGCAACATTGACTCCTACACATGGTCATACCAGTGCGATAAGCGAAAGAGGTGGATGGTATTTACCGCGTATCCGACGTATACGCGTGTAACACAAGGTCTTTTGATGTGAGCCCACCCACAAGCCGAAGCTCATGGGATGCTAGGCGCAAAAAATGCGTTGATCCCGTCGGCATTTCCCATCAAGGGGGCGCTTCAGGTACTGGGTAATAAACCTGAGCCTCTGCCCAACTGCAACCCTCCTCTTCTCCCTCCAAAATCAAGGGCCAGGAGGACAGGTGTTGTCTGGGGGGAATGGCCCCCTGGGATCTTGCTGCTTTTAATAACTTCAACGGTCCAGGGCCGAAGCCACTGGACCCCCGGAATGGTAGAGAGAGAGAGAGAAAGAAAGAGAGAGAGAGAGAGTGAGAGAGAGAGAGAATCATAGGAATCCGTGCTGTCGGCACGCCTTGATGTGATGATGATGATGATGATCTTATTCCTCTTCAATACTATACGAGGGTAGTGTAATTTTCTGGAGATAATCCTGTCATTAAGGAAGCTAGAAAGCAACGTTAATGCACGCATGGGCTGCTTTAAACAGATTGTCAGTGATATGGAAATCCGATCTCACTGTTCAGGTTAAAGCGAAAATTCTTCCAAGCCGTAGTTGTATCAGTGCTACTGTACGGCTGCACTACTTGGACCCTAACGAAGCGCCCTGAGAATAAGCTAGATGGGAGCTGCACAAGAATGCCGCGCGCAATCTTAAACAAGACGTGGAACGACACCCCACGAGAAAACAGCTGTATAGTCACGTGCCCCATATCACACAAACGTGAGGCGTACAATGCACGCTGGGCACTGCTGGAGAAGCAAGGATGAACTCATAAATGACGTTCTTCTGTGGAAGCCATCACATGGTCACACCAGAGTAGGTGGTCCAGCAAAGATATACATAGATCGCTGATACTGGATGTTGCGCAGATGTTGCGCTGATAACCTCCTAGGAGCGATGAAAGATAGGGACGGTTGGGATACCACATGAGATGATTGTTGTGATAATCCAACCGAGGTGCAAGTGGGTACAGGAACGACTGCCGTTAACGACAACCTGTGATGTATATTCTCCACTGATGATGATGATGATGATGCTAACACAACATTCGAGAGCTTGATTTTTTTCGGATCAATGATAGTAGACAGGTGAAATATTCATACATCCACTAAAGCGTAAAATTTTCTAGAATTGGCGGAAATGAATGAAATCTGTTTCGACTACTTCTCCCACCTTATCGGGTAATAAACGCAATAGCACGTTGCGTGTATATACGCGATGTGTGGTGTGTGTGTGTGAGTGAGAGTGAGAGAGAGAGAGAGAGAGAGAGAGAGTAGACTTCCTAGCGTTATAGGCTAACCGTCAAGCCAAATTAACAATGATGGCGATTCTCATTTGATGTGGTTTCGCCCATTGGCCTTTGCCACATCTAAGCCAAGTTTCATATGGGTTGTGAATTACTTTTAGGCATATGAACATTGCCATTGTCCCGTATTATAAACTCTGTAGACACAAACTCTTGATTTTCTTGATTTCCCTCAACCATAAAAAGAAAAGAGTCAATAAAAAGAAAAAAAATTTTAATTTACCTTCTATTTTAAGGTGAAGTATCAGATTTGTAATGGTTAACAAGCTAGTATCGCTGATCCATTACGATTGCACTAGCATAATTTAGCCAGTACAAACAATTTAGTTATATATATTTACCAACTCCTCCGCACGAGCAGGATGTGACACAAGGTCAATTTCTTAAGCGGAGTTCAACAGGTTTGAATTCAGAGTTTTCTTTCTCCTAAACTGGTTGCCTAACCAAGGTTAAAGAGCCCAATCTGCCCTACTATTTACCCATAGCTGGAGGGATTTATTCCAGCTCCTTCAAATGTAAAAAATAAAGTTATTTAAGGTCTTGATAGTATTTATCAAATGTTCCAAGAGCGATTAGACTATTTAGCCTAGAGAAGGCAACCCATCTAAGAGAAGGAAAACTCTGAATTCATACCATTTACACTCCGCTCAGCAAGTTGACCTTGTTTGAATTTTACTTTGCGCTAATACGCCAGGGAAAATTATGAATCCATCTTTTCTCCATCTAGCTATGGGTAAATAATAGGGCAGACTGGGCTCTTTAACCTTGGTACGGAAACGCATCTAGGAGAAGAAAAACTCTGAGTTCATACCATTTACACTCCTCTCAGCAACTTGACATTGTTTGCATTTTACTTTGCGCTAATACGCCAGGGAAATTATGAATCCATCTTTTCTCCCTCTAGCTATGGGTAAATAATAGGGCAGACTGTGCTCTTTAACCTTGGTACGGAAACCCATCTAGGAGAAGGAAAACTCTGAATTCAAACCATTTATACTCCTCATAGCAAATTGACCTTGTGTAACATCCTGACCGTAGCGGATGATTTGGGTAAATATATACGATCTGGCTTATATTTTTATCGGTGTATGCCATATGGGCGTAAAAGAAAAGAGAAACAGAAGAAAAGAAAAAGAAACGTGCTCTCTTCCGGAAATATCAGACAAACAAAAACTGAAAAGATAAAAACGAAAGTGTTAAAAGTCAGCGTGGGGGCAGGAAAATGGCGGTATTCAAATGCTACGGTGCTAGATAAACATCGTGAAAAAACAAAATAGTTGAAGATTGACAAGGTGCGGTTCTGTTCTAATTTGTACACATGTATTCGGAAAGGTTTTGATTTGATTCTAGACTTTTTTCTTTCCACAGTGCTAGTACTCTTGAGAAAGGCATGCATCAAACTATTCTCCCTTCAGCTATGGGTAAATAGTTATCGAGATTAGCAATTAAAACAAAAATGGATAATATAAAGATTTTTGAAGGCAATTTACAATGCAATATGTGTTGAAAATTATATTTATTTAACTTTTTTTCTTTTTTTTTAATTCTAAATATTTTTTTTTAATTCTAAATATTTAGAATTAAAAAAAAAAGAAAAAAAGTTAAATAAATATAATTTTCAACACATATTGCATTGTAAATTGCCTTCAAAAATCTTTATATTACACATACACACAATGCTTCAAAGATACTATGAAAAAAAACTTTTATTTAAAAATGGATAAGATTATTACTGCAAATTTAAATGTTAATTCCTAATCCATGTGCTGCCTCTCTTTATTCATAACCAATGAACCGCTCATTCGGTAGCTTCTGAAATATCCCAGATTTCTTTGTTTTTCCTACTTCCGGTTAATCCGAAATTTGTCAGTACTTTGAGGACCTTACTGTGAATCCTCTGGATGCCACAACAAACAAAAAATCCCCACGTTAAAAAGGCCTTGCGTTAATCTGGCCTGATTAGGAAAATATTTTTCCAAACTAGTCGCACATATCCATTACTAATGAATAACGAGTTCGATCCTCGCTAGATGACCCATACTGTCGACCTTGTATCACATCCTACTCATGGCGAACGGATTGGATAAATACTACTATAATATAATATAATATAATATAATATAATATATATATATATATATATATATATATATATGTGTGTGTGTGTGTGTGTGTGTGTGTGTGTGAATGATACTATAATATATTTGTGTGACCACTAAAGCAACAGCAGGTTCTGTAAGCACCTGGGTCCTTTGTTTATCAAAAATGGCTGAATTCTGCATTAAATGACCCCAAAAGGGTTGATATGCCGTAAAACAAAACAACCCGAACCTAACTATAATATAATATAGTATCATAATATCTTAATATCTATTATATTAATAATGGTGTCCTTAAATCTTCCATCCGTTATCATCCTGCAACACCTTCTGGTTAAAAATGATACCGTCCAAATTGTTCAAGATGCAATGCAAAAATGTAAATCCAGATTATCTTGTGCTGTTTAATCGTAGATTTCTTATTTGTCCGATTTTATTTCACCTAATTTTTTAAAAAGAAGTTACATGTTTATTTTATTTGTAATATTGAAATTGTGAATAATGGAATATATTTTGGTAATTTTGATCTTATGTCGTCTCGGCAACCTGCCTTAATTTACGCTATGTTTTAGCAAGATAGCGTCTGTCGAATTTCCGGCCCAACTTAGATATTTTCGGAGTCGTGTTTTTGTCACTTTTTTTGTAGGTAAATTAATGTAGATATTTTAAACTACTCCCACCCACCCCCACATTTTTATCAGTGAACCAATGTAAATATTTTACACACACACACACACTTTTTTAAGAAAAAGCGAGAGTTAAATCAAGATTATTATACTTTTTATATATTGAATTATTTAGCAATAGCTCTTCAGTAAACATATCAAACGTTGTGATAATTAAATAATCATACTGTGGTATATCCACAGGTTCTGATAGAGATATAATACTACGTAATATATTCTTTTACATACCATTAAGAACAGGCATATCTTAAATTGCACTTCAAACGTTGGATTCATACCTTTCCCAGTGGTATTAGCGGTAGGAAAAATGCAAACAACCACATTCAGGATTTGAACTCGCGTAGCCGAGTACACTTTCTATTCTGATAACCGTTACACCACCACCTAGCTTTAGTAAATGACTATTATATCATGGCTTTTATTAAAAAACTCGCTTACGGTCTACTCACGTTGAAAACAACGGTTTCCGCTAGATCACCGAAGTTCAGCAGCGATGACCCTGTTCAATACTTAGATGGGTGACCTTTTAAGAAAAAGCAGATATCGTGAGTAAACCGAATATCAAAATGATTTGATTCAGCATTAAATGACCCGAAAAGGGTTGACATGCCGTAAAATAACCACTCACCCAACCAACCAACCAACCAACCAATACTAAGATATCTGACCATTTAAGCAACAGCAGGTACTGTGAGTAAACCGAATATCAAAATGATTTGATTCAGCATTAAATGACCCGAAAAGGGTTGACATGCCGTAAAACAAAACAACCAATCAACCAATTAAAGAAGACACATACTTTTGAATTGCAATTCAAGATATTCCTTTTCTTTGATCGGCGAGACTAGATTGCTAACCACTACACTATGACAAGACACCTAACAGGTATCTGATGCTACAATCATCCGGAATAGTGTCGTTCTGCTCCAATGTTCCAATAAATGGCGTGTGATTTAACAAAATCGGTTCTGTAAATGGGGATGAGTCAGGTTTCCCCGCCCCGTATTATTATTATTATTATTTGTATATATATATATATATATATATATATTATATATATATATATATAATTTCCCGGTTTTCCATTAGTTTTTAATTGATGTCCAACCTGTGAATGCACTTGGATGTGACCCTGTGAAAAGCCGGGAAAATCGATCGCCATTTAAAAATCATCTAAAATTGTTTTGTGACAGAATAAACATTAACGCCTCTTACAAACGAAGAGGCGTAAAAACATTAATTTCTTGTTTTACTCATCCCAATACGTTTCTACTCAATCAAACAAAAAGAACCATTTACACTCTCGCGTCTGTCTGTCTCTCTCTTCTCTCTGTGTCTCTGTCTCTGTCTCTCTCTCTCTCTCTCTCTCTCTCTCTCTCTCTCTCTCTCTCTCTCTCTCTCTCTCTCAATCAGTCTATCCTTATATATATATATATATGTGTGTGTATTTAGGCAGCATTTTTTCTTGTAGGCATATATTGTTAAATAATGCAGCCATTTTCTGTCTGCAAGTTTTGTCCTTTGTTTTTTCGTATTGCCGGATTATTTTTGTAATATCTGGCGAAAATTGGCTGATGTATTTGCCATATGTCATAAACCAAGTACTTTCTGCCCTATCGTGGGACATCTTCAAGGTATTTTGAAACCGTACAACAATGGGCTATTCCATTTTCCATTTATATAGGTTGTGTTTATTATTGTTGTTGTTATTAATTAATAATGACAATAATAATAATAACACTGATAATAATAACAACAACAATAATAAACACAACCTATATAAATAGAAAATGGAATAGCCCATTGTTGTACGGTTTCAAAATACCTTGAAGATGGCCCACAATAGGGCAGAAAGTACTTGGTCATACCTACGCACACTGCTTTGAACCTTCGTGGACGACGGAACATAGGAGTAAATCACTGAACCTTTAATAATACGCTGGATAGGACTTATTAGCAGGATAGGATTTATTCACTTACCAAAGGATTCCATAACTGACCAAGGATGGCGTTCAAACACTTAATAATTTTAAACAAAACAAATAAAATATTATAACTAGAATTCAAATTGAAAATACCCTTTCTGCGATATACTGTTTTTTACCTAATAAATAAGCTATAACAGTGATAACATTTTAAAAGATTGAAATCTATTTCCTCAAACGAAGGCATATTTTTTAAAGAAAAATATTTTGTGTGATAATTCCTTATGTTTATATGCAACTTTTAGCATATAGGATATGTTACAGTTCCAAAATCGACCTATCCTACTGCACATTAGTAATGGACAACTAGAATAGATTGTTAACCATTGCGCCATGACAAGTCTCCTTTAATAGAAATCTAGACATTTACTAACCGAGACGTTTAGTGACAGTTTATGATAACGAAAACTATTACATTTTTCATCTCTGCACTAGACTCTGTATATCTAGTACTCTGAATATATTCTATTTATCTGATAAAAAGATAATGGGTTACTCGCACATTTGTCTTCCAAGAAGTAACCGAAACTGGTAATATATTTCGGTTCCTTGGAATCGTGTTAGGCTTGTTATTATGGTAACAAGATAATTATTCAAAATAACGTAGATAATTGTACGAGATTTATTTGATATTACTAACACATTCGTAAAAATAACTGTCAGCATAATGAAGAACATCTTATTATGTTTCATATTTTGGGTATTCTCTCTTTGCTGCTTATTTTGGCCTTGATTTTTATTTTGATTGGTTGGTTGGGTTTTACGGCACGTCAATCCCTTTGGGTCATTTTATGCCGAAGACGTTTGTTTTTATTCATTCTTCATGGGTACACAATTTTTTAACTCAATTTTTAAAACATATTTTTTAGAACTCATTTTTTCTGTTTAACCCATAAATGTGACCCTAACAGGTAATACCTCTCCGGGTCTGAGTAGACCAGGGAGCAATGGTGATAAAGGGGTGCTCCACATTCCTCAAACCTCCAAAACTGGAACCTTGCCATCAGATAGTTTAACGTCATTCCCAGGACATGAAGACCCCCAGCCACCATCTTCTAGCACCCATATGATAAAAAGGGTTGGGGCTTGCCATAAGGGCAATAGGGTCGGGAATTTTTCATTTTGATGTTTTTTTGTTTTTTATTTACTTAATCTCAGGGTGGAGATTCCGGTGGTGCAACAGTTCAAATCCTGGACGAGGCTGCTTGTGTTTCACTACTACCCCTGGGAAAGGCATGAATACATCTTTTTTCTTCCCACCAAGTATGGTTGGCTGGTTGGTTGGTTGTATTTACGGTATTTCAATCCTTGTTGGATTATTTTATCTCAGTCGGCAGAGCACTTGCTTAGGAATCACAAGGTTCTTGGTTCGATACCGGCCCACGCCAACTTAGCGTATGAATAGCACAGGGATCTGTGCGCTAAAGTGAGGAGCAGATGGTAGGAGTGGTGCTTCAGCTCAGATGCTTAAACAGTCTCTTTGGTCTAGCACAAGTAAAAAGGGGATAGACCCCCTCGCTGTCTGGCTTATACAAACATTAGGCCACCTCGACGACTTTACTTATGCCGAAGACATTTTGTTTTATTCATTCTTGATGGGTATTCAATTTTGTTTTTGAAACTTAATTTTTTAGTTACATTTTTCAAACTCATTTTTTCTATTTAACCCATACATGCGATTTTTACATGTACTAGCACTCCGGGTCAGACTGGATCTGAGAGTAAAAGCGACAGGTTATATTGGGTTATAGGGTACAAGTATCTAAGAACAATCCGTTGGCTGACTATTATCAAACACGCAAGGTAAACAAGCTTTTATAAGAACCCCAACTGTCCTGCTATTTCGTATAGCGGAGGTAAAGAGTGTTTGATGTCTTTCGAAACGGCATTATTGCGAAGTGATCTCTCTCTCTCTCTCTCTCTCTCTCTCTCTCTCTCTCTCTCTCTCTCTCTCTCTCTCTCTCTCTCTCGTAGAGATGAAACTCAGAAACTGAAGGCAAAGTATCTCTTCATTTTAGTGTGTAAAGTTTTTATCACTTGCCCCCCCCTCCCCCCCCTCTCTCTCTCTCTCTCTCTCTCTCTCTCTCTCTCTCTCTCTCTCTCTTTCTCTCTCTCTCAACAATATGCTGGCTGTATCTTATTGAGAAGACTAATACGTACATCCACTCCAAAAATGGGTATCATAAATATGACACTAAACTGCATCTGATGCTAAGTTTTCCAGTTCTGGGACCTTGTTGGGTGTGGAGTGCCTCTTACTCCCAGGTACACTTTGACCCGAAGTGGTAGTACATGTTAGGGTCCCATCTATGATTCAAATAGATATATTTTCCCTTAAAATGTAAATACAAATGTACAATGAACACTATTCCATAACCGTCTATCTATGCATATATAAAGGGCAGTTGTATGTATGTATGTATGTATGTATGTATGTATGTCCGGCTGAATTTATATTCATGAAGATAATTAAAAAATAAATTTTAAATATTTCTTGTTATTTGTACAATGTTTCGGCCGATATGCCCTCCGGCTTTCTTCAGGTATTTCTACCCTAGCTATGGTTAGCGGAATGAGAACAGGATACCCCCGTGGACTAAAAAAAGGGTTAGGTTCAAAGTTCCGTGATGGC